>BCLF01000122.1:192602-220939 GCA_001602275.1 Zoysia japonica | reverse complement strand
ACCCCCCCCCCCCCCCCCTCTGCATCTCTGAAGTATTACTCGACTTAGTTTTCATGGTTTGAATTTTGAAAGAAAGCAGATTAGTCCACGGTGAAATGGACCGTAAATGGTTTAAGGAGGGTACATCGGTAGCACCAGTCTTCCTTTGAGTGTTATAACATGATTTCCTTTGAGGCACTAGAATCTCACGGGGCGGCTAGATAAATTGGCTCTCACAAGGAAACAGGCCATCTCACAAAGAACCACCACCTCGTGCTGTTTATTACATAAACACACTCATCAACACTATCGGTGTCGTTTCAGCTCCAACTGATCAAATTCTTCCCATCATCATCCTTCCAGGATTCCTCTCACAGATCAGATCTCCTTTGGATCGAAGGAATTTTTTTTATTTCTGTGTGTTTTTCGTGAAATTAAACTGATTACTGTAAAATTTATACACAATTTCTATGAAAATCTTACGTTTCAAATAAGTCCTCAAACAATGTTTCTCTGTGTTGCGGAGGCTTCGCAGACATGATATGGTATGTGCATCGATCACATTCACATCAGAGTTTACATGAGTGCGGTTGACAGTAACAATGAACCAAAAGTTTCAAACCTAAACAGAAAGGAGATATATACCACCAGCGCCTGTTGCTCGTGGTCTGTTGACCCGAGGAATTGTTGCCGATAGGAGATGGGTAGTGGGTATTTTTGCTACCGCTTTGCATTTTTTTTAATCCTCTTCTGCTGAGTATTCATTCGATTTTGTTGCATTTTTTTACATTAAACATCCCATAAACACTAACAGACTTAAAAATATACACAGAATAAAACAAGCATATCATTTTTAAGATCACCTAAGTCCATTTAAATATAAGGTTGTCAACGACCCGCACTCGAGCGAGCCTAGACCATCAGAACTCATTTCGATCGAGTCCAATTTGTGCTTTGAGTTTAAAGTTGAGTTTGAGCTTAACTCGATTTAAACTCGTTAACCTCAAAAAATATATACACCTAGAATATGATAAATACATACCTTTTTCTAATGGCCTATAAAGTTTATTTACCTGGAAGGTAAAAAAAAACGAGGGAAAATTGGAGGTCCTATATTGCACAGAAGTCCCATTAATCCGCCTCCTCCGGAAAACGGCGAAGGGTCAAATTGCACCGCCCAGTGGCCCCAGGCCCAGCCCCTCCTCGATAAATCGTCGTCCCTAAAATCACTCGAGAAAAATAAGAAAACTCAAAAAAGGGAAACAAAACTCCCGTGTTCTTCGACCGGAGGGGAGACGAACGCGACGCGAGTCACGCGACCCGACCCCGACCGAAGGCGAGGCGGAGATGAGGGGGACGAAGCGGCCGCTGGGCGCGGTGATGGCCTGGGTGCGGCGGCAGCCGCCCAAGGTCAAGGCCTTCCTCGCCGTTGTCACCGGCATGGCCGCGCTCGTCTTCATCCGCTTCATCGTCCACGACCACGACAACCTCTTTGTCGCCGCCGAGGCCGCGCACGCGCTTGGACTTGGCGTCCTCATCTACAAGCTCACTAAGGAGAAGACCTGCGCCGGTTCGTTTTCCTGATTCCTGTCCTCGATCTGTCGAGATGAGAACTAGGATGTTGTAGGAGTTGAACCCTAGATTCATCCTTTCTTGAAACGGTTCTATGGCCATGATTTGCATTTTCTTTCGGAGAATCGATGGTTTAGTACAGTATACATGTAGGACGACCGGTGCGGGGGCTGGAAAATCTGTCGATCTATTTGGCTCTTGACTTTTTGGTAGGAGTTTTTTAAATTATTAACATATAGTCTTTCGATTCTTAACACTCAATACATAAGTCTTTCATTTTGAGCCATTAAATATAATTTTCTTTTAAAAACATACTATTTTTTTGAATTTTTAACATTTTTCTTTTTTATATTGTGTTAAGGGTTAACAGAATGCGAGTTGCAGTGACGCTGAAAATATAATAAACATATTGTAGTTACACAATATACAACAACAAAAATGTTAAAAAATCAAAGAAAGGGTAAAGAGCGTATTTAGTGGCTTCAAATATATTTAATAGCTCTAAGGCTTAAAAGCTCTGTTTGGATGCAAAGTATTTTAGAAGCTGTGAAGAATACTACTCCCTTTTCCCGCAATATCAGTCGCTTTAGGCCACGGCAGAGAAACCAAGACGGAGTTCTGCTCTGCTCCTGCTATCGGACGCGAGGACAGAAACAAGTGAAAAGAAAAACCAGGCGCGTGCTTTTAGTACTTGAGTGCCATTAATGCTAGGAGAAAACCAGGCTGCGCTGTGGTAAGTCGGGGTCGGCTAGTAATTTTTTTACTCGAGTCGATGGGACGGTGACTTAGTGGAGAGAGGGCACGGATCATTGGAATCCGAGAACGACTCATAAAACGGAAAAACCGTCCGCACCTATGGTTTTAGAAAGTGAGGTGTTTGAATGTAACAAATTTTGTGGTTTTAAAACCATGATATTGGTAAAAGTGCAGCTATTTTGTAGTTTTAAAAACTTTAATCTAGACCCTTTTTTTTTCTAAACCATAGTTTTGCTTGACGTTGGTTTCTAAAACCATGGTTTCTTGATACTTGGTATTGAAAAACTATAGTACCCAAACCCAAAAGGCTTACAGATTATGTATTGAAAGGCTAACGCATTTGATGGTAAGAATTGAAAAATCTTTTTTTATAGATTTTTTACATGTTCTGATTTATGTGTTCTGGTTTCCATGTTGAAGATTTCGTATGGGAGTTGTAGAGCTGCAAATGTCAGTACATGCTCAGCTGCATGAGTGCTTTGATTTGGCTTGACGATTGAAATATGCATTGTTAGTCGCCTGTTTTCCTAAATGGAATTAAACGGCCATTTAAACGGCTTCTTAACGCTAAATGGATGCCCTCATCTAGGCCTAAACTCTGTCTGGATGGAATTAAACCGCATCTATACGTAATTAAACGGTGTTTAAATGCTAGATGGTGGTTGACCGACTGTCTACCCTTTATTGTTTAGGAAAACATTGGTAGTCTACATTCTGTGGGGGTGTGATTACCTGAAAAAAACTCAGGAAAATACCTCTCCAGTCGAATTCTTTGATATTCCGTCATCTCTAGATCTTTCTAGCAGCTTCAGTGCATATGATTTTGGCAGCAACTAGTTACGTGTTTACTTATCATGTTTTGTAATCCTAATCCAGCTTTAGAAATTGTTGTATCAGAGATGTGCATATGGTCCATATATTCATATAAAATAATGTGTTCTATATGGAGTAAGTTCTGTAGGTACAGCTCATTGAGGGCAAATTTTCATGTTATAAAAAATAGTGTATATGAATGTTTTATGGTTTACAATGGTATAGCACAAGTTAATATGCTATTTGATTTAACCAGAGAATTTAGGAGCATGCCATTCTGTTATCTGTGTGAGGATAACTTAGTGATATTAGTCTGTCAGCACTTTTGTCTATACTTTTGGTACTAATGCTCTGATAGTCTGGTTTAGTAAGAGTAGAAGAGTCTAATCTGTTAAATCTTCATCTTGCAGGACTATCCCTGAAGTCTCAAGATTTGACTGCGTTGTTTTTGGCTGTTAGACTATACTGCAGTTTTGTCATGGAGTATGACATACATACAATTCTGGACACTGCTACACTTGTCGCGACGCTATTTGTTATTTACATGATACGGTTCAAATTGAGGGCAACTTATATGGTGGACAAGGACAATTTTGCATTGTACTATGTGGTAAGAACCTGCCACATTGTACATAACATTTAGGAGTTTGCGCGAATAACTTAGATGTGGACTTCGATTACTCATCCTTATCTATGGTATTATACCCAACTTGTCCAATCAAGTGCTCAATAGATTTGAATTGTTTGTTTTGATGCATAAGTTTACTCTCTACTTGCTTACAGTAAGTAGTAAGCCTGAGGCTGCTGCGTGACAGAGTTCTATGAGTAGGTTACATATTGAAAGGACTCCGTCAACTTAATAAGTCGCTTGGTGAAGTGATTCATGTTCATGTTGTTGCGTCAACTTAATAAGTCGCTTGGTGAAGTGATTTGTTCACGTTGTTTTAGCTGGTACTTAGCTACTAGTCTCCTTAACTTTCTGTACCAAGTTTTTTTACATTCTGAAAACATTTGAGGTATTGTCCATGGACCATTTGGCTAGTCTGGTGGGATTAGGTCACATTGCCCCATCTTACTATGGGCTACACTTTTTACCAGCTTACAGAAAGCATTGTATGTAACAATCTATTCATCGATCCAGTTATTTGGCCGCAACATTCATGCATCTTAATTGTAAATTGCAATACATGTCATATTGTACTGAGGTTTTTTGTTGCTTTCTTTTAAGGCTGTACCATGTGCTGCATTAGCATTACTTATTCATCCATCAACATCGCACAATATTGTGAACCGGATCTGCTGGGCGTTCTGCGTTTACCTGGAAGCTGTTTCAGTGCTACCGCAACTACGTTTGATGCAAAACACCAAGGTGGATCTGTTTTATTGTACTTCCCGTTCCCCCTTGATTACAGGATCAGACATGCTAACTTCAGTTTTCCATCTGTTCAGATTGTTGAACCATTCACAGCTCACTATGTATTTGCATTGGGAGTTGCAAGGTTTCTGAGCTGTGCACATTGGGTTTTACAGGTTTGTCTTTTCAAGTTTTTTTGCTGTAGTTTGATTTCCATCAGTAAGAGTTGTATGTCTTAGAAGTATTTTTCTTTACCGTTATTGTTGGTCATTGATACCCAGTACATAGATGGCTAATGATTCTTATATTTTTGTTGGTACCCTTTTTTTATAAACATTCATTTGAAGAAGTATAGTTCCTGTTTTTATCAATTCATGTGACTTCTCATCTCCAGCGATGGCAGATTATGACTATTATATTTTCCTTTATCCATGAATTGCTTTCACACTCTAGCCTGTTGATTTTCTCTATTCATTGGATGCAATAAATTCTATTTTGTAGGTTTTGGACACTCGTGGCCGACTGTTGACTGCTCTGGGCTATGGCTTGTGGCCATCTATGGTGCTTCTATCTGAAATCGTGCAGACATTCATCCTTGCAGATTTCTGCTACTACTATGTGAAGAGGTACATTCAGTGTCCCTGTCAAAATTTTAAACTGTTGTATTTTGTACATTATCTAACGGTTATTGTGGTGGTACAGTCTGGTTGGCGGGCAGCTGGTGCTACGGCTTCCCTCAGGGGTGGTGTAAGAAGTGCAGCTGGATAGAAAACTCTGTGGTTCACACATTTTTATGTACTCTGAATAACAGTTATGGTCTAGTTTTCAACCTTCTGTGTCTCTTACTAAACATGAGACCGGAGACTTTAGTTGACATGCTGAGCTATGGCTATTTATTTCAAAATTGCAGCGAGTGTCGTCGTTAAATATACGTCGTCGATGTGACTGTTTATAGTTTAGGATGTGCAGTAATTTCACAGTAATCAGTTCAAATTTTCAGAAAAATGCAGGAATAAGAAAAAAAAATTCAATCAATAGGAGGCCTAAATTTTGAAGTACTACTTAGCTTCCGTGTCACTGGTGTTTTTAGAATTGGGAGGTTTAATGGTTTCGGGATAATAAATCTTTTATGCTCCTGGAGGTTTTTTCTTACCCACCACTTCATTCAAGTCTTCGTTCGTTTGGTGCGATTTCAGATGGATGCCAGTTGCTTCATGCATTAGTGCATACAATTCATACAAGTTCCGCTCGGAAATCCGTTTGTTTGTTGACCGAGTTCATAAAAATGCTGTCTCTGCTCTGGCAGCCGGGTATGGAGAGCGAAAAGATGATCAGGTTAAAGTGAAAACTGCCCTTGTAGGATGGATTGCTGTTTTTGTGCTTTCTTTCTACTTCAGGGTCCGGACTGAGCAAGTCGTCTTCGACTTTTGGTAGCAGCGTCTTTTGCGGCGGCAGGACACGTAGTGTTCTGCTCCCGGAACCAGCCGTTTTCTCTTTTCTGGCAGGTGACTCGTGCTCTACTATTGTAGATCCGCCAAGCCTTATCCAAGATGAGAAAAATCCAAAGGTGCCCCCAAAAAATCCAACCGATGCCACGAACGCAACAACGTCGACTCCACGCACCACCGGCGGGATCCATCCCGAATCTCAAAGCACAGCTCGCCACGCCACCACTGAGCTGAGCTGACCGACCCAACGAAACTAGAGGTGGCAACGGGCTCGAGACCTGAAATTCGACACGTTTTTATTTTTATCAGAGTACGAGTATAGAAGAGTTTTTATACTCGTGAACTTAACTATACGAAAAATTCTATCCATCTTCAAAATCCGATATAAAAAAATACATATTTTCATTAGATATAAATATATAAATTATTATATCTCATAGATTATTTTTATACTTTTTACCTAATATGTCATATTTAATTCAAATTTGTATTAATTTAATTTATTATATGTCAATAAATTAAATACTTATATTAAAAAATTCTCGTGAGTAGAAGTACAGCTAATAGTTAAATGGATATAAATATAAAAATACAAAACCCGGCGCGGTATGTACCCATCGCCCTCTCCGAAACAAACAGAAACCGGCGCCGGGGAGCAGACCGAGCACGAAATTCTCGCCATGCTCGTAAAAGCCCACCCAACCCAAACTGCCCTCCTCCATTTCCACGCACGGATTCATCCTCCGCCTCCCCTGTTGTGTCCGCGGCGCCCTCCCTTCCCCCCAACAAATCGCCTCGCCCTTCTCTCCTCGCGCGCGCACGCCACCGGCAGCAGCGGGAGCAGAAGGGGGGCAAGATGAGCGACTCCTTCTGCCCGGACTGCAAGAAGCAGACGGAGGTGGCGTTCGACCACTCGGCTGGGGACACGGTGTGCACCGAGTGCGGGCTCGTCCTGGAGGCGCACTCCGTCGACGAGACCTCCGAGTGGCGCACCTTCGCCAACGAGTCCAACGACAACGACCCCGTCCGTGTCGGCGGGCCTACCAACCCGCTCCTCACGGACGGAGGGCTCTCCACCGTCATCGCCAAGCCCAACGGCGCGCAGGGCGAGTTCCTGTCCTCCTCCCTCGGCAGGTGGCAGAACCGCGGCTCCAACCCCGATCGATCCCTCATCCTCGCCTTCCGCACCATCGCCAACATGGCGGACAGGTCCCGTCCCCACCCTCCTACCCTCTCGCTCACCTCCCCCGACTCAGCCGCACGCGTCGATCCGTTTCAATTTGATCCCAGTGCGAGGTGGCGCTCGTGATTTGCCGTAATTTCTCGGAGATGCTGCGCGATTGATCGTGTGCGCCTGATTTGGTTTAGGGGCGATGGATTTAGAAGTTTTTTAGGAGCAGAATAGAGATTTCGTGGTAGTTTATGCCTGCGGAGAGCTAGATTTAGAGCGCATGATTGCTCTGGGGACACTAGGGCTCTGCTGTACAGTGCCCGAGTTGAGTGTTGTTATGATTCTCCCCTGGATCTAGGTCAAGTTCCTTCCTTCATACCCTGGGCACTAGAGCTAACATGATCGCTATCATAGTGAGTGTGAAAGGTCAGGTTTTTATTTGAGTATGCCACAGATTATGGTACAATTGTCCCTTGCATCTCTAGACCAGTAACGCATTAAAGTATTTGAGCTGTTAGTGAGTAGCCACAGCATATAGGACCTAGAGGATGTTTGGTTCCCGGCTACCACGTGCCATGCCAAACTTGTTGTGACGCCGCAAAAATCTGGACTCTGTTTGGTTGAAGATTAGCTTTAGGCGTGCCACAAGAGGGCTAGTTGTTTTCTATAGCATGTTTTGTCACCACAGCTGGAGCATGGATTTTTATGCCACTTAGATGCCGCTGAACCATCGGCGTGGCTTAGCGAGGCTGGAGCCAAACAATCCCTTAATTGCTTGAGCCATGTGTTTAAAGAGCTTTTACCATCGGGTTTAGAATAGGAATTTATACAAAAAAAAAAAAATTATGTCAACGCATACCTGATTTTGTTGAATGGGTTATTTTCAAAACTTATGTTGATTTACCACAAAAGGCAGTTCAGATCAATATTTTCATAGCATATGGCTTATACAAAAGACCCAAATTGGTCGGTCCCTTCCCTGGACCCTGCTAACTGGAGCTACGTGCACCAAGCTACCCTTTTTATGGCTTATAAAATATGCTGACATTATATTGTTTTCTGTAGGTTGGGTCTTGTGGCGACTATCAAGGTAAACAATCTGACAGTTATTGTCCACTATTCAGCTTGCATCCTTCTTTTTTTTCTGACTGGTAGTCTGTATCTACTTGCCAAAAGTGCCAACCGTGATCTTTCGTATGTGTAAGTTCTTGTGAAAATTTATAATACTGAAGCTTAATACCATCCATAGTTTGTTTTTCATATTTGAAATTCATCAGATTGCTTGTAGGTATTGTACAAACCTTTTGCTGTATGTCATTTTGAATGTCTAATGTGTTGCACAATGTGACCCTCCCCGTATTGGCTGCTTCTAGTAATATTATTTGCTGTAACGCAATGCTGGTTCTTCACTGCTAAGTAGTGATTGTGTTATTTTTGTCTCTTTGTTCCCCCTAGGACCGAGCCAATGAAATCTATAAGAAGGTTGAAGATCTGAAGTCTATTAGGGGTAGAAATCAAGATGCCATATTAGCAGCTTGTTTGTATATTGCTTGCAGACAGGAAGATCGTCCTAGAACTGTGAAAGGTACATAATATTCTAGTATACCTAGGAGTTTCATTGGAGCTAATCACGATTCATTCATCTGATTCTATTCTTCTTTGTCTTGTCTGATTTTTGCAGAGATATGTTCAGTTGCTAATGGTGCTACAAAGAAAGAGATTGGCCGTGCAAAAGAATTTATAGTGAAGCAACTAGAAGTTGAGATGGGCCAATCTATGGAGATGGGAACCATCCACGCTGGAGATTTCCTGGTTTGTTTGTTCCAACATATCTTTTGCCTTCATTGCCAGAGTTACTAGTTTAGGAGCTTGTGAATTCTTAAGCTGGTGGCTTATGAATTGACCAAACTGCAGAGGCGTTTCTGTTCAACTCTTGGGATGAATAACCAAGCTGTTAAAGCAGCCCAGGAGGCAGTCCAGCGTTCAGAGGAGCTTGATATCAGGTTTGGCTTTATGGATTTTATGCATACTGTTCCTTCCCCATCTCCGCTTATTTGCTGACTGGGTATTGTCAGATATGAAAGTTCTCTTAGTTCTCTTCATTGGTGAAGCAACAATTAAATTTTTGTAGTGCTCATTCTTTCCTCTTCTTTTTAACGAACTGAGCATTCTGATTAATCAACTGTTGTCGTGTGCGTTTGTGAATTGAAGTGTAACACTTTCTTGTAATGTGTTGTTCAGGAGGAGCCCTATCTCAATTGCAGCTGCTGTTATTTATATGATAACCCAGCTCTCGGAGGACAAGAAGCCCCTTAAAGGTTTGAAACCTGCCTGGCTGTCTTCTTGTTACTGGCATGTTGGTGATACTGTAACACTCTGAACATGTTGCAGATATTTCTTTGGCTACTGGTGTGGCTGAAGGCACCATCAGAAACTCGTATAAGGATTTGTATCCATATGCTTCGAGGCTCATTCCAAACACCTATGCTAAGGAAGAAGACCTGAAGAATCTCTGCACACCTTAGGATATTAATTTTTCTTTTTCTTCAGTTACATAAGTTGGAATTAGATTTGGCGAAGAGTAATGCTGTCCCCTGCTATGAATTTGCCGGGCCATGTGTAGTCGCTTCTACCTTTATGTACATGGACCTGTGAGAACAAAGTTGTCCTGAAGCTAAATTATAAGATCAAATTTCATTCTCAGAGAAGAGGGATGGCACTACCTCTTGAGGAATTGTGTAATAGACATTGTCAGTTTTGGATGCTCTCTGTATGTTGGGGCCTTGGGGCAAATCCAAAAATGTAGTAGATACTAGATAGCAACCAAATTCCGGACAAGCACTAGATTTTACTGAACTGATCTGCACGAGCTATTTATCTTCTGGGAAACACTGATTTGTGCATACATTCGGACTTTGTACAAGCTCTGTAAGAGCAAATGTGTGAACCTTTGGAAGAAAATTCTGTTTCTTATAGCGTAGGATGATCTGTATCATTGTAAACCATAGCCAATGAGATGTGAGAATGTTCATCTGGCCCCCATCAACTGATCATGCATACTGTGTTCATGCCTGACGCCTGCATAGTGAGCTGACGGCGGACACGGGAGTGGTCGGTGGATGACTGCTGTGCCGAGATAAGCGGATTATTTTTTAAAACTCCCTCATGTGACGGGCAACTCGAGAGTCGTGAAATTCATAGATGAATGATTAAAATTGACCATTCATTTTTTTAAGAAGGAAGTTTATTTGTCATCACGGCACCTCTCACTTTTTGTTTCTCCTGTGCCGAGCGGGTTTGGCCGTCCAAGTGGATACACGAGTGAATCGCCGTCGCCGCAGCTGAGGCACCTACGGATGGCCCCGCCAAATTCGCGGCCCTTCGGCTTTGGCAGCCACACACAGGGCGCGAATAAGGGCAATCACAATGTATATAGACTACTTTTATTCATATAAGTGAAGTAAATTTTAGTTATAGACTACTTCAATGTTACAGATAACAATAGTTCTTGTGTGTAGTAGCAGAGAATGAAAGAAAAACTTTTTTTTTAATTCTTAGTCATATGATTTTGTTATGAATTTCTTATGAATTATCTACGCAATGTTTATTGCTATTCATACTAAATTTTTTATTTTCTATAGACCACTTTTACACTATATTATATAATGTTTGTTGCTATTTATACTAAATTTTTTATTCTCTATAGGCTACTTTTACACTACATTGGTTGCTGTAAGAGACTTCTGGTGCCGGAGACGTCAGTCACGTCATGACGCCCGTTTTATTCGTCTGACTGGATGTCCGTCCACTGCTCAACACGAAAGTTGCCTCAACTAGTGGTCTTGATGGTACGTCAATTGCTACGCATGTTCCATGAAATTTTGAACAATATATTGGAGTGCTCGATCACGGTGTTTATCATCTTTTCTTCACTAGCAATTGCCCCTTCTTGTAATCTTGTGAAGTCTAAAAAAGAGATCCATTTCGAGATTGGAGTCCGTAAAAGGCCTGGTTTTTCAATTGCTCCTTTCGAAAAATACCACAAGTCACATGTCACAATACAACATCACCTATTCATATTTTTTTCATATGTTTAAAACATAACAGAAGTCACGACCACCAGCTCACGTACAAATGAACTGCCTTAACGAACAAAAGGTCAGCGAGGTAAAAACAAAAAAGCTGGCAACATTTTTTTCTCTGGGCGCTAGAAATTAGCAAAACCAGGAAGTGATTCAACGCGGACACATGTAGCACCTCCTCCAGGTTTATGGTACAGTAGCTCCCCTCTCTTCTGACCAATTATTCGTAACAAGGTGCATCACGCTGTAACTTTCTTTGAAGTCACAGAGTTAACAATAGTGCCAAAATCAGGAGCCTGAAAACACCAAAATACCAATTAGCACTTTAGCAATCAGAAATGATAAAGCAGCAGTTCATGGCTGAGACTTTTTACTGCTTTTTTTTTTTCCTAAGAAACACGCTACATATGATGTAAGAATCAATACGTACAGTCACAGTCCTATTCAAAGCCATTGCGAACCACTAAGAATAAAAGAAAAGGAAGGCTGTAATCATAAGAGTTCATGAACTACGAGTAGCAGCAACTAGTGATGAAGGGTTACAGCCTGTGGTTTGATATCATATATTAATTTTCATACCTTTAAAGAAGCACCACCGACAAGAAAGCCATCAATATCTTCTTTCTTCGCTAGTTCTGCACAATTGGCTGCATTTACAGAACCTGTAACAGAGGCATGGGAAGAAGATCAGAAAGTAAGACATATTAAACACCCAACACAGCACTGAAAGAAAATACGAGATAGCGTCAGTAGAGAAATTTTAGCATCAGTGCCAAGGTCCTGAAATCATCTAAAATACAACATGTCATCTCTAGAATTAGTTAATACTAACATATCAGGAAAGAGTTTCAAGATATTTTGAGACATCCAGATTAGCATGCTTGCCAATGTGATTCTATGAAGCTGTTGGAGTTGATAGCTCTCGTACTAAATGGTCAAATAACAGCTCTTAATAACTTTAATATTTCAACCATCAGTTTAGTTCATGAAGAAGAAAGCAGAAAAACATATTGACCATGATATAGCAATATGACATGAGAAACTAACCTCCATAAATAATCCGAACGCTAGAAGCAACGTCAGGCGATACATTGGTTTTCAACCAATCACGTACAGCAGCATGAACTTCCTGGGCTTGCTCAGGAGTAGCAACTTTTCCAGTTCCAATAGCCCAAACCGGTTCATATGCAATTACAACGTCAGCCCAGTTTGTAATGCTATCTGAAAGCATATACATGTAGCATTTCATCAACACCTCAATATAATCAAAGCTGTAAATTTCTTCAAAAGAAGACACAGAAAATTTTGACTTAAAACGATGAAATTATACCTGCATAAGCCTTCATCTGCCTAAAACACACATCAAATGTTTTCCCTGCTTCCCTCTCTTCAAGTAGCTCACCTATGCAGGCAATAACTTTAACATTTTGGCTCAATGCATATGCAGCCTTCTTCCCAATAAACTGCATTAGAACAACTTGTTATATTAAAATACGCGACTATAATCATGGATCTCAAAGGCAGTTTCACAATTTAAAGGCATGTGAATGTGAAGGCATATGGCATATGTGCTAAATACCTCATCATCTTCACCAATAATATTTCTGCGCTCGGAGTGTCCAAGAATAACCCATTTACATCCAATGTCCACCAATTGCTCGGCACTGGAGGTTTTCCAAGGAAAAGTAAAATTCTATCAGCACAAAGTGGAGCCAGAAGTAAAACAAGCTAGATTCCAGATCGTTCACTACCTACCACAAAGATCATGCAGTAAAACAAAATATAAATTTGCTCTCGTCACTGAACAAGTTGCTGCTTACCTGATTTCTCCAGTGTAGGCTCCTCCTTTTCCAATCCACACATTTTGAGCAGACACCTCAATACGATCAGTTAGTGAATTCTTCACCTGATCGATGTAAATAAATGGAGGTGCTACCACAACATCTGCAGCATTGCCATAACTCCACACATTAGTATACTAACCATATTAAGAGAAAAAAAAAAAGAAGCAGCTAAGTGGGATAAATGTGTCTTACACCCCGAATTACATTCTAATGATAATTTGGATCCCATGAGAGAAATCAATCTAAATTATTATACAATTAAATTGCTCATATCAAACATGGAGAACATGATATAGACGTTGTCTTAGAGTTCTTCCATTTCAGAATAGGTCCAATAGGATGCTAAGCAGTCAAAATAAGAAGTACATAAGTGACAGTAGGAGAAAAACATTGCAAATATTTCGGAAGCTATACTGAAAATATTGAGGAAGCTATCGATATTAAAAGAAGATTAAAGGAAGCCTTTGTGCAATGGAACAAAATAGATTTTGGCATATAACAATTGATTGCATACACCAAACATGCAAATGATATAGAGAGGAGACCATGATATGTGTTAAAAGTGAAGACAAAACAAATGGGCTCACCTACATCGGTCTCGAGTGTCGCAGCATTCAATTCTGAGACAAGCTTGCTAATGGAGTCCTTTGTTCCATTCTGAAGCGATGAAAAAAGAAAAGAAACATATATGAACAACTAAATTTCTGAGGTGTCCAATAAAAAAAGTATACAACTTGTTATCCAAGCTCCCTAAATGAAGAAGCTGGATGTACAAAGTAGTTAGCCATAAACGAAAGAAAAATGAGCCGTCAAGTCAATAAATCTAAACATACACAAAAAAAAAAAAGACTACAAATTTCAAGTTCTATTTTGGGCTGACAAAATCTGTGAGTAAAATTATTGATAGTCTGATATACCCCTCCCTGTACACTGAGACTCTAGGCTTTATCGTTAAGACAGATGAACTGACACATCCCCTGGCTTCTCAAATAACATCCCAAAATCTCAGCTCCATGGAAGTGTCCCAAATCAAGTTTGATCCAGGACAGACCAAGCAAAACCAAAAAAAAAAGGCAGAGTACAAGCAATTCTAGGCCTCCTTTGGAACGCAGGAATTTCATATGAATCTCACAGATATTTCACATGAATCAGTTCAATTCCACATAAAAAACGCAGAAAATGGGGGGAAAATCCCGCATTCCAAAGGAGGCCCTATTCTATTTCTAGGAAACATCTAGGTCCGGAGTAGATCACGAGGAATGAATGAAGACAAAATTCCATCCCAGCGCCCATTGGAATCTCCAATCCGGCAAACGCAATGCAGCAACGCCAAATGATACTATACAGTTATGACATCATCTCCAGCATCAGCAGTACTGACACCCCGAGGCGCGCAAAGACGAAGAAGCAGAGCGAGCACTTACGCACTTCCAGTTGCCGCCGACGAAGAACTGCAAAGCAGAATCAAACGGGACCACGAGCATCAGAAAGAGGTCAACAACAAGACGGATGTACAAGCAAATCGCATCGGCGGGGACGCTCACCTTGCCGGATCCGGCCATGGCGACGACGCGCTGCGCCCGGCGGCGGGAGCATCCGACGCGGACCTGCTGCGGAGCCGGGGTCGCGGGGCCGACGGCCGCCGCGCGGCGGACCCCGGCGAGGCGGGAGAGTTGGGAGGAGGCCAGGGACGACGGCGCCGCCATGTCCAGTTCCGCGGTTGGTGGGGCGAGGCGAGGTGAGAGGCGACGCGAAGCTCTCGGCTCAAGGCCACCCACCGTGTGTGCTCTGTCGTCCGCTCTGACGATGCGCGCGGCCGGGCGCGGACACATCACGCACGGGGGCCAGGTGACGACGGGTGGGGGACAGCGACCCATCTTGTCCCGTAGCCCACGGCGTTTTCTGGCCCCCCGCGCCTTATCAGCCTGCGGATTGGGCACCCAGGGCCGCGGGTCCTGCCACGTGTCTGGCGGCCCATGGCGTTACTCCGTGACCGTCTCGGCTGGGCCGGCCCAGTTCTGGAGAGCGACCGGCCTGCGTGCGGGAGAGGATCATGGGGTTTAACATTTTCTCCGTGGATTTAGCGTGGACTTTTATAATTTTCTCCGTGGATCTAGCGTGTCAGTGACTCAGGTTGCACGTACGTAAGTACTAGGTTGAGGTGGATAGAACGTTCGGGAAGATACGGTGGGGTCCACGGTTCGTGCTCGTCTCGCCTTTCTCGTCGACCGGGCCCGTTCGGTAGCTGTTTTTACGGCTGCGGCGGTAGGCTATTTTTACTGTAGCCGCAAGTGGTGAACAGAAAAACGCGCCGCCGTTAAAATCGCTACCAAACGGGCCGGTGAGGTCGCCGCCGCCGGAAGATGGTGGCGGGCAGCCGTGGAACTGTTTGGCCTTGCTTGGTTGTTCTTTGCGCCGGCTATGAGAAAAATAAAAAGAGCTTACCTGAGATCGTGAGCGAGACATGCCTTCGCAGTGACGCTACTACAGTACCTACTAGTCTCTTTGCAGATTGTGTTTGTCGCGTGATACAAGTTGCTAGCACGAGCGTTCAATGCTAGAACCCTCTTCTTTCCCTACAGTTTTTCTCGGAATGTAGGAAAACTCTTCTGTTGTGGTTAAAAACCGTAGGGAAAACACCTCTTTCCCTTCGATTTTAGTTGGTTTGTAGGGAAATCATCATCCTGCGTGTACGTTTCAAATATTTCTCTACGTTTTTCCTACGTTTTTTTGATGGTAAGGAAAGTTGTCGTTTTTAGTTGTAGTGGTCGGAGTTTTGGGTTTATCAATATACTTCCTCTATTTTTAAGTTAATGTCTCTGTTACGATGTGTTGTGATGTTTTTTATTATCTCACAAAAATTTGGTTTTGAGATTACACTTGTGTACGAAAAATTTAAAAAAATAAATTGTATGAGAGGGTAAATTGATCTACACTTATGTTTTAAAAAAGTAAAATAAATCAAAATATAGTTTAAGTGGTTATTTAAAATTTATCTATACTTGAATGGAGTAAATTGTACTTTATCTTTATAATTTTGCAAATTTTACAGATCCTCGTATCTATACTACCATCAATAAAGCTTACTTCTAGCTTACTTCTTTGCGCCGGCTATGAGAAAAATAAAAAGAGCTCACCGGAGATCGTGAGCGAGATGTCTTGGCAGTGACCATGCTACTAGCCTAATGTTCTACGTACTCTCTCTCCATTTTAAAATATAAGTATTTCTAAGTTTAATTAAATTTAAATTTTTATCACTTTGACCACTAGTAATATATAATTAATAATATTTTATCATATAAAAATATTTTTTTTTAATTTATCGTTAAGTAAATTTTCATAAAAATTATGTAATTTTTAAATATTATTAAGAGATGTTAAAATATTTTGACCTTATTCAAATCTAAAAATGACGGAGTTAGTACCTAGTCTCTTTGCAGATTTTGTTTGTGTCGTGATACAAGTTGCTAGCAGGAGTGTTGGAGTTTTTGGTTTACCGATCTACTCCATTCTTTATTAAATTGATGTCGCGTTATGATATGTATGTTGTTTATTATTTCACAAAAATTTCATCTTGAGATTATCTTTGCGCACAAAAAATTAAAAAAGACAAATTGTATTAGAGGGTAAATTCATCCAAACTCACATTTTAGTGAGGCAAAATAAACTAAAATATAGTTTAAGCAGTAATTTGAACTTTGTCTTTACTTGAAAGGAGTAAATTGTATTTTATCCTTATAATTTTGAAAATTTTACGGATCCTCATATCTCATACTATCATCAATAAAACTTGTTTCTAGGGTACATTGATTATGACTTTGACAAGATTTCTATATATTTAATAAATTTATTAATATATATAAATTATATATTATAAAAATATTTTTCATTGGTGATCAAGTTAATTAAATTTGTAAAAATCATCAATCAAAAACATACTGCATTTATCCTAATAGAAGTTTATTTTTAAGATTTATTGCCTAACTTTTATCAATAATTTCTGTAATTTTAATTAATTTTATTATTATATAAATTATATATTATGATAATAATTTTATTATGAATCTATAAATATAAATTTTATATTATTTAAATTTATAGAAATCAACCGTCAAAATCATATTTAACAAAAGTTAAAAATAAATTTCTGCTATCTCATTTTTAAATTATTGACACCAACTTCTGATACTAACTTTGACCATTTTATTTCAATGTGTAAAATTATTAGTTATATTTTAAATATAATTAATAATAAAATAAATAATAACAAAAAATATTTTAAATAAAATTTTTAAATAATATAAATAATCAAAATAGAATCAACTATATCAATAATTTAAAAATAAAGAAAGTAAACAACGGTGGGAGTATGTCGGTGAACGATTGCTCGGCGTATCCCCTTGAGTCCTTGCTGGCCTACCGGCGGCCTTCTGCACCCTCCGTCCGGCACCCGTAGGCTTCTCCTTCCTGACCTTGGTGGAGGAGGGCGCAGCGGGGGAAGGCAGCCTCGAAGGTGGTGAGGACGTCGGGTACGTAGGGACGGCGCAGGACGCCGTGAAGATCCGGCGATTGGAGAAGCAGCGGGAGGCGGAGCGCCGCAGGATCGAGGAGCTCAAGAACAAGTCCTCCGATGGCCAGCACGGCCTCCTCCAGTTCGGCTCGAGCACCTCCGAGGTAATCGCAGTCACCGTGCGTGTCGCCTTCCTCACATCAGGTCTCGCTCCCCAAGTCGGTCCCTTTCCCCGGATGTCCTCAAAATTTTCTCGTTCGTTCGCTATAGATGAGTTTTGGTTGCGCTCAGCCTTCGAGGTCTCACGAATAAAATCAGTAGACATTGCTCAATTTTCTATCTTTATTTGCTAGCATATCACAGCTACAATGATAAATTATATTCATTTTAACGCATGCACATGTTCATTCCTTGGTCATATACTTGTTTCCTTCTCTTTAGTGTCAACTAGCAATGTCTATGCATTGACCTTTAAACTACAAATGCCCTAAAATATTAGAATTAAACTTTACCTAATTTGAACATAATTTTTGATATTCTGTACAGATGAGTCTCAAAAGAAAAATGACCCTACCAAACTTGGAAAGGATCCAACCGTGGAGACAAGTTTTCTACCTTACAGGCATTTCTGTTGGTTTGTGACTACTACTTAGGATTTTGATTGATTCTGTTTGCAAGTTTTGTTTGACCTACAATCTGTTTACTAATAACGATCCATCAGAGAGAGGGAAGCAAAGGAACAAGCAGAACCAGAACGGCTTAAGAAGCAGTGGTTGCGTGAACAGAAATTGATCAAAAGTATTACTTTATTTTGACATTACCTGCTTTTAATCAATCTACTATAACATATTTTTATTTGATGTAGAACTTTTTGTCCTAACTGATTGGTCAAACATTTCATTTCAGATGAGCCCTTTTCTATTACTTACAGTTACTGGGATGGTACTGGACACAGGAGAATTGGTCAAAGAAGCCTAGCAGTTTCCTCTGTTAGTGTTGACTCTAAACCTCCTTAATTTACCATTTCAAAAATATTGAAGCTGAAACCTAATGATTTTGTACTCTATTATGGAATTGTAGAAATTCTAGTTGCTTCTTGATATTTCAGATTGTCTTGCTTTTTAAATCCAACTAATTTTTTGTACCTTGAACACTTGCTGATATTATTTCTGTTTCCAGCTTTTCCACTTTGATGTTCATGAGGATATGCGGACCATTGCTGATGCAACGAAGGAAAAGGATGAGGTGATTAGTGCATTGTGACTTCTTTTATTTGTAGTTGCGACATGTTGCATTCTAAATTTCATGTTTGATTATGGCAGTCTCATGCAAGGAAGGTTGTAGAGGCATTGGTATGAGAAAAACAAGCATAAATTTCCAGCTTCAAGATGGGAGGTTTGACATCTAATCTTTTGTTTCACGCTTATCAGTTCACTGGGATATGATTTGTCAGCAATTGTGTTCCTGCGCTAATGACTCAATTACGTTGCAGATCTATGACCCAACTAAAAAATGGGAGCGCTACAATCCACCGGAATTAGATTTTGGGACATCACAAAGGAGAACGGCAGAGTGGCTATGAGCATCGTTCTGGCCTCTCTGGTCATCCTCTGTTTTGGCTTCTAATTTCTTTCCCTTCTGCTAGGGATGGCATATCAATTATCTCGTTATTGGTCCGATCCGCGTTCTTATGCTTTTTTCTTCTGCTAAATCCCACTATATCAAGTAGTGTGTAAGTCATGTAATGCATTATGATCAGCCTACCTGATTTGTTGCATAGATACCATCTAACATACGCATGTCTGTATGTGTGCCTCTGTTGCTGTTGGTTTATCCTAGAGTTATGAAGTGGTAATTTTAGCAGTATTAAAGATTGTGGAGAATCGAATCAATAGAGCAGCAGCAAAAATCCCACGATTATTTGGATGCACATAGACCGGGCATTAGGGCCGTCCAGCACGGCCCGACCTGTCCCGCCAGCGGGCACGGCCCACTAAAGCACGACGGGCTGTGCCTAAGCAGGCCCTGGGATGCACTGCCGGCTCACAGCGTGATCTGATTACAGTGACTGTGCCGAAATGGGCCGTGCCAGCCTGATGGGCCCACGAGAAATTCAGCCCAGATCGCCCGGGGATCGAACCTGTGACCTGTGCTGTTGGAAGCGGTAAACATACCACCGTACCAATTTTTGATATGCGTTCCAATATAGAATGTAAATATATTTAATATAAAATCGCAAATAGGTCGAGCCATGCCACCCACCATAATTGACCTTCGACTCAGGCATGGCTCAACGTACAGGCCTGTGAGCCCGGACACGATATCAATCAGGCTGTGACGTGTTTGGACCGTGCTAAAATGAGCGAGTCTCAATTCGGTCCATTTGGCACGATTCTATTACTCACCTAGAGATGCACCAATAGCTGGTGTAAAAAAATAAATAGAAAAACAATTGTCAAATAAATTACGGGCTCAATTAACCCACACCATCATTGCATTGAGGCAATGCCTTTGTTGTACTGTGCCTATCACTGGCAGGTTGAATCAGGATCCTCAGCAGTTGATTGCCCTCACACTGGCACCCACAAAAAATTAAAAGATCAGTGATTTTGATTAAATTTGATCATATTTGCACCTCACAATAAAATTATATGCACCCACCATCTATGAGCCCATCTATCAATGTTGAGGGCAGTCGACTGTATATTGCTGAGAGGTTCTTGTTAGAAAATATTTTTAAAGTGTTCAGTCTAATAGATGTCTTCTCTGAGAGACATTTTCTCATTCTCTCTCTCTCTATATATATATAACATCTATTAAAAATAAAGATTGATGCTTTTACTGAGAGACATCTTCTCATTCTCTCTCTCTATATATATATATATATATATATAACATCTATTAAAAATAAAGATTGATGCTTTTATTCTATTCTATTTATCATTACATTCTATTTGTCATTACATTCAACAGTTCCATCCTACCAATTCTGCCATGGAGTTACATCGATCAGCCAGATCCGACCACAAGAGACTATCGACGGACTAAAGACCAACTAACCTAGACCAAGAAGACAAGCTTGCTATACACCACCAACCGGCCTGCTCTCAAACCCAACTAGCCAATATATGTGGCAACACTTGCGCTTGGCGGAAAACACAATTATTCCGCTCTGACCACGGCAGCCAAAGCACAAGCACTACAAACGAGTCGAAGGACGCACGCCTCGTTTTAGGAACTAGCTTTCGGTTGCTCAGCCACCGTGGTATGGATGTGTCCGATGGGCCAGAGGACACGCGCTAGCAGGAGGTGATCAATGCTCTCCGCTTCCTGGCTACGAAGCGCACATGGACCATTGTTCCGTAGACCATGACGTTGCAGCCTATCCGAATTAATGAAATTCTATTGCTCAAAGCTTTTTTCTCATTTTGGAGAAAATTCGATCGCTCAAAGTAACTAACAAAGTGATTAATTAATGAAATTTCTGTGCTCATTCTCTTATTGTAACATCATTTTCTATCACCAAGCAATTCATCACTATATACAGCACATGTACACACATGAACCATAATACACGAGGTCTATGTCACGACACTTCGTGAATCCACAAACAACAATGGCCACGGCAGACACAGGACAGCTGCTCTCCGCATACTAACCATAGTAACCAGCGAATTACGTACTGGTCATCGGATCGCTACAAACGCTTCTAATTAGTATCACAAGCCCCCGTTGCATGCACGCCTCCCTCCCAATCGATCCGAAATAGTAAACGAACGAAACGCTTTCAAGTCGCCATCGATTGGTGGTGGTCAGGCGGTGCCTTCGACGCGCGCCTTGGTCACGCCGGCGCAGGCGTCGACGAAGTCGCCGTCGATGAAGTCGGTGGAGAACACCTGCAGCTTGTCGCTGAGTCCCTTGGCGAATACCTCGGCAATGAACAGGCGCGCGTAGCCGTGGATCCGGCGCGTCACGGGCCTCACGCAGAGCACAGGGTTGTCGGCCTGCGGCGTCACCGTGTTCTCCACCCGGTAGAAGAACCTCCGGTCGGCCACCGGCGGCTGCTTCCCGAGGAAGCTGATGTTGCTCTCGAACTTGGTCTCTGGCAGGTCCGTGTCGATCCAGTTGTCCTTGAGGTACCCGGCGCTCCAGAGCGGCTCGCCGGGCTTGGGCACCGGCGACTTGCGGGGCTTCCACACGCAGATGACGCGGCGCGGGAGCAGCTCTGCGATGGTCTTGTGGAACACGGCCTCGTCCTGCGGGATCAGGTGGTCGCCCAGCTGCTCGATCAGGAACTTGTCGAACTCCGGCGGGTCGTCGTGCCCGAACTCGGTGCGTATCTCGAGGATGACGACCTCGGACTCCGTCTCGCCGAGGAACCGCTTCACGTCGTCGAGGACGACGTCGACGGGGTACGTCGCCAGCACGCCGTGGCAGACGCGGCGCTCCTCCTGGACGCGCACGTCGATGACGCGCGTGCCCGTGGCGAGCTGCTCGTACACGGACATGGACTGGCACTGCGCGAAGGGGCGCGTCACGAACGGGATGCCGATCTTGTTGGTGGCGGAGTCGTGGGTGCCCGGCCACACCACCTGGTGCACGCGCACCCGGTCCGGGCCCAGCTCCGCCATCCACCGCATCCGGTCCGCCGGCCGGTGGTCCGATCCGGGGAACGTCTCGTCGCCCGCCGAGAGGCGGGTGGCCAGCGCCTGCTTCTCGCTGGTGACCAGCTTGCGCCGCTCGACCTGCTTGGAGAAGAAGGCGCCCATGGCTTCCAACGGATTGCTGCCGTTCTTGCCAGCCATTATAGATATAGGCAGGATCTTAAGCTTAAGCACGCTATCCCTGGAAGGACGTCGCTGTAAACTGGCGATTGACAGGAGCTAGCAAGACCACAGCGAGGAAGAAAAAAAAATATCAGAGGATGGGCATGAGAACATGTGGAGGAGGTAGTTGAAAGGGCGCTTGACTGATCGATCGACTGATCGACGCAAAGGAGGAAGAAGAACAGGCGGCGTGTTCTTGTGAGGTTCGGCGCTGCTTTGTTTAAGGCTTCGGTTTCGCAGGCTGATTCAATCAAATGCCAATTGGCGTTAGGTGTGGTGGTACCGCCAGGCCGGGAGGATTTTTTTTTTACTCGTTTGGAGCTTGGAGTGATGATTTCTTAATGGCGGGATGGTGACAGGATTAGGGCCACAAGGAAAATGACAGGCGCGTCACAAGTGCTGCGATAAAGCACTTTGGGGTTATTGGAGAGTGGGTGGACGTCAAGGTTCTTGGTTCTTGAAAAGCTGGGATTGTTTTGCCGGGCAAAGGTTCTGAAACTTTTCTCGTCCAGATGGAAAATGCGTGGAGTGGCAGACAAGAAGAAAAAACAGAGCCCGCATCAGGGGCGGCACAACTGACTTGCTCGGTAGTCGTACTGCCTATTGGCAGTGACGAACATGAGATAGGAATATTTAGCCGTTTCCCATAGATAAGCATATGAAGCCAGAGAAATCACCATGGACACTCTCTTGTGCTAGTACTGTCACCAGGTAGGTGAGGGAACCGTGACGCGACCACATCTGGTTCGATTTGAACAAGTGGTCAGTTTTTGTTAAAAATCGATTATGTGTATTACAGCAAAACAGAAAACTGACCACGACGACACGTGTTTGGTTCAGATCAATACCGTGCCAAATTCAGCCCTGCTGGAAATTAAACTGATTATATGAATTTTATGTGCTCCTTAAAATTCATGTGTTCCAGAGGAGACCATATTTGGCCTCAATTGGTTTGATTTCAAAATTGTCAGCTCGGACCATCCGCAAGCCGAAAACGTAGGGACTTCCCAACTCCGCATTGGATCATTAATTAAGGTATCCTTCTGATTAGAGGAAAAATTTATATTTTTTATATTTTTCTATAAAATTGAATTAACTCATATAAATTTTTGAAAAATTCTAGGAGTTCTGAATCTTTAAGTTCTGAGAGATGGAACGCAAGCCACAGAGCTTATCACAAGAATAATTTTATACTAGCTCGGCGGGGAGAATAGTACTAACTTATCCCAAGAACAATTGGAGCTTCCAATACGCCTGTAATGAATTGGCTTGCAGACGTTGAAATCACAGCGACGCTCCGCGTCCAAGTGGCGCAACGGCTCCACACGAGGTCCACGCTGGAAGAAGACTTTATGTCAATCATACCGCGCTTGTTGGTTACTCGGGGGGGTCCACCATGTATTCCACGTGAACTCTAGCGATACATTATCATATGCCGTATCGGCTGCACGGCCTGCACAGCGGCGGAGCGGTGCGTTGCGCCCCGCCGCGCTGTGCTCGCGCGGAAGTGTCTGGACCGGGCCGGAGAGCGGGCTGCGGCAGGTGATTCGCCGGCCCAATACGAACCAGCAAAGGATGAGATTTGGAGGCAGAAACTTCACAACAGGCCCTCGGAAACCGTCAGTGTTGTTGCATAAGCCCAAACAGCAACGGATTTTTGCGTCCCAAAAATGTCCCATTCTTCTTTTTTGAACAAAAAAAATATCCCATTCTACAGAAATTGAATGGTGCTACCGTACCGGCTAAAAATAGTCACTTGCTAGTAGGTTGATGCACATGGGGGCAATAACCAGAGACACACAGAACACAGTCCTTTGCTCAAGTTGGCGCGAGATTCCTCGTCGTACCCAACTCTCCAGTCTCCACCCAGAGCACGTACTGAACGTCCTCCTCGCCATCGAAACAACGCATATCCATGCTCGATTTCGAAGAGTCGTCGTCCTCGACTCCTCTCCCCAATCCCCAACCCGTACCATACGCCTGCTGACCTTCATCAGTGACTCGCGAGCGAAAACGACCGGTGCGCATCGCAACCAAGCGGTCGCGCGCGCACCTCTCGCCGTCACCTGCCTTGCTTTTCCACGACGGCATAGCTAGGCGCCCGCCGCTGCCGGAGCGCTGCGGACGAATCAACCACACGCGCGGCTGGTCGCGAACCCCTGGTCGTTGGGCACTTGCGTGCCACGCGCGGTCTTGAGCGGACCAACGACCGACGGACCAAGTCCTCACGGCCATGGCCACTGCTGCTGCTCCCGTCGCAAAAACGACAGGCCATCCGCTCCATCGCGTTGACCAGAGCCGGCACGGCATGCGGTTTACTCCGCTGCCAGTGGTTGATCTGTTCGCGGCCATTCTCCTGATCAGAAAAGATAAATCAAATTTGTTTGTATCGGAAGGTAAGCGAGGAGATGGTTGATCTGTTCGCCGCTCCGTGGACAGTGGTGGTTGCTTCGATGTGGACCGCACGAAGAGAAACATTTGAAAATGGTTTCTGCTCATGTGTGAGGCTTGCCATATGAAAGGAGCCAGCCATGAACGAGGCTGTTCTTAGAGTTAATTAGATAATGCCATTGCAAAATGGTCGGAGTTGAAAACACTATCACAAAAATTTGGAGTTGCTACTACCGTCAGACACTCATTTGAGTTGGAAATTACCAATGCCGTAACCTTTTCCGTCCAAATGCAGCCAAAATCACGGTAATGTACAGATAGCGATTTTAGAAATTTTTTTGAACGGTTAATTTTCAAAAATTCAAAAAAATTCTTTCAAGTTCTCAAAGTTTTTCAAAGTTATCCCGTTAGTTTGGTCTCATCGAGCACTTTAGATGTCCTCCAAATTATTCTAAAGTTTTCTAAAATTATTCTATTAGTCGTAAAGTTTTCTAAAGTTGTCCTATTGGTTCTTAAAATTTTCTAAGTTTCTCAAAGTTATCTATTCCTCTCATTGAGCTCTTCCTCCCTCTGAGTTATTCCCAAAGTAACATTGTTTCGTTAGTTCTCAAAGTTTTTCAAAATTGTTTCATTAGTTTCTAAAGTTTCTCAAAGTTGTTCCGTTGGATTCATCTCGTCGAGTTTTTCGTGTAGGTGTTCTCGGAGTTATTTCCAAAGTTTTCTAAATTTGTTTAGAAAATTTTGAGAACCAACATAACAACTTAAAATTTTTTGAGGAACTAACAGAACAAATTTAGCATCTTTAGAAATAATTCAGAGAACACCTACGCGAAAAGCTCGATGAGACGAACCTAACAAAATAACTTTAAAAACTAAATAAACAACTTTAAAAAAATTTAGAAACTAATGGAACAATTTTAAAAAAACTCTAAAAACTAACGGAACAATTTTAAAAAACTTTGAGAATATCTCGGAGGGGCACCTGCACGAAGTACTCGATGAAATGAACCTAATGAAAATTTTGGGAGCTTGATGGAATATTTTTGAATTTCTAAAAATTAACCGTTAATTTTTTTTTTAAAATCGCACTCTGTACGTTGCCGTGATTTTGGCGGCATTTGAACGGAAAAGGTTACGGCGATGGTAATTTCCAACTCAAATGAGTGTCCGATGGTACGTAGCAACCGCCAATCCTCTATACATTTTACTTAGTGGTAGTAGTACTTAGTATAGTAGTATAATCTCCTACCTCTAGTAGCATGTGGAGTTGAACCTCTCATTTTATATAATATTCTCTCCGTTCTAAAATATAAATCTCTCCGTTTTAAAATTTTTGTATTTTTAAATTTAGTCTAAGTCAAACTTTTATCACTTTAACCATTAATAATGTATAACTAATAATGTTTTATCATATAAAAATTATATTTTTTATACATCATAAATAAGTTTTCATAAAAATATATTTTTACATTAAAATTTATATTTTTTTGATATTATTAATAAAAGTTTAAAAAAATTGACCTTAATTCATATCTAAAAATGCTTATATTTTGAAAGACCAACGATGACGATAATCACCGTGCTCGTTCCATTTGGTGGCGTCTGTCAAACTTCAGATGACTCCATGTCCCTCGCTGAGTCGCTTTCTACATCGTGTGCCCCTATGCGCGACCGTATGTTTTTGCTTTGTTCGGTGCTATCGTCCGGACGCTGTTGATCCGACACTTGCATCGTTTTACTTTTTCGCGCGCCAGAACGAAGAAAGGTTTTGCACTTTTTGCGCCGACAGGAGGCGAGGCCGCGAGGGTATGGATCATCCCCATCTCAAGCAGACCAATGACCATGCAACTACATGCCCAAATCTACACCGACGCGCATCTGAATTGCAACGCCGTTCGTGTCCGCCGACGCCTTCATCGACGTGGTGCGGGTGCGGCACCTAACAATCTGCCCGGCCCGTCGCCGCTCCAGCCAGCCAGGCCAGGCCAACCACCCCGGATGCCCGCCCGAAGCCGATGGATTCCATTCCTCGTCTCGACGCCGCGCATAGCATTTGACCCCGCGCGCACCGGCGCCGCGCCGCGCGAGTCCCGCAGACCCGACGCGAATATAGGCAGCACCGCGAAATAATCACCGTGCCGAGACGAGGCGGCCATTTTTTTGCCTGGCTGGCTGCCTGCCTGCCTGCCGTCCGGGCGCGGATCGGCTGACTTCCGTCCGTTTACTGCAAGCGCTTGCAGTAAATAATATCAACCGTTCACTCTATCCAGGCTCCTAGCTGTGCGGTCTTCAGTCCATTCCAACAAGAATACAACGGAGAATACAAAGATTTCTATTCCCTTCGTTCCAAAATAATTATTCATCTAAGTTTAGTTCAATATATTTTTATCAATGGTTTTTATAAATATAATAAATTTTAATATACATAAAAATATATATTATAAAAATATTTTTATGATGAATTTAAAAGTATAAACATTAGGTTTTTAAACTTAATCAACTTTATAAAAATTATTTGTCAAATCTAGATGGCATGAAATACAAACAAATATTTATTTTAGGACGGACTGCTTGCTAAGCGAGCCTCATATATATGAAATATTGTACCGATACTTTGGACAATAATAGCACTCTACCGCAATTATGAAATTCATCTTAAATTCTTCCCTAACTTATTATTTTGGGTCTGAACATGAGAATTAAGAAGAAATAATAACTTAAGATACGATGAAAATGAGAATGAGAGATATAGAGATATAAACAATGTAATGAAAAAGTTCTGAGTCTAAAAGATAATTTATTACTCTCTCCTTTAGAAAACTATAACTATGAATTGGAAACCATTGAATATTTTTTCTCTATTTCTAATACATGTCTATATCTCTCATTCTTTTTTTCATCATATCTGACTTTTTTTTATCTCTCCTTAGTTCTAAAATAATAAATCACGAGAGAATTTAAGATGAATTCCATAAATTTGCAGTAGAATGCTATTATTGTTCAAGGTATCGGTATAATATTTCATATATACACAGGCTCGCCGAGCAAGCAGCGAAAATTTTTTATGATGGCCTAATTGTTTATTTGGATTTCATACCATCTATATTTGACAAATAATTTTATAGATTTAATTAAGTTTTAAAAATAATATTTTTTACTTTTAAATTCATTATAAGATTTTCCAAATATATAATTTTATTATATATTAAAATTAGTTTATATTTATAAAAATTATTGATGAAAATATATTTAACTAAACTTATATGAATAATTATTTTGAAACAAAGTGAGTAGAAATTTTATAATTGTTGTATTCTCGGTGGAATGGACAACACCACACAGCCGTGGGAAAGAGTGGACGGTGGATATGATTTACTGCAAACACGTGCGGTAAACGAAACAGTACTTTTTTGAACTAATGAAATAATTTTAAAAAATTTTAGAAACTAATAAAATAATTTTAACTAACTTCAAAAACTAATGGAATAACTTTAAGAAATTTTAGAAATAACTCAGAGAGCACCTGCAGGGAAGAGCTTGATAATACGAAACTAACGGAACAATTTAAAAATTTTTGGAAACTTGTTGAGA
>BCLF01000122.1:158039-191844 GCA_001602275.1 Zoysia japonica | reverse complement strand
ACTTTAAATTTTTTTAGAAATTTTAGAAAACTTTTTAAAATTTTTGAAGATTAACTGTTCAAAAAACTCTAAAATTGAGATTAGAAAGAGAGAGGTTGTGCAACTAATTTAATTTACAAGCTATGAACAGTGATAATATAATTTTAAAATTTTATATAAGTCTACTAATATATTTTATTCCTGTGTTTTTATTGCTACATTTCAAACACCTTAATTCAAATAAACTTGGAAGCAAAAAAATAATAAATGATCTAATTTTAATCAATATCATACATGCGGTTTTCTTAATTGTGATATATTTTTACTCTCTTTTTTCCCGCCCCGCTCGCTCTTTGCGATGTGTGAGCATTCCTGTGGCCGGACGAAGCAGCGTCGTCAGATAAAAAGCGACAGTTATTGTAGCTTACTGCACGCGCTTGCAGTAAACGGCTTACGGTAGCCGATCCGCGCCCCTGCCGTCCGCGGCTGGCTCCTCCGCGGTGTGTGCCGCCAGCTCACGCACGCACCCACCCCTCCGCCCCTCCCCAAAAAAACCAAAACTAATGCCAAATTAACTCCCCACCACCACCGCCCCGCGGCAGCCACCCCCCATTGTTCTCCGCTTCCTCCTCCACCGATTTCCCCCCATTTCCTTCCCCACCCTGCGGAGGAGGCAGGGAGGAAGGCAGGACCGACCGACCGAGCAGCCCGGCGCGCCGCCCGCTGCTGGATTGGGCTTGGTTGGGGCCGGCAGCCATTCCGTCCGCCCATTGGCTGACCGCGCCGCGCCGGCACGGAAGATGGACGACCTCAAGCAGATCCTGGCGCGGCCGATCCAGCTCGCGGAGCAGGTGATCAAGTGGTCCGACGAGGCGTACACATTCCGGCAGGAGTGCATGGAGCTCAAGGCCAAGGTCGAGCGCCTCGCCGGCCTGCTCCGCCAGGCCGCGCGCGCCGACCTCTACGAGCGCCCCGCGCGCCGCATCTTCGACGACACGGAGAAGGCGCTCGACAAGGCGCTCGCGCTCGTCGACAAGTGCCGCGCCCACGGCCTCGTCCGCCGCGTCTTCACCATCATCCCCGCGGGAGCGTTCAAGAAGATGGCCAACCAGCTCGACAACTCCATCGGCGACCTGTCCTGGCTCCTCCGCGTCTCCTCATCCGCCACCGACGACGACGACTTCGACGCGCACATCGGGCTACCGCCCATCGCGCAGAACGAGCCCATCCTCTTCCTCATCTGGGAGCAGATCGCCATGCTCTACACCGGCAACCTCGACGCCCGCGCCGACGCCGCCGCCAGCCTCGTCTCGCTCGCTCGCGATAGCGACAGGTACTCGAAACTCATCATAGAGGAGGACGGTGTGCCACCGCTGCTCAAGCTCGTCAAGGAGGGACGCCTCGAGGGGCAGGAGAACGCCGCGCTCGCCATTGGCCTCCTCGGCCGCGATCCGGAGTGCGTCGAGCAGATGGTGCTCGCCGGGGTTTGCTCGGCCTTCGCCAAGGTGCTCAAGGAGGGCCCCATGAAGGTGCAGGCCATGGTCGCCTGGGCGGTCTCTGAGCTCGCCGCCAATCACCCCAAGTGCCAGGACGCGTTCGCGCAGCACAACGTGATCCGGCTGCTCGTCGGCCATCTCGCCTTCGAGACCGTGCAGGAGCACTCCAAGTACGCCGTCGCGTCCAAGATGTCCATACACTCCGTCGTGATGGACAAGAGGAACAGCACCGGTGCCTCGTCTCACCCAGATTTGCTGGATGCCGGGGATCACAGCGTCATCAGGTACCCAAATGGAATTTTGTCGCAGAGCAAGAATGAGATGCACAGTTTGGTGCAGTCCACCATGGCTGCAAAATCCAATGGGGGCAGTGGTAAGCACGTAGCAGCTTCCAATGGTAGTGTTGTGGCGTCCAAGCAACACAATGCGTCATTGTCAGGAACGAGCACAAGGGGAAGAGAGTTCGAAGACCCTGAGACAAAGGCATACATGAAAGCGAATGCTGCCAAGGCGCTGTGGCAGCTTGCCAGGGGCAATGCGGCTATCTGTAAGAGCATCACAGAGTCCAGAGCACTGCTCTGCTTTGCGGTTCTTCTTGAGAAAGGTGAAGGTGAGGTGCAGTATAACTCTGCAATGGCTCTCATGGAGATCTGCTGTGTTGCCGAGCAGAATTCCGATCTTCGACGATCAGCATTCAAACCAACCTCTCCTGCTGCTCGGGCTGTTGTTGACCAGCTCCTACGTGTTGTTGGGAAGGCCGAGTATGATGATCTCCTAATTCCCTGCATTATCTCTCTTGGTTGCTTGTCCAGAACCTTCCGTGCTACAGAGACCAGGATTATTGGACCATTGGTGAAGCTTCTTGATGAGAGGGAAGCAGATGTCTCTCGAGAGGCAGCAATTTCCCTGACCAAGTTTGCGTGCACGGATAATTATCTGCATGTTGATCATTCCAAAGCGATCATCAATGAAGGTGGAGCGAAGCACCTAGTTCAGCTTGTGTATTTCAGTGAGCAGGTAGTTCAGGTTGCAGCACTCACCCTTGTATGCTACATCGCACACAACGTTCCAGACAGTGAGGAGTTGGCACAAGCAGAAATCCTCACAGTGCTCGAATGGGCCTGGAAGCAAGCTTACATGATGCAAGATCCTATAATCGAAAACTTGTTGCCAGAGGCAAAGATCAGGTTGGAACTGTATCAGTCCAGAGGCGCAAAAGGCTACCATTAGATCACGTGCTGTATGGAGGTTCTTCTTTGCATTGACCAAGAAATGTACATACATCAAGCCGGTTCTATTTATACTCTTATTAAAACTTTTTGATCCCCAACATGTTGGATATTGTTGAAGTGACATATTTGGTTGGGTTGTTGATACAGAAGTTCAGTTGATCGAGTTGGTGGTATAGTTTCAGGAGATTAGCATCTTGTAGTCTCTTTGGTCTATTGATATATCATGTATATTACATTTTGCTCATCAATCTGAGAAAATTTCTTAACCCCAAGAGCCTAACATTTTTCTTGCAAATGACCTCCGGTTCACTCTTGACTGCTTCTTGTAGTTATAGCATTCATTTCACCTGTTACTGTCAATTTTTTATGTACAGTTGATGGCTCTGCACTTCATTCTTTTATGCTTAATGCTCAATTGGAGCCTTGGACGTCCCTATCTTCTCATTCTTCTTTTTTTCTTTTTTGTACATGTTCGCTATGCTGATGTTCCACCGTGTTCTTTCATCTGCCAAACTTCTTGTTTGAGAACAATGGTTCCCTCTGAATCCTGACATAACCTGTATAGTATTGCTATTTTTAAGACTATCCTCTTTTTCCCAGTTGGACCAAAATAGTAAGGCCATCCTTAGATCCTTCCAGTTTTTAAGAAAAGAGACTGGAGGTCCTCCAAATGGGTCAGTTTCTTTTTCAGTCTCTAAAAACCAGTTTCTAAGAAACCAATAATCTTAGGGCCGTTTCCCTAAGTTTTGTCCATGGATCCAAGGTAGCACCAACTTTTTCGGTACATGAACCACATGTTCAGGTGTATGTCTTTCTTATATCTTTTGGAGTGAATTGCACAAAAAACTACATTTTGATTACACAAGGTTTTAGCACTTGTGTCACAATGCACCAGGTTTTAGACTAAAAATTTTCACTTTGCACAACTTTTAGCTTTTAACATGGTTAGTGTGTTAGGTCAGTAATTTTTAGTCGTTGAGCAAGTTTAGTAGGCTACAGAAATGGTTTACTAATTTTCAGTTGTTCAATAATTTTGGAAAGTCAAGCAACTTGCAGAATTGGTTCAGTAATATCACTAAGCTTAGTAACTTTCAGAACTGATTCAATTTACTGTAATTCAGGAAGTTCAGTCACATACAAAATTGATTTAGTAATTTTCAATCAGTCAGTAATTTTAGTAAATTGTTGAACTGGTTTAGTAAATTTCAGTCATTTAGTAATTTTAGAATGTCGAGTACTTAGTGACCCAAATATTTAGTAATTTTAAGAAGTTTAATGCTAAAAAGTGGCCCAAATTGTTCAGTAATTCATTACTTTCAGAAAGTTAAATGCTAAAAAGTAATTTTAATATTAAAAAATAATACAAAGGTAGTAACCATGTTAAATGCTAAAAGGTGGTGCAAAGTGAAAATTCTTAGGCCAAAACATGGTGCAACGTGACATAAGTTGTAATGTGACAATATGACTTCAAAATGTGGTCTGTGGTGCAATTCAGTCTATCTTTTGGCCTCATCTTTCTGTAACCTTTTGTTGCACGAATCCATCTGGATCTCAATCATGTTCTGCTCTGTTGTTCGCAGCCGATGGTCCAGTCTCGTTGCTGGCAGGAACAGGCCAACTGGGGGACGCGCATCAGGTAGAGCACGTGGAGCGCTTCCGCTTCGCCGTGCTCATGTCTGGACCGCTTCGGAGTTGGTAAGTTCCGCGTTTCCCCTTCCATGGCGCATCTGTCACCGTCTACTCGACGGACTGTTGGGACTTTTACCGACCGGCGCGGTGGTCCGGCCCCGGAACATGGGTGAACGGCACTTGGATGGTTTCTCGTTCGATCGCGTCCTTGCAATTTGACAGTTTCAACTCCGGGGCAGAGAAACTCGAGAATCGAATGTCAAAGGGGCAACAGAGCCGCCGCCGCTGAATCTTTCAGTATCTCTTGATTGGAACCGTGATGCGCAGACAGCGAGCAAATGGTCGTTGCGTTAGCAAGGACAGATGATGATGCTGTCTGTGACCTGTGGGTTAGTTGGTGCGGCGCCGATGGACCGGTCGATTGCCTTGATCGGTTGGTGAAGCTGATAGTTGTTTATGTCTTGATTGTTCAGTGTGTTGGGCGACTGAACAATTTAAGACATGCCCAAACGTGAATGGCCGACGTGCGTACCGCTATATCACGTTTGGTAGGCGTCTATCTGACCGCTCTTCTTGTTTCAAGTTTGCCGCGCGGTTTCGGTGGAGGTGGTACTCTGTTATCCGCTCTTGATCATCCTCTCGTGCTTCTCGTATTTTTGTCAGACGGCACGAAGCTGCTGAAAACAATCCTGCCCACGTTCAATTTGTCCGTGGCCATGAACTTGTTCGGCACGAGCCGTTCAAGTTTTTGCATTCAACAATTTTATTCAACAGCTTGATGCGTCTCAGAGACTCGGGCTCGTAACCCCAATCCTACTGGCTAGGCTTATTGGGCCAAAATGTTTCCCCCGTTATGTATTGAGCCGTGCTTCGCCTTGATAGGATCTGGGCCAGTTTGAAAATCACGCCGGGATGATGGGATCACTGCCGGGTGGGGATTTAGCGTCTCTTTCGTGGGCTAGCTTTTGGCTTTTATCTTTACAAAAGTAAAAAGCTAAACCGAGCTGTGAGAAAAGCTTTTTCAAAAAAGCAGCTTTTTTCTAATAAAAAGCAAAAGCAGGTCTAGACTTGCTTTTACTGGCTGTGAGCGTCGGTTATATATATTATAATTATTATATAATTATATTTATGTTATATAATTAAAATTATATATAATTATATATTGCATAATTATAATTATATAATATTACATAGTTTTAATTATACAATTACATTGCATAATTGTAGTTATATAATATAATTATAATTATCTATAATTATATATTACTATAGGTACAATTATGTAATATATAATTATATATATTTATAATTATAATATTATATATATTATAGTTGCAATATATATATATTATAATATAATTACAATTATGTAATATAATTATAGTATAATATATAATTATAATTATATATACTACAAAATTATAAGTATATTACATAATTACATATAATTATATATAAATTACATAAGTATAAATATGTATAACTATATTACATAATTGTAGTTATATAATATAATTATTACATAATTATACTTTTATTACAATTATATATATTACATAGTTTTAATTATATATAATTATATTACATAATTGTAATTATATAAATTATATAATTATAATTATGTAATTATAATACGTATATATTACATATAAATCATCTTGCAATTTCACAACTTCACAGCTGCTTTAAGCCAAATGATTTTTAGTTTTTTCACAGCTCATATTGTACAACAGTTTTTTCACAGCTCACAGCAGCTTTTTCATAGCTCCCAGCTCAACCAAACACACCTTTAGGTCCCTTGGTTCCACTCTTGAACCTGCTTTGGCTTCCACAAAAGTTAAAAGCTAACCAAAGGGTACCAAAATCTCCAACTTGCTTTGGAGAAAGCAGCTTTCACGTAGTTCATTTTTCACAGCCGGTCTCCCCCTGCTGCCAGTGGCTTCCGTGTTGAAAAGTTTGGATAAATTACCCGCCATGCCATCAATTATTGATCCCCGATTCGAACCCCATCCGAAGAAAATTCTTTTTCCACTACGCCCTGCCCCTTTCTCTCTGGGTCAACTCCACCTGTGAAGCCCTCTCACACCGCTCGGGCATCTAGGGTTGCAGTGCGCGCACCGCCAGCCGAGCTCGATCGAGCTGCCCCAGCACCCGCCGCTCCCCACCGTCCACCTGTCTACGGACACTGCACCACCAGGCCAGCGTTGCAGCTCCCCTCCCAACGTCACCCCAAGCCGCCGCCGCCGCTTCTCGCCCGATGTCGCCCTCAGCTGCCACAGCTCCCCGCCGTCCACCCCTCTAGTCACACCGCCCCAGCCCGCCGCCACAGCTCCCCACTGTCCACCCCTATAGTGACACCGCCCCAGTCTGCCGCCGCCGGTCCCTACCGTCCAACCCCTTCGTCGAGCACTGGTCGTGACCCCGACGATTTCTGAAGGTATGTGCCGTGACTCCGACGGCCTTCACGGCGGCGGCCTCTAGCAATGTTTCATCCATTGAGTCATTAGCTATGTTTTTGTTGATTGTTAAAGGACCACAATCATTTGCGCAAGTTGAAAATCATTTTACACACTCTTTTTGGACAGTTCACACAAAGTTTTATGAGGTACTAAAATGTTTGCCAGAAGTTAGCAAAAGATAATATTAAGTCAAAGGATGCTAATTTCAGTACTAAACATGAAAAGATCAAAGAGAATCTTTTCTGGCCTTACTTCAAAGGAGCTATTGGAGCAATAGATGGTTCACATGTTCCAGTGGTAGTTTCAGCTGAGGAAGTGGTTAACCACACATGTCGACATGAATATACATCTCAGAACGTGCTAGCTATTTGTGACTTTGACATACGGTTTATCTTTACGGTAGCTGGTGGCCAGGTTCTGCACATGATACTGTTACTGCATCTAGGCCCTTTGTGGGTTTTGGTGATAAATGACAACGTAATTAAAAAGCTAACGCATTCTATTTAGTTCTACGAAGAATTGCAGATAATCAAAAAGAGAGAAAAGATGAGACGTGCCTAAAGCGGAGCTTATTGAAGATTCTTATAGTTTTTATTTTATCCTTGAGTTTAGACATGTCGTACTATCAAGAGGGAGGGAAATAAAGTGAAAGAACCGAAGCAAATGCTCAAAATCTCCTAAAAATATCATTTCCAAAACACTCCTGGCCGAAGTGTTCGGTCCTAAGTCGGAGACTCCGGCCCATTTTATTCAAGTCCAGAGGACCCTTTGCTAGAGTGTCCGGCCCTTGGCCGAAGACTCCAGGCTTTTTTCTTGGATCCCAGAACACTCCTCCTCGGAGTGTCCGGCCCTAGGCCGAAAACTTCGGGCCTTTTATTCTGGACTCCAGAACAATCCTCGCAGGAGTGTTTGGCCCTTGAGTCGGAGACTCTGGGTATTTTTCATCGAGTCCAGTACACCCTTGGCCGGAGTGTTCGGCCATTGGCCAGAGACTCTGATGTTTGAATTCTGCCTCCTTGACACCTGTCGGAGTGTCCGATCATGGGCCGGAGACTCCGGTGGTTCTAACACCCCAACGACTCTTTTATAAATGAAAAGTATAAAACACTCCTCCTCGATGGGCAGAACTATCTCTTAGCCTCATTTTCGACCTGAACACACTTGAGCTCATTCTCACACTCTTGCTAAGGCTTCCTTGCTTAGATTTGAGCAAAGGAAGTGAGAGGGCAATCTTTCAAAGGCTTTGAGGGCATCCCTTTGATTCCAACGAGCATTTGTGAAGGTGAAAACTTGATTTCACTCCTAGACGACTAGACGTGCTCGAGAGCTCCTAACTCGTGTGGTGAAGCACCGGAAAGTTTGTATTACCCTCCCAAAAGGGATTTGATAGTGAAGCACTCATCTCGACCTTGGTAGTCGTTTTGAGAGAGAAAAAGGGTTGAGTGAAACCGGTTCTTTGTGATCTTAACGGAGATGTAGAATCTTTAGTGGATCTGAACTCCGGGATAAATCTTTGTGTCTCCGTGTACTTCTTGTTTTTCTACCAGTTTGAGATCTATTACTCACTTTATTTACATTTCGGCATCTATTAGGGTAGCTTGTTCTAGCCTTATTTACTTGTTTCTGCATGCTCTAGTGCTTTCGCTTTATCTTTTGGTTCAAGTAAATTTACTGGATCTAGCTTAATATTTCTGCATTCGTAGTTCACAGTGTTCGCCGGAGTGTCCAATCAATAGCCAGAGTCTTCAATGCCGGAGTATTCGGCCAGTGGCCGCAGTGTCCGAGGGACTGACAGTTTGTTTAAGTTTTAGGTTGACCTATTCACCCGCCCTCTATGCCACTTTTAGATACATGGATCTTGAATCATGCCTTAGCGAATTTTTCTACATTTCACGTACCTCCGAAAGGTATACTCTATTGAATACAATATTAAAATACTTGGTATTGTTATTTGGCACTAATTGTTGATTTTATAGGAAAATCTTATTTTGTGGATTTTGGATATCCGAATCGAATAGGGTATTTGGCTCCTTACAAAGTAAGTGCATACTATATTTCAGAGTTTCGGCATCGTTCTGGGTGTCCTCCTCAGGGGAAGTATGAGGTGCTCAATTTCTTGCATTCATCCCTTCGAAATGTCGTTAAGAGAGCTTTTGGTATATTGAAGCAGAAGTGACGTATTTTAAAAGGCATGCCAAGCTTCTCACTTTGTACTAAGAAGCATATTATTGTTGCTTGTATAGCGTTGCATAATTTTATCCGTAACAATAATTTACAAAATAAGGAGTTTGATAAATGGTGATGCTGACGAGGAGTACTTGTTATAAGAAATAAGTGACATGTCGAAAAGATAAGGAGATGAAGCTCAAGATGTGAAGAATGAGAATACCATATACTATTCGTAATAGAATAGCCAATGCTTTGATTAGTGCAAGAAAAAAATAATTGTTGATGATAACATAATTATGTGAACCATATATTTTGTATTTATGTTGACTATGTATTAATTATGGATAAAAACTTTTAAAAAGTACTTTTATCTTTGTAAAATGGTAATTCATAAGTAAATAGTACAATGAATTACGGTCATTTTGCATATAACCAATGTTATAACCATTTAGAGACAATACAGACATTTTTTATAGCACCTACAGCTCACAGCCGCTTCAACCAAAAAGGTTTTCAGCTTTTTCACAGCTCACAACTCACAGTACATTTTTTATAACCCATAATTTATAACAGTTTTTTCACATTTCACAGCTCAACCAAACACGTCCTTAACCGCTTTGAAATCACTCCCATACGTGCTTCCGTACGTCAGTCAGTCGGAGCCATAGTATGAACTGAAGGGAGATCACCAAAATCTGCCCAGCCGTGCTACAACGCGAGCAACACCTCGTTAAAAAAAACCAGCCATTTCAAAATTTCCTTGACAGAGCGCATCACCAATCAAATCGACCGATTGAACTTGCCTAAAGAATCAATACACGAATCACTTATTCACATGGACTCAAAAAAAGAAAGAAAGATGCAGGACCTATTTCGCGAGAACGCTAATGGCGCGAACTGTTCCCTCGAGTTTCCTTTCCACCCTAGTACTGTACATACGAACGGCTAACTCAACTCACCCTCTCCGCCATCTCCGCAGACACGTTGAACGATCTCTTGCTCTCGTGCATCTTGGCGTACACCCACTTCGTCCTGAGGCAGAGCAGGACGTCCAGTCCGAACCCGACGACGCAGGCGACCGCCATGACAAGGAACACGAGGCGGTAGCAGTGCGCGCCGAAGCAGGTGTTGCCGCCGCCGGGCGCCGCGGTGGCCTGCGCGTCGTAGAGGAGGCCGGCGAGGAGGCCCGAGAAGAGGAACGAGCCGAGGGGCAGGTTGAGGTTCAGCATGTTGTAGATGAGGCCGTAGTACCTGAGCCCGAACAGCTCCGACGCCGACGCTACGGTGACCGCGAAACGCACGCCGAAGCAGGCGCCCACGACGACCGAGCCGATGAAGAGCGACCCCGGCATGGCGAGCGCCATCACGACGTAACCCGTGGCCATCACGATCTGCGAGGCCGCGTTCCAGAATGGGCGGGGAATCGCTCTTGTCCTGAAAAGTTTGCAGACGTTCAAGGGGCCGAACGACTCAAACTTCACCAAAACAAAACGAAATGCTCGCCAAATTGCATTGTGCTTCAGAAAATTCAGAGTAAACAAGAGGCCATGCTGCTATGTCAAAAGCTGAATATTGGAGATGTCATAAAATTTAGTGCTCCATATCAAATAAAGCAAGTAAAAAAAATTAAGAAAAGCTATGACGTTTCCCATTATACAATCAAAACAGAGATGCAGGCCAGTATCTGTTTAAAACGGCACCTAATACTGAATACTACTACAATGGAAAGATGACTCACCTGAGCTGTCGTGCTAATTTATCTATCAATATCACTTCCTGATGCAACTTTCTCTCCTCTCGTTCATGACAAGTCACAATGTCGCTCGAGAAAAGGCTCATTTCATGCTTTCAGTTTCAGAGATTATCTTTCAGGGTGGACTCCGTTACAGGTGAAAAATAATGACCCTTAGACTTACCTCCAAACCTTTTTATTCAATCAAAACTAGTTTTTTAAAATTTAATTTTAAAAAACTAATTCATTTGATTAAAATAACGATGTTCTGAGTTCAAACTACGCTCACCAGTTTTCAACCGAGCACCCGCACTCCACCAGTTGCTTACTACGGATGCACCGATCGCTAGACACAGGCGTGGGGAATCCTAATTCACTTGGGAACGGATGGATAATTCCAAGTTCTTTGATTCCAATCATTCATTAGGGCATCTGCTGAATTGAATTGCTGGTGGAGATTGATGCATGGGGAATTAGGTTCCGGGGAACAGATCAACGTACTTGATGAAATGCTCGGAAATGGTTCCGGATGCGATGCGGCCGAAGAATCCCCAGATGCTGGTCATGGAGATGAAGAGGGAGACGTCGCTGTAGCCCATGGCGACGCCCATCTGCCCGAGGTTGTTTATCACGGCCAGCCCGGTGCCCACGCCCATCAGGAACGACGCGAACATGAGCCAGAAATCCAGCGACGTGAGGGCCTGCATGATCGTGTGCTCCTCCCCGAGCCGCGGCCGCTTGCCGAGGCCCGGCGCCTCCTCGGACTCCTGCACATTCCTCTCCACCGCCTTCGTGTCGAGGAGGGAGTCCACCTCCTCGAGGTCGGCGTCCACGGCCTTTCGCGCCTTGAACCATGACTTCCATGCCACGTGCGCCGGCACCGCAGCGGGGGACGCAAGGAGAACCAGGAGCACGGCCACGAAAACGGCCGAGACGACCCCGTGGCCGCGGCGGGCCCCCGTGAGGTCGGCGGCGAGGAGGTACAGCGCGATGGTCACGGCGAGCGAGTTGATCGCGGCGAAGCAGCGGCCGTCCTCCTCCTCGTCCTTGGCAGCCGTGCCGGCGCCCGCGGCCGGTCCCTCGCGGAGGAACAGCATGGCGATGGTGCAGACCGCGGCGGGCACGACGGCGAGCATGACGAGGAACGACGCCGGGTCGTCGGCGAACAGCGCAGAGCAGACGTCGGTGAAGATGGCGGTGCTGAGGCCGACGTACCCCTTGAGCAGGCCCGACACCGGGCCCCTTCTCCGGCGGAAGTTGCGGATGCAGGTGACGAGCACGGCGGTGTTCATCCACGTGGAGCTGTTCCCTCCGAGGCAGAGGAAGACGCACATCTGCCAGTACGGGAGCGGCGCCACGGTCCTGGAGACGACGAGCCACTGCGCGGTGTACCCGAGGAGCCCCTCGACGGAGCCGATGGCGAGGAGGACCCACGTCGGGACGCGGTCGGAGGCGAGGCCGGCGAGGAGGCCGAACGCCTTGCCGACGTCCTTGGCGACGGACAGACCGTTGAGCTGCAGCTGCGTGAGGCCCATGAGCGTCTTGAGCGAGCCGGTGTAGTTGGAGAAGGTGTAGTTGTTGCCGGAGATGCACTGCACCCACACCGCCGTCACCAGACCCAGCCACCGTCCCCACGGCGTCGCGGCCACTGCGTCCAGCGCCGCCGCCACCATTTTGCTACTTTCCCTCGCTTCACACGCCCACGCAGCTTCGGATGTCCCCGCCACAAGCGCAGTAACGCAGGCTCAATTGTCAGTCGCTCGCTGATTCAAGGTTGCGCCGGATTGCTTGGTTTTTTTAAGACGGAAAGAGCTTTCCATTAACCACCAGGCAAGTCGCCGGAGACTAACAAAGACTCCGGGGCTTGGCTCATGAACAATCGCTTCGTTGTTCTAGGCCGCATCTGGGGTAGAGGGAGGTGGTATTTGGGACGTGGGGGAGGCCGGAAGCAGGGACGGGCCGGCCGGCGGTGAAGCGCGTGTGATTTTCGCGCCTGCCGAAGGGCCAATAGGGAGGGGTAAGAGCATTTTCAACAACTCCTCGTTAACTCTTTTTAAATCAAATTATAAAAAAATATATAAAAAATATATTCCAACAACTCTCTATTTTCAAGGTCTCCGAAGTCCCTCTATTTGAAGACGAAACTTTCTAAGATCTCTAATCTTATTTTTCATGCAACTAACAATAGGATCAATTATTCACTAAATTCAAATTTAAACTATTTAGGAGAGCTGTTGAAAAAGGTGACTAAAGTAGGTCTCAAAATTTTTTTGACTAACTAAAAAAAATACTTTTTGAGATGATTTTGAGAGGATTATTGGAGATGTTCTAAAGCAAAAGTTTTTAAGGAAAATGAGGAGCAAATAAGGGGACGGCGTTTTTATAGACGTCACCGACTCGGCGATCATCCCTTCCAACACTGTCACTCTGTTAATTTCTATCATTTATTTATTTCTGAAATTGTTTTTTTTTTGCCAAGACCGTCATCACTGATGAAAATTCATAGTTATCATGCCAAAGTATATACTGTGACATACCAGGAAATAAGTCCTTCCTGAATGAACTTCAGTTCAGCCACAAATTTCTTTGTTCTATCTACATTTTGCAGAAAATTTTAGGGCCAGGTATTCTCTTTCTATGGGTTTTTTTGGTTCTTTTAGATTGAAAAAAGTCCTATTACGCTTCCTCAACTTTTGCGGTTGTGTGATTTTGCTCCCTCGCTTATAAAACCGGGTAGACAGGCTCTCTCTCAACTTTCAATACCATTCATTTTTGCTCTTTGAGCGGATTTGGATGGTGGTTTTATCTGACATGGCGTCCACGTGGCGATCACCAGTGATGTGGATAGCAAATGTGTCACTGCTTTGTTCCAAATTTTTTTTAAAAAATACTTAATGAGCTTAGAAAATTACGAAATTTTGTGAACATTTAAAATATTTTAAAAAGAAAAATATTTTTATTTAGGTTCAACTTCAAATTAAGATCAAACTTATTTTTAAAATTCAAAAAGACAAACAACTATTTAGAATTACAAAAATAAACAAGACCTTTAAACTTTTTGATAAAATAACAGAAAAATACTTAAATTCGTAAGCTGTTAGAGTGGATACATGACATGCAGCGAACTGTTAAGCTGTGTTTTTCAATGTTAGCAGCTGAATGGTGATTCGCATTCTGATATTAATGCCTATTCTTGCTTATAATTTTAAGATCGTTATCGCATTTTTGCCTGTGCAACAATGATCACCATACCTTCTACTTGTTGAACAGTAGTAATCCTATGAATTTAGGCTCCGTTTTATTGGAGGAAATCTTGCTATTCCTGTGCTTTTTCCTGTGAAATTAACTTGATTTCTGAGAAATTCTTAAGAAATTCTTGTGAAATTCCTATGTTCCAAACGAAACTTTAGAGATAATTACATTCTGAAATTTTTTGTCACTAACTTATTCAAATTCTATTCTGAAATTGTTGTGGTCCGTTATTCCGACGACAACAATTCCAGAACAGAATAAGAGCATCTCCAAGAGATTGGTTAAAAAAAGCTCCAAATTCACTGAGTATAGCTAGTCTTTAAACTAAAACATTTACGAAAAAAATTAGAGAGACCCAACAGCCTCTCTAAATTCATACCAGACCATTTCAAAAATCAAATTTCAACGCACAGGAAGCCTTGGCCGCATGCGATGCTCCTGTCGCACTCCCATCCGTCATGTCAGATTTTTTAGATCAAAATATGATTCAAAATCCCTAGTAGTTGTTTGCCTAAAAACTGCTTTGAAATAAGAATTATGTGCAATCCTAATGTAATCTTCAAATGCAGATTGGTCACCAATGCTTATAGGCAGATCAAGTCTAGCAATAAATCGACAAAGATCAGTTCTAGCAACATCAGGATTATACACCCAACCATGAACATGACGATCAGCACTAAAATGTAAATGAGATTGACTAGATGAACTAGCAGCAAGAGCTTTTCTTTTGCATAATTTCACAAGACAAATCAAGTGGCCAGTGCCACCAGTAGAGCTAGCAGAGAGCTCTGATTTACAAAACCTACAGCGAGCACCATACCTCTGTTCCTTACCATTGACGACGCGCTTGAGCTCTTCCATGTCTTTCCATACCTCAGATGTTGAAGCCCTTGTTCGTATCCTCTCGGCGGCGGTGCTCGCAATTGGGCTCGCGTCGACGTCCACTGGTGATACTGCACTGGCGCCGAATAGAGCACCAGCTCTAGCGCCAACATCATCTTCGTCGTCGCCCCGCAACCCTTGCGCTCGTAGGTCGTCGTTGATGGTGCCCGCCATCGGATTCGCCGATGAGCCCGAGGAAGAAAACCTCGAGGTCAACGACCTCGATGGCCCTGTCGGCAGTAGATTCAGAGGACTAGGTGGTGGTGGCGCAGATCCTCAGGTTGTCGGAGTGCCGGGTTCCATGGGGGCTAGGGTTTGGGCTAGGCCATGGGACTAGAGGACTAGGGTTTGGGCTAGGCCGTGGGACTCACTGGCGAGAGGGATTGAGGGAGGCAAGAACGATAAGGAGAGGGTGGTGAACGGCGGCGCTGTGGTGAGAGGGTGGCGGCGGCAACAGGTGGCGATGCAGATCGGTCGAGCCGCCGAGGCGCGCCAACGCCCGCGCGTGAGTCACTGGCGAGACCCGAGAGCGGACAGAGGAGGCGAGCGGTGGCGCTGCGGTGAGAGGGAGGCGACGGTTATCGGCGGGCGGCGGCGAGGCAGATCGGCCGAGGCGCCGTCGGTTGTGGGACGGAGGTGAGGCTGCGGCATGCGCTGCGGCAGGTGAGGAAAAACTATTGAGGGTTAGAGTTAGCGGGGCGGGGCCGACCGAAGGGCCGGTTACATACGAGGTCGAGACCAGACCAGGCCGGCAGGCCGGTTACTGGGCCACCTGGGCAGTGCCCGTGTCGGGCCGCGTCCGTCGGACTAGCCCGGCCAGGCTTCGTGCTTTGTCAGGCCGGCTGTAACGGGCCGTGCTCGGATCGGCCCAATGGGCCTGTGCCTAGGCCCAAGCACGGCCCGTGTCGTGCCTCAGGCCGGCACGGCCCGTCAACTCATCGGGCTGAGCCGTGCTCGTGCCAGGCTGAAATGTACGGGCCTCGATCCGGCCCGTTTAGCACGGACCAAATGGCCAGCTATAGCATGCATGCAGCCGTTGCTCACGTCTGCATGTGCGTGCTCACACAGATGGCAAGGATGGCCACTAGCCAAGTTTTGCGATCGGAAGTCATGGAATGGAGAGCCAGATAAAATGGCTACGGAGGAGGAACTGTTGGAACCTTGTTTTAAGGAAAATTAGGTATATTTAGCTATACAATTAGATTTACACAGCCTATTGGATATGCTCTAAGTGATTAAGTAGTGTCCAGTGGAATTCTTCCATAGATTTTCTTAGAGAGAAGGATGTCTCTGATTCAATACATCAATTGCAAGCTTCACTGTACATGAGCTGATATTTCAGAATTCAAAGGAGCATAATCGCAACCACCGAATTCCTCATGTTAATTTTCTCATTTTACTTTTTTTCTTTGTTTTCTGTTTAGTGAATGTACCCTGATGATGTAAATGATACATAATACAAGCTCATGTCACCTTGGACGCGGCACTCCTGACTGCTTTTTTACGAGGTAGATTTTAAAATAGATCAAAAAGAATGTGAACCGTTCATTTACGTTATTCTTTTATCTCCCAAAAAGTAAAAAAAAATCTTCAATATTTATTAATTACTACATCATTCAATTTAAAAAGTAATTAGTGAGTTTAGAAGGTGATGATTATCAGAGATATGTTTACTTATATAAATCAATGGCTAAGATTGAATACATGTCATACCTAGATCTAAAGAGGTGAAACAGATCTTTTTTAAAATAATTATTTTATAAAAGGTTGCATGTTTGAGCTCCGAAAATAAAAGTACAAGTCACTCTTTATCACGGAATAGTTACATTTAACATGATACGTACACGCCAAAGGTTACAAATACCCGACGGCAGTAATTAACACAACTCACAGTCTCACACGCGAATTTAAGTGTCTGGATAAAATAATTAATGAACCGTGCATTCAGCAGCATAAAAATAATGTAAGAGATGAGAAATGAGATTATTAATTGACAACTCGGCAGTTCTTCCTGATCTCACCATTGGCACCAGTCTTCACCTCAATGCCAGCCATCTTAACCATGGCCTTCGCGAACATCACCTCGAACAGCTGCGACGATAGCGCGTTGAACATCACCGACACATTGGTGCGAGTCGACGTCAACAGCGCCGCGTCGGAGGTGAACAGGACGTTACCGCTGAGCAGGTTCTTGTAGTACTGGTTGTCCAGCATGTTCGGCGTCACCATATCCTGGTTCACGGTGGGGTCGTTGGTCGAGCTCGGGCTAGCCGGGCACTGCTGCCGCAGTGACACGGCTAAAGCCGGGTTCATGCTGGACGCCGACGCGTTCAGACGGCCGTCGCGGGTGAAGGACGAGCAGTGGGACCGGCCGACGGTGTGCGCGCCGGAGAGTACGACGAGGTCGTTGACGTCGAGCCCCTTGGCGGTGAAGCTGGCGGTGAGCGCAGAGAGGTTGAACGACGGTGGGGGCAAGAACTGCAGCGCCGAGTTGAAGAGGGACACTGTTCCGTCGCGGCGGCCGGCGGGCATGGCGAAGCTGACCCTACCGTTGCTGAGCACGGCGCTGGCGTCGCGCGCGGCGAAGGCGACGACGTCCGCGCAGGAGATGTTGCCGGGGCACTCCTTCTCGAGCGCTGCCTTGGCCGCGTCGATGACCTCGAAGCCACGCAGGCTCGGGAAGTTGGGCGGGGACAGCTTCTCCGGCTGCGGGTTCGCCGGAGTCGGGTCGAGCAGCACGGACGCGTCGCATCCCTGATCAGATTGCACGTTCCAACATATATCAACGCATGGGAATGGACATATATATACAGTGGTGTCTGCCTCGGGTACGTACCTCGACGAAGCAGTCGTGGAAGAGCATCCGAATGAGCCCTGCACCGATGCCAGGGTTCTGTTTCACCGCCGCCTCAACCACGCCCCTCACGATCTTCTCTGCGTTCGGGCACGTCTCGCCATAGAAGCCGACGGCAAGGCCGCCGGCGTTCGGGGCTGGTACCGGGACCGGCAAGGGGCTACCACTACCGCCTGAACCCGAGCCCAGGGCAGGAATAGGGTAACCGCCATAGCCGTATCCTGCAGATTGGCTTGTCACAGAACAGAGGAGGCCGAGCAAGGCCAGAGAGAGAAAGGCAAGCTTAGCCATTCGGAAAGCTCAACAGGGCAGCAGCTAGCGCTAGTAGTAGGAGACAAGAGCTGTCTCGAGAGAGGTGTGTGTGGAGATGATCAGCTGCTGGTCCGCACATCTATTTATAGGACTCCGAGTAGCACACGGTGGTTCCATGCAGGAGGAAGAATGTTTGTGTGTCGTCGTGGTTTCCGGCGAGAGAACACATGGGAGGCAAGACAACTCAGCGTGGTTGACTTGTGACGCCATTTAAATTGCTCCGTTTCAACGTTGGACAGGCGTGTCTCATTAGCCTCGTCATCACCCTAATTAGCTGGTAAACCGAATATGTTTGCAAGGATAAGTGCATCCCAATAGGCTATTAATGATAGTTTCTTTTCTTTTTAACTCTCATGACACATCAGTATTTTGCTTATGTGATAAAGAAATTGATGAAGAAAGAGAATGGAGAATTAAACTATTTTTACAACAAAAAACCACCTCTTCACTAATATCAAAGCACTAAAAAACCTCAAAAAAATATATTGAGAGAACTCTACTTAGTTTTTACAGCACAATTTTTTCAGATCATTAAAATTTAATCTAAATAAAAACTAGTATAGAAACTATACATTAAAAAAATAGTGTATAAAACATAATTTATTACTTTTATAAACCAACTTTAAAAACTTGCATTGAGAGTGCGTATGTCCTTGGCAGTGATATCCCGTGTTCTCTGTGGCTGTGAAACAATTTTCAAGATGCGTGAAACTTTGGCCAACGGCCGGGCGTTTGTCATCAGTAGCTATAAGCTAGGTGTACACGCATGCATAAAAGCATCGGGGCATCGTATGATTTTGGTGGTTACGGGAAGGTCAGCCTGATGCAACGCCGTGATTTACGATCGCGGTTAGAGAGCTAACTGACAGTCGCTGCGTTAATGACGCTCGAGTCTCCGGTGGCTGGCCGATGATCATGGTACCGGCTGCCTGGCGGCGGTGGCCAACACGAGTCGAGCATCCGACGAGCCGACGAAGCTTCCTAGACCTCCGGCGACACCCACACCAGTTTAAAGGTCTAGTTTGTTTTTTGTATTTCTAAATAGTTATTTGTCTTTTCAAATTTTAAAAATAAATCTGATCTGAATTTGAAGTTGGACCTGAATAAAAATATTTTCCTTTTTAAATATTTTAAACCTTCTATAATCTTTTGAGCTATCATTAAGTATTTTAAAAAAAATTGGAATAAAACTGGAACACATCGGCTGTCCACGTCACCAGTAATCGCCACGTCAGCCAAAACCAACATTCAAATCCGCCCAAGGAGCAAAAATAAACGATATTAAAAGTTGAGGGAGATTAGCTATCCAGTTTTTTGTAAGCGAGGGAGCAAAATCGTGAAAATTGAGGGAGCGCAATAGGACTTTTTCCTTTTTAGATTCTTCCTATGTTGAGAAGGGTGTTGGGCCCAACAATAAACTCCACTTAAAGAAACACCATTTCATCGTATCATCCCTGGTTTTGTTGTTCAGGGAGGTGACATTTCATAGTATGAGGCGATGGGAAAGGAAGCGAGTCCATCTATGGTGGCACCTTCCTGGATGAGAACTTCACTGTAAAACACACATCCAACCATCCAGGTCAAAACTTCAGCAGAGAATTGTGTCACATATTTGCCCTTACCTTAAACTTAGTTTTAAATTTACTTAAAATAAATACAAAAAAGATCCCACATAAATATTTTTTATTTTTTGAATTTTTTAAATGTTCCATCCTAACATCAATTCAAATGTTCTAGTGGTGAAAATAAATGTTTCAATAGTAACATTCAATTTTTCAATAGTGAAAATAAATTGTTTCAAAAGTAAAAGTCAATTGTTCTGTTAATAGAATAACTTATTTTAAATATTTTGGTGGAGGCATGCTGTGGTAAAAATAGAAAAATACAATAAATTAAAAAATTGGAAAGAAAGAATTTAAAAGGAAAATTAAAAAGAAAGTACAAAATTAAAGGAAAGATAAAATGAATATAAAATAAATAATAATAATAATAATCTCTGTCTGTACCTAATTACATGTCATCTTGAATATAATAAGTTTTACTCAGTTACTTAGAGCATCTCCAACAGTTCTCTCAAAAACTTACCCTAAAAAGTACTTTTTAAGGCCAGCAAAAAAATTTTTGAGATCTACGACCACCTCCTTCAACAGCTCCCTTAAATATAATCCAACCAATAACCGGTTCCACTATCAGTTGCACTAACATAGAATGGAGGACCCCAGAAAGTTCTTAGATTTACCTCCAAATAGGGAGATTTTAGGGGATCTTTGAAAGTAGGGAGAAGTTTAGAAGAGTCGTTGACTTTTTCCTTATAATTTGATACATAGAAAGTTAATGGGGAGCTTTTAAAGATGCTCTTATCATCTTTTACAATACACATTTCTTTATTTATAATATATCTTTATCTTTATTCTCTTTGTTTTCAGCACATTTTATATTTTTTATCTTTTTATCGTGCTCATACCCAGCATGACAATTAAAAGGAGAAGGAGGGCGTAACAATAATAAATAGACCGGTTGTATAAGAAATATAAATAAAATAAAAATAAAAAGGCCCAGTCATGATTGTGGATGCTCTCGCGAGCAGCAGCGGCCCATGGATCTCGGCCGGCCATGTTCAGCTCGACCTTCTGAGTGAGGGGCTTTCGGCGCCACGGCTGGCCCGACGGCAGCAGTACGACCACGCTCGGCCCAACGCCAGCAAGATGCCCACCTCCACTTCCCAAACTCTTTGATGGAGCAACGCCCATGATCCGGCAGTGAAGAGCACGACGCCACCGCCGTCCGGGAAGCCCTTGCCCAAACCCTAAAGCCGCCGGCGACGCCAGCAGGATGGCCCGTTACGACCGCGCGATCACCGTCTTCTCCCCCGACGGCCATCTCTTCCAGGTGGAGTACGCGCTTGAGGCCGTCCGCAAGGGCAACGCCGCCGTCGGCGTCCGCGGCACCGATACTGTCGTCCTCGGCGTCGAGAAGAAGTCAACCCCCAAGCTCCAGGACTCCAGGTAGGTTTCCGTCCCACTCCTATCGGGACACCAGATCTCGCTGCTCTCGCCTCAAACCCCCTCGACTTTCTCTGCCTTCCCCAGGTCCGTGCGCAAGATCGCGAGGCTGGACACCCACATCGCGCTTGCGTGCGCGGGGCTCAAGGCCGACGCACGCGTGCTCATCAACCGCGCGCGGGTCGAGTGCCAAAGCCACCGCCTCACCGTTGAGGACCCCGTCACCGTCGAGTACATCACCCGGTACATCGCCGGCCTGCAGCAGAAGTACACGCAGAGCGGTGGAGTCCGCCCCTTCGGCCTCTCCACCCTCATCGTCGGCTTCGACCCATACAACGACAAGCCAGCACTGTACCAGACCGACCCCTCCGGTACCTTCTCTGCGTGGAAGGCCAACGCCACGGGGAGGAACTCCAACTCCATGCGGGAGTTCCTGGAGAAGAATTACAAGGAGACTTCCGGCAAGGAAACTGTCAAGCTCGCTATTCGTGCACTCCTAGAGGTATACTGCCTTTACTTATTCTTCAGTTTATTATCAAATAGACTTAGATATGATGTTTTCAAGGTTATGGAAATGTTTGATTCCTTGTAAACATTGCATCTTTTCCTGTTAACGATGACTATAATAGGACCCTTGTAGATCACAATTGACATGATCAGGAAATAACCAAATGTGTTTATTTATTCTCCTGTGATTATACTAAGTCGAACAAATACATTTTAATGGCAAGCGTCCTCCATCCTACCTTTTCTCATTTCCTAACCTACGGTGCCATTTATTCCCGCTTTGATTATGGTTGGTTTTGGCAGTCATGGTAAGCACAAGGAACAGCAGTTTGTCCAGTGATAAATTTGTTATTTCCTGAGTTGAATTATTTCTTAAGCATAAGGTAATTGAGCTACATCTCAAATTTGTTGGTGCGGACAGGCCAGTGGCCTGGTGGTAAAAGTGCATGGGAGCACTCACGCCAGCGGAGGTTCATTCCCCCATCCCGCACTTGCCTCCAGTGAAGGCAGCGGCTAGGCCGCATTTCTTTAAAAAAAATAAAATAAAAAATCTCAAATTTGTTGATCTAAACATTGAATCAGGCATTTCATATAATGTTTCAGTTTCAGTGTCAATAATTTTTTTGCCTAAATTCCCCCTTTTGGAGTAGTAGTCAAATTATGTTTGAACAGTTCCTCTATTATTTTTTGATAGAGTTGTGAAAATGCTAACATATCATGGAACTGCAATCGTATGAACTAACACCTCATTTTAGTAACCTAGTTAACTTAAATGAAGGTGCTGAAAAAATGCTGCAACATATTTGTTTGACGTCTTTTGATACTACATATATTTCTCAAGATGTTTGGTAAACATACAATGCTACTGCCGAGCTATTGTTTTCTTCTTTTTTTTTGGGGGGGGGGGGGTGTTTCCGGCCTTAGAAAATAGAACACATTTTCAGTTCTTTTTTTTTTTTGCATTCTTTTGACTTAATATGAAAAACATTGGTCATGCACTGGGGACAATACGTTGCAGTTATGAGAAAATTAAGCTACCTGCCTTCCAGAATGATTTTCTAGAACCACCTATCTTATTGCTTAATCGTTTCATTAGGACCACACCATTTTAGATTTGATTGGATCATTGGAAACCAGAAATCTTCTTTGGCCAGGCAGCATGATTTATTACTTAATTGTTTAATCTTTTGCATGATGAATGAAAACCTCATTTAGGATCCTTGGCAAGATACCTGAATTACTTTTTGTTTGATGCCATATTCATCACACAGCAAGAAGAGCCTCAAACATTCAGATTGCAGTATTCTTTAAACAATGTTGATACATAGATGAAGTCAGGTTGGTTGGTTTATGATGAGTTGTGTGCTGTTAAAGCCTCCTTGCAGAATAAAAGTTAGGGGAAGGCTAGGAGGAGAGATAGTGTTCAAAATTTCAGATACACATCAAAATCTACACAGAATTAGGCAACAATTCACTCCCACGGGGAGTTGAACTCAGGACCTGAGGGGCGCTACCGAGGCTCCTTAACCACTAGGCTAAAGGCCCCTTCGTGGCACGATAGTATATTCAGAAGTGAAGTCAGGTCACTGCTTGTATCATGCAAGAGGCTTCTCTTAGGGTCTGAAGTGGAGAGATGCATTCAATGGTCATCATGAAGCCATATCTGCATTCTGCAATGTGGAATTTATTGAGGGATAAATCTCTTGACGAAGCCAGTCTTTATGAGATTCCATGTTGCAGATATAGCTCTAGCTCATATAGCTCCAGGGAAGGTTTTGTCCATATCTCTCCACTTCATGATCATAACAGAAGTATCTTATCTAATAAAAACTGTGGTTTCAGTTTTGAATAAGCTAACATACCTAGCATAACATTATTGAGGAAAAGTAAATGTCTTTCAGTAGCCCCATCGCTCTTAGTTTTGAAAAAGGCTACACCTTGTCCTCTTCTAGTAGTTTGCAGCCTAATTTAGTGAGGAGCTCTGTGGGTATGGAAAATTTTGCAACACGTTATTGTTTCTCTTTTATAAGTACAAAATCATACATGGGCTTGACACTACACAGCCCAACACTCCTTTTCAGCATGGCCAGAGATATCTATCATTTCCATCCTGTTACAAACTACCTCACATTCCTTTAACACTAATAAACCTTTCGTAGCTAATCTGCCACTTGATTTCCAGAAATTACATACTGGACACTATAATACTCAGTACAATTTTTATCCATGAAAAAGAGCAAATCATTTGATAGAGTTAATTTAATTATTGTTGATTTTGATAGCTAATTTGTTAGTGTGTTTCTGGGCAAAGGAGAAACCCAAAAGTTTGGGTGAAGAATATCCGCAGACTATACAGGGTAAAAAGAAAATAGAAAAGAACTTGTGGAATGGGGTAAAAAAAGTTTACTGATAACTCAGGCCATCAATGAGGAATGCTACTGACTCCAGTGTGCTCATTGAAACAAACCATACTTCAGTGTCCTCCTTTGCATCAGTTATTCTTAATTTTAGACATCATGGTAGGATGATAGGTTGTGTGGCTGGAGAAGAAACACAAGAAGTAAGCCACGCTTGTGAGATATGAGTTCATCATTTCCTCAAATTTCAAATTCATCAAGTGTCCATATCCTCATTCTTTGCTACAACAGTTAAAAAAAAATTTCCCACGCGCTTAGTGGAGTGGTGTACTTCCTCAATCCGTACAAACGAGTCTTGATAAATATGATCAGTAATAAATTCTTTTATGTAAGTATTGAAGTTATATTTTGTATAACCTTTTAGTTGCTACATTATCCTCGGTTCATTTCCTAAATTCAGTTTCCTTGAAGCATCCATTAACAGACTGTACCCTTTTAGGTTGTTGAAAGTGGTGGTAAGAACATTGAGATTGCGGTGATGACAAAGAAGGATGGTCTTTGTGAACTTGAAGAGTCTGAGATTGATGAATATGTTGCTGAGATTGAGGCAGAGAAGGCTGCAGCTGAAGCTGCAAAGAAGGGTGCTCCGAAAGAGACATAGTTTCTTGGCTTGCGTTATGCCTTCCTTCCATCAACGCTTCACTATGTCTCATTTCATGTTTCATAGCGCTGTTTTAACTGCTTTTGAGGAAATGATAGATTGTTAGGTGAAACTGCATGCTTCGGTCCTTATTGCTTATCTAAATCGTTGTAAACTCAACATATGTGAAACGTGCTCATCTCCGTGCCTTTGGAATGCTTCGGTTTCATTTACTTTATTCGCTGGACGGATCAAATTGTTTTATAACACGGCGGCATGTTGGTATGCTTGGCGTGACTTTGCTGCTCCACTCTGGAAGGTTGCATAACTTGCAGAGGAACTGCATTATCCTTTCATATGTGCTGGGGTTTCCTTGTTGCCTTTTCAGCAGCGTTGTGATTCTACCGTTTGAATTGGAGCGGGTTTATTCTGCTGAGCTCTGCGCATCTGGCAAATATTTAAATGGGGCTGACGCAGCATTGTTCTCTCTAGTCGTGCTGAGTATGTCACTTTGGTTCGATTAATCTCTGACGATAAGGTTGGTGCTTTCTTAGTAGGTCACTTTGGCTCAAAGCATTCTGAACCGGTAATGGTGTTGCTTTTCTATCTGTCGCATTTGCTCTGAAGAGTCAATGTACAAGTTGCTAAGTACATAGCCTGTTGCTGCTCTCACATGCCACGAGGGCGAGACCCGGTAGTGGCTAAATTTTTTCCTGCAAAACGTCACAGACCACCGTTATTCTTCTTCTAGCTTACATTATCGATTCCAGAGACTCAACGAAAAACTAAAAAAATTTGCAGACCCTTTCTCACGTCAACAGAGGCTATGCTGCTATGCTGCGTCCGGCAACAGAGGCTTTATTCTATCGCACGTCAGGTAATCCAGCACATCACCGGCTGCTTATTTGTATTGCTGTCAAATATGGCCGGTTATATTGAAAAACAAGAACGGCTTGACGTGCCCAAATACACCAAGATAGCGTACGTATACGCGCAGACATACGCGCCAATATTATGTGGTACACCAAGCGTGCACACAAACACTAGCGGAGCGTCAGCCATGAGCCGGTGCATGCATGATCCTAACCAACCTCGTTTCCGTGGGTTGGGTTGGCAGCACACGTTCCAAGAGACACCTGCTGCTCATCCAGTTCGGAGCTCCTACTGGCCGCCGGATGAAACCCTTTGACGTGCTAATCTACCCAATCAAAGAGTCAAAGACTAAACAACTCGCTGATTCTTTGACTTGCTAAGCCAGCACTGCACCAGTGGAGATCTGCGTTCTGAATATCTGAACCCGCAGCCATGACGCCTTCGGCTGCAACAGGCTAAATCAATACTCTACTCCAAGAACACAAGCATGACACAACATACCCTGTCTTGTTGGCGAGGGGGAGGCGTAGCTGTCTGCCGGGCACGCGGGCTTTACACTGCCCCATCGACATGACCGGCACCGGCTCTTCCTCCAGCACCACTCCATATGGTGACCACCTACTCACCATGCACGATTATTTCACCTCTCTAGAAACCCATGGGCAAGCAAATATCAGCGCTGTTTTGATATCTCGTGGCGCTTTTTGGCCGCTGCGGCGTCACACGCGCACACAACATTCCTAGCCTGGCCAATTGGCTCAAAAGGCGGTTGGAATGGGAACAATAGTGCTCTAGTGCCAGTAACAGCCTTCCAACGTTGGCGCCAACGAGAGTTGACCGGAGCAAGCCCGTTGCCAGTGGATCGATCGAGGATGGAAGGAAGCCGTGGGGAAGGAGGTGCGTTCCATCGTGCCTCGTGCTGCAAAGGTAGGTGAGTGTTAATCCGTGCTGATTACCGGCTGACAGTTTTGCCAAATCAGGAGAAGGTAGGAGGAGTTCTTGGTTTCGGATAAGACCGAGGATTCGGCGGAGGAGGCTGCTTTCGGGCCCCGCTCTGGAATGGCGACCCAGCCAGCACAACCACCGCCTCGCTCGCTCCATGTCACGCGGGCCCGCCGCTCCGGCACCGGGACAAGGACGGAAAGGGAAAGTTGGCGGTACCAAGGACCAACTACCGCATCTAGGCTCCTCCAATACAATGGCGCCTTGCTTTCGTCTACTACCTGGAGAAGACAGCGATATGATATGGGTGGTTACACAACGATTTCGGCAAAGGCCGCTGCGACCACACTGGGTGGGGGGGTTATTCGATGACATCTGCGTCTTGTAGCTTCGGTTTCAGACTTTGAGGACATGGTCACATGATGCCGGCTCAAGCCGTTGAAATCCGAAGATAGATGGAAGGACATGCGTTCCACTGCAACTGCAAGTTGAACGAGGGAAAAAGTGCGGTGCCCATCCAATCAGAACGCACGGATTTCTTTACCGGTCGCACTCTCAAGCATAATGGATGCACCTCATATATACACAGGGAGAGATCTGCTGGATCGCTCTCACAATCGCACGACGCAGTAGTCAAAAGCTCGAATCCTCGAAGCTGTTATCGGTCGAGATCGCGCGCGCGCCCACCCTGCTTGGTAGGGCGAGACCGAAACCGAGAGCAGGAAAACGAGCTTCCATATAAGCGCAGCACAGCAGCATCACGGTGACAGTTACGTCCGCCACAGGCAGGCAAAGATCTCCGTGATCTTATCGAGATTCCCGAGCCGGTCGTTACCCAGCAGTCACGTCGTTTGCTGCCGGATCCTTGGGAATCGATCGATCACTGCTATCCTCGGCGAATCGATCAATCACTGATCGGCCGAAGCGAAAAAACGGGGGGAAACACGGGGCGATCGACAGCGACCACACGGCGCGGACGGGCGCCTTTACGTACAGCCGCGAGTGACAGGATGGGTTGGCGGACGGGCAAGCACGCACGGATCGGCGAGAGCAGCAGCGGAAGCGGAGATCGATCGACGGACAGATAAGCTTCGGGGTCTCGCCGCGCGCGGCCGCAGCGGCGACGAGTCGTTTTCCGCCGCGGCCCCGGCCGGTTCCGTGCGGAACGGATAAGGGCAGCTGATCCGACGCGCACCGCGTAGTCTGCAGCAGCAGCGGCGGCGGCGGCACTGGAAAGGGAGGTGGTGGAACTGCTGCTGATGCTGATCGGTGTGGTGTGGTGCAGCCGAGATTTTTAAGTCGCTGTGGCCGGACGAGAGATATTTGCCAAGCGAGCACGATGAACCGAGTGCCGTGCGGACGTCACCGGCGAACTTTTCCGCTTCGGAGACGGACGGGTAGTAGATATTTCTGACCTCGCCGAGCCGGGTGTCCTGTTCCATCCACTCACTGGTCTCGACGGTTCTGCCTGTGCTGGGTGCTGCTGCAGTGTTCCGCTTTGGACGTAGCGTTCGTGATGTAGATTTGTACCGGAAACTTGCTGGTGGGGTGGTTTCCTAATTCCTGCTGGTGGCGTTTTCGACGAGACTGATGAACATGGATCGAGCGAGGGAGGGTCTTGATGAGTACTCCAACGCGAAGGCTGTTAGTGTCATTGAATTTCGTTAACGGATGTCGAGATCGGTAGTAGTAGCACTTTTTCTAACCTTCTGAAAATATCTCTCCCGGCTTTTGACCCTGAATTTCAAACTGCAAGCTCAGTTACTCACGAGATCAGTGTGAATGTGTCAAAGATTCTAGTACGGAGTACAGCATACTTCTCCCGAGTTCCAAGAAGCAAGCAGGTCATTCAACACATGCTCAGCCTGGTACCCCGATCCACCGGAGAAAGAGGATCAATGGATTGGTGAATGATTGGCAACCAACGAAGCAATCCCCCGTGTTCTTCGCCCTCTCCCCGTCAAGATCTGTCGACCTAGTCCAGGCATGCATGCATCGATCGATCTCCAAACCGTCACGCTCGCTCGCACGCGCTCGGAGCGAGCTCAGTGCCGCTCTGTGACAAAAGAGCAGCGAGAATATCCTTGTCCCCTCCATCCCATGCGAATCGTAAAAACCGAAGGTCATGTGACCTAATGGGGTCTGGGTCCGTTTCGTCGTCTGTGCAATCAGTCTGGTTAGTATCTGATAGAACAGATTTATTGCAGCCAGACTGATGATATACAGGATAGCTTGGTTGATTGTATGCACAGAGACAGACTGAAAAGAGATGATGTTTAATTGTCTGAATAAATATATTATATATTATATTAAAATAAAAAAGTATTAAATAATAATTATTTAAGCTTAAATATAAAGAATAATACTTAGTGTATTAAATTAAAGCTTAATCTATATTAAAGTATTTTAATATTATTAAAATATACTAATCAATAATTATTTATTTTTAAACGTTGCATCTAGCGAGCCAGGCTCGATAGAAACGAAGCTCGCCGGCGTTTCCAGCGAGCTTGGCTGGGAGAGCTGTTTCGCACGCGCTGAGCCAAGCTGTGATGCCCGCGCAAGTAACCAATCGATGGTTCCTTGCATCCATTGAGCCTAGCTCGCGTTGACGCGGGCAAGCAAACAGCCCTTAAAGTGGATTTTGTGATTTGTACCGTTGTGCGGGGTCATTTTGATCTGTCAATCCAGCCAACGCAGACGGTTGCCGCTGGCCGACGGTATTTTTGCAGAGTAGCCCCTTGTGTCAGAGGTTGGCAAACTCCTCCCCCCGCACAACGGTGGCGGTGAGGCTTTCTTTTCTCACAGAGTCCTGGACCTTTGCGTCCACCGAACAGCTGCATCCACGGCCGTGGCCCCCCATCCGATTCGGCCTCCCTATCCGTTTCCGATTGGATGGCGCCTCCCCTGAAACATTTTAGATGCAACAGTTAGCCACTCGCTGCACCCATGTTAGGTCGCTTCAGTGCGTGGTTGGTGCACTGTCATGCACCCTGCTAGTAACATTTCATATTACTTCTAAGCTCCACATGCAAAAGCTTTGGTGGCTAGCACGATCAAACCGTGACTGTGTTAGCTTAAAAAAGAGATGGGGTACATGCCTTGTCAGTGTCACACACCGGTTGCATTATATCAGGTCGGTCATCTGATTGTTCACATCTCCAACAGTCTTGAAACTGCGCAAGATTGCATCTTGCACCGGCAGTGGCCTGCAGAGAGCGACTCCTAGGAATAAATCCAGCAATGGCCGCAACGAACACCAAATACCAAGCACAGCAATCAAGCCGGACGGTGCTCTAACAGTTGGGGAGCTTCGTTGACACCTACACCTACCCGAGAAAGGAATCAAATCAAGGCGCCCCGGTGTCGCCATCGTCACGCTAGCTTGCTTGCTCAGAGGTCAGGCGCAACATTATTGTTTCCAATTCAATTTCTTCAACCACCAAAATTCAGGAGTGGTATCATGCATACGCACGCGTCGCAGGGATGTGGTACAGGGAAACAGAATACTAAAACCCTTCAAATCAATAATGACCCTGCTAACTACGAATCCATTTGTTTTTTCGTCTGATCAACAACATGAGTAGTAGTACTGCTTGACACGAAGGCAGATATGAACACTTCATTATTATAACTTCACCGTTGCGTCGTGACAGCGATTCTGACGGCTAAGTATATATGTATGTATAACTATGTATATATAATATCTTTCTTACAGCTATCCATGCAGTTTCATACGGAACAATTACCAGCGATCATGTACCGGCCGTGATGCATGTTCTACACATATTTTAATTTTGACTCTGTTGGAAAGATAATAAAAGATTAAAAAGTGCTATCTGATTGAGACGATTGAAAAGAACGAAGGCCAATGTGGGTTTACCTGGAAATAGAATTATTTGGCCAAACTTGGCAGATTTGTAGTGATGCATTGGTAGGTAGCTCCAGAAAATGACTTGTGGGCGGTTTGTACATTTTTTTAGATTCCTCCATGTACTGCCTTGTATTCAGCTCCAATGGTTTTTATCTTTCGTACAAATGCTAGCTGTATAGTATTTCTTTTGTTACAAGTATGAACACTACACGTCATTTTACATGTTACGTATCTTTTTATTCAACAAGATACGTATCTTTTAGCGGAGTATATACTTAGCATGTCGACATTGATTTGTATATGGTGGGGATAGATGGATCACTAAGCAATTATACATCATTGGATAACATATATACTACACGTACGATACGTGCACCATAATCTATTCATGGGTTGGATCTTCGGCAACAAAAGACCATGACCGTTTACAAAATCACAAGAGTAGTATAAAAGTACGATATGCAGGTTTGATAAAAATGATATCTAAGTGCAATACGATTATTTGGAGGTTCCTTGAGCCCAATGGGCACAAACTATGAAGCAAAGAAAATTGAAACAAAAAAAAAATGACTGATGAACTCCAGACAGAAAGATCAAATCTCCCTTATTAGATCACTTTACAAGTTCTGAACAATTCAGGATTACTCATATATTGTAAGTCAAACCAATAGAACAAAGATTTAGCTCTACAGCTAATCCTTCCTGGAAAATTAAATCTTACTACCTGCCTAATTTCTAAGAGTAAAGTGCACATCTGCATGTTCTACCCTTTGAATTTAGTATTTGCCAAAATATCAATGACAACCTTTGGATCAAACAAAAGGACCCAACAGCACCCGCACGCACACTAAATGTTGCGATCAAATATTACACAAATCAAGAGTTTGCAAATTGGGCAATAGTTGGTTTACTTTTCAGTCACTTTCAGTGTCGAGATAACATAGTAGCTACAGTATTAGTATCGCTCTTTTCTTCCACTTGTACAAATCAACAAATGTGTCGAGATTCACCACTTGTTCATTGCATTTCACAGTATCACGTTATAATTCTTAGTAATAATATTGGTATCTAACTAATTCTATTTGATATGACCACGAAAATGCAATTGTTGGGACGATTTCGTAGTTCGTACCGTCAAGAACTATTTTATACCAAGCTATAAACAGATTTTCACAATCGCCATTTTTTCTGCCATAGCATCAGTGCCCTCGGTTATTGTTCCGTGACTAGTACTTACAGCTCATACACGAACAGGTTACCGTTAAGCAGGGGAGGAAACCCACCATCAACTGACCATGATGGTGGGGAGCTGCCGGATTGCTGGTTTTGTCCTCAACGCCATGGGCCCGTGGAGTCCTTGTTTAATGGCGAGCTAAACTAACCTAAATCTCATAAAGACTACCCCCAACCCAGCTTACAGCTCAGGACAATAACAACAATTGATTAGTGGAAATGGTGCTGCCCCTCCCTCTCGCGTCGGAGTCCTGATCAGGAGGATGCATGCGTCGACGCATGTCGGCAGTTAATAAATGGGGATTGGCTACCTACCCTTTCCCTGCTCTGATCTCTCCGGGCCCTGCCCTGCATTCAACACAACCAATCAACCGTACGTCCGGTCCACGGTGCCATGTCGCGCGCTGCAGTTCATCCCTGTAGTAGGCGCAGGTTTACAAAATCGCTTAAAATTGATCGTTTTTTGCGGTTTTTAATAAAATCGGTTTGATCTGGGGTTTACCGAATGATTTGTTTTTATTTTAAAAATTTTTTAAAAAATTGAAAAAATTCGAAACATCGAAAAAACCGGTCAGTTAACTGGTGAGTTTTAAATTTTAAAATTTAAAACTGTAAAAACCAGTGAACCGGTCGATTTACTGTAGCAAACCGCTCAAATTTTAAATTTTTAATTTAGAGCGATTTTTGACCCATTTTCGACTAATTTTAGTGGTTTAAACGAAATAGTAAAAGTAGCTCACACAGGCCCCCTGCTCGATCGAACTGCAGTTGAGATGATGCCCGCAGGTCGTGCGATGAAGCATGAAGGTTTGGTCTCACTGTTGGCACTTGGCCACACAGTGCTGTCTGATGAAGTGATGAGTCAACTTCTCATTGTGGCATTGTCCTGTGATCCGTGATTCTTCCTGTCTTCTTTGGAACGCATGAAATAAGAAAAATTCTCGCATTCCAAAGAAGCTTCAATGTTTTGTGCGAGATGACATTCTCTGCAATTTACGCTAGGGTATATTAATGTGCAACATTTACTGTAGAGGATAGTAATCTATTTTCTATAGGAGATACTAACATGCTAAATCATGATGGAGTATTAGTTTTTTCTAAGAAAATGCTAAATCATCATATTAGTTTTTTTTTAACAAAACTTGAATTAGGGACATGTCTATACATCCTCCTTTGAAATGGAGGAATTTTTTTGTTTCCTATTTGTTTACTTTGAAATTAAAATTTTTATAAATTTTTTGTATAATTTTTATGAAAATTCTTACAATTCAAAGAGCCCTACATATGCATTTTTGAATTTATTATGTTGTTGAAGCATCTTTGTTCGGTAATATTCGCAATGTTAAATGCATATATTCCTCACTACGAACACATTTACAAACACACCGTCCATGTGAGTGCCTATAACAGTTTGACATTTGGACACGTTCAAAAATTTAAAATACTAACCATGTAAACCTCGGGTAGGCATTGGCGGTTTGCTTTCGGTGGAAAGTGATAGCGATTCGACCGATGCAAGCTATGCATCGACAGGTACCGTAATAAGGTAAGGTTGGGGAAGATTTGTTTTTCGCCGATCGATGGTAACTTAAAATTTATCTGTTCACTGTGACGCTTAGTGGAAAATATAAGCTCCACCGAGAATCCGACAAACCCGCCGTCGCTGTACATCGGCGTGCGTCGCGCAACGAACAGATGCTAGCTGCGGTAATTCCACACAGTGACAGACACGCCTGTTTTAACAACGCTGTCAAGGAGCTGACAGTGGGTAGTGCTAGCTAGACGTACATGCGTGGGAGCACAGGTCACGGTTGGACCTTCCCGCACATTTCCAAACAGTTGGTTCACACGAGAGGCTGGAGAGTGACAGGCGGTGACATTTTTTAATTATACCCGGCGGACGATGCAAGGCCGCGGTAGCTAGTATCGATCTCATCAGCATGTGTCGCTCTTAGTTAGGAGTACCTCGCCGCGGCAATCCCCAATTGTTAACGGTGGGCGATCGATGGTACTAGTACGTGAGGCGAAGGTACGAGTGGAAGCAGGACCTTATTTACTCCTCCAACCGTTTTGTGGCCGGCGGCGGGTGGTGGATTTCGACTTCGACGGCTGTTATCGTTCCTGCGGCGTCGCCTCGACGTCACGGCCCCTTTTGCCGTCACAGACAACCGAGCGGCAGCAACCGGCGGCGTCACCAATTGCAATTCCTTCGCGGCGACCCAACTCACCAAACCCACCCAACCGGGAAACGCTGCCGCCGCCGATGGCATTCATCGCGGCGAGCGAGCACCGGCCGCCGAGTTGCGCGCGCGGAACCCGTCCAAAACAGCTGCCTGCCGTACCGCCTCGCGTCGCCCTGTGGGGGGGGGGGGGGGGGGGGG
>BCLF01000122.1:141627-158034 GCA_001602275.1 Zoysia japonica | reverse complement strand
GGGGGGGGGGGGGGGGGGGGGGGCTCCTTCTCGAAAAGGCGCCGCCGCTTACCTAACAAGCCCCATAAACTGGTAAACAAATGGTTTCCGTGTGCTTTGTGTGCCTCACGGACCCAGCTGCTGCCTGCCTTCCACGCTTAGTTACCTCTCCATTACCAGCAGTGGAAAGACTCACTTTTAGCGGGGATAAGAAGCAGCAAGGAAAGCATCTATCACTCGTCGCTTTTTGTTAGCACTAATCACTTTCTCTCGTTTGTGGGTGAGTCGAACAGGAACAGTGTATCTATATACCGGTAGAAAGAGTGCAACTATGACCTGTCTGCGTGTGTTGTAATAAAGGGACGGGGGCAGATTAGAAAAAGCGTGGTCTAACTCACGAGGCGCACTGCTGGATTAGGCGCCAGGTTTAGTGGTTTAGTAAACGTAAGATCTGGCTCAACTGCGCGGTGAACCAGGCTACGTAGTTTCCTGGAAATGGAATTAACAGGGATGAGGCCTAGCAGCTAGTATTATTGTTAACCATGCATGAGATCAGTTCTGTTGTTGACGGTAATTAGAGAGAGACAAAACGGAGCAACAAGAGGGAGGTAGAGAGAGAACAGGCGACGCAAGTCACACAAGGCACTTTTATCCTCTCTCTTCTGCCCACTGCTATTTCACCTACAGGCTAACCAAATATCCAAGTCACCACAGGAAAGAAAGAAAGAAAGAAAAAGATGGTACGGTATGCTCATTTCATTTCGAGACTTCTGAAGTCGAGCATGGCTGTCCTGAGACCGAGGAAGTTGCTGCACTTGCAGTCCGTGCTCTTGGGGAGTCCCAGGCTGCAGCTGAAGCAGAGGCCGGCCTCCCTCTTCACCGGCTTCATGGGCTCGTCCTGGCACGGCGGGCTGATGCAGAGGTCCAGGTTGAGGTCGGGGCACTTGTGCGGTTTCCCCTGGCCCCAGTCGCCGTGGCTCGGCGGCTCGTGGCGGCTGATCGCTGCTGCCACCTTCTGCTCCTCTCGCCGGAACACGGCGCCCTTGTCGTCCCTCGCCGCTTCGAAGGATATGGTGATGTTGGAGGCGTGCTCGTTGATCGGCCGGTGGGTCACCGGGTCGATCCCCCGGCTCAACAGCTTCCTCCTGATGTGCGTGTTCCAGTAGTTCTTGATCTCGTTGTCCGTCCTTCCGGGCAGCCTACCAGCGATCAGGGACCATCTGTTTCAGAGCGATCGACGGATCAGGAAACCGATCAGCAAAGACCGCAGTCGTGCGTTTTCAATAACGATGTACTCCTTAATGTTGTTACAGATGAATATAATGCTGAGAGACATATAATAGTAGTAACGTACTTGTTGCCGACTAGGCTGTGGAGCTTGATGATGAGCTCGTCTTCCTCCTCCGTGAAGTTGCCGCGCTTGAGGTCCGGCCGGAGGTAGTTGATCCACCGCAGGCGGCAGCTCTTGCCGCAGCGGAGCAGGCCGGCGGCCTTGGGCAGCGAGCGCCAGCACCCCTCGCCGTGCGCCTTGATGTAGGCCACGAGGCGGTCGTCCTCTTCCTTGGTCCAGGCGCCCTTGTTGGTGTGCGCCTTCTCGCAGCACGGCGACCTCCCCATGACGATACACGGCCGGTGATGATGCTTTCTTGGTTTCCTTTTGCCGCCGCTTTCTTTCCCTGGGCTCTCGGTGGATTGCGCAGCAGAGCAGGGCAAGGCAGGGCAGGGCAGGGCAGGTTGTTGTTGCTGGTGTTGTTGCGATGCGAGCGAGCGGTGGGTGAAGCGGCGCTGGATTTTATAGGCACTTGACTGGATCGGGAGGTCTCCTAGAGGGCTGAGCTGGTGGGAAAAAGGTTAGGCTGGTCGGCCTCCCTCTTCCCCAGGCCTTATGACCTCACCATGGTTTACCACTCCTACCAGTTTTGTTTTGCCGAAGCAAAGCAAAAGCCGTCGCCGCAACTAGGCCACAGGGCCACGGCCGTGGAACGGAACCTCAGGTAGGTGTGAAGTGAGGTAAGCAAGCGATGCGCGCGCCAACTGTGTGTGGCTGCTCCACTCCATAGCTCATGGTTCCCATCAGGAATTCAGGATGGATGGGTGCCCTACCAATTCAGGATGGATGGGTGCCTACCTCCTCTCGGCGCGCGCGGTTTTAACAGCCAATTAACGAACCGCACCTCCACCACTTCTGATGCAAACCTGTTGGTTATGGGGATGGACTAGGTCTGCCTGGCTCCCACCCCGTGACACCAAACACTGGTGCCCTGCGCAGGGGGTAATTCTCAAGAATTAGAGGGGTCGGTTCGTCATTCGTTCATCCGTGAACCAGATTCAGAACAATTTGATAAGATCAGATCAGATGGAGTCCATGCAGGTAGTTTTTTTCTATCCACAATACGGTTACGTAGATATGAAAATGATCGCTGCTGTACATACTAATTACGACAGAGTAGTAGTTGTATACGAGTCATTCATGTACTTTTAAAAAAGCAGCCTGATCTCACCAGCTCTACTCATCTTGGACACCTCTTTGTTTAACAAGCCCAATGTTTTTGGTGTAACCAGAAACACACACGCTGATAGCCGCATTGAAAGAAAAAAAAGAGGTCAGGGACCAAAACAATAAGTATAGGTCATGGACTTTTTCCTAGTTTATGTTCTTGAATAAATTAGGGTGGTTCAGTTGGCATCTGGCACCGCTTAAATGAATGTTATTGGCCAACCAGGATATTGTTTTTTGATTTAACCTGTCTAGAATTATTATCTTTCCAGAATCATAGTTATTGCCACACTTCGAGCAACCTACTTTCGTGTGGGCAGACGTTTTTATACTCATAAGACATTGGTTAGTTCATCTGTTTAGTCAACCATAAATTAAAAATTCACCAAACGCATTACTCCTGCAGCTGTGCCCGTTGTCTTTCCTTAACAGGGCAGATCATGTGGATATCATATTTATATGGGCAAATCAACATGGCAATAGTTAAACATATCAGTGATCCTCAATAAGACAACAACAATGATCAGGGCCTCGCTCACTTAATTAACATACGTGCATTTGTATTGGTCGTCCAGTAAAAAAAACAAATATTGAATTTATCAGGATGCAGAATTTTCGACGAAAATTGGATCAACTCTGAATTAGTAAAAGAATGCATGCATCACATTGTTTTGGAAGACGGGAAGCAGATGAAATTACTGGTTGCTTGTTAGGAGCAACTTACATATCCATGACAAAATTCAGATGGGCCTATATAAATTTTGTCTACATAATATATTCGTTTTGGGATGGTTACCAGAATATGGACCATAGTTGGTTGGGTGTAAGGAAAGGAAATATCCAAACCATTAGCTTCGGTTGGGACCAGAATGATTGGGACTCCACACTCTGTTATGGTCTTTCAACAAAGTGCATGAAGCTTGCATCTACCAATTTCCCAAGTATGCAATCGTGAATCAGCTACCAAACTACTGCACAACTAATTTGATATCAGTTTTTTTACGATCTGATACAAAACACTTCAAATACATGTGTAAACCATTTCGGTTGTACCCTAATCAAAACCTTCACCAGCAAGGAGTGCAGTCACTGAAGAAAATACATCATCATCGTATCTTTTAGTAGTAGTAGTTAAATGGTAGGCACTAGTTCTAGAAAGCATGAAGTCAGGAAAGAGGAGGGTAGGTAAATGGTTTGTAGCTGAGGTGTGGTGTCGGTATGTGCATTAGTTCTACCTTCCACCTCTTAGCCACACACTTGTGGTGCAAGCCTCCTCGTGCAAGCTGGGCTGTTTCAGGTTAGGGGGAAGGGAAAGAAGGTAAGGAGAAAGGTAGGTCTATGTCGCTCTTTTGCTGCCATCTCTTCAAGGGCAAATTTGCCATCCCAACCACATGGCACGAGCACAACCAGCACTTGTCCATAACTCCCTGCCCCAACTCCCTCTTTGTTCCCCCAGCCTACATGCCCCTTATAGGCCTACATAAAGCTCCAAGCTGCCTGCACCATCATCATTTTCACCCATCAATCTTGCCTCTACCTACCAGTCTCTCATTCTTCCATGCCATTGTCAATTATTGGGTTAGGTGCGGTGTTGGTCTTCAGGACTCCAACCCATATTCATCTTCTGACAATTTCCATTTGCTGACCATGAATTCAATTCTTATCAAGTTCAATATGTTTAGGGGTAATGTAATTATAAGAATAGCAGAATGCGAGAAATGGGTCTGGTGATTCAAATTTATGATTGAAAACTCACTTTTATGTTTTACCAAAGAATCGTCAAATTTGTGATGTTCTAGCTTCCACAAAAAAATTCTTTCAGTCTTCATGTGGACTCTAGGCCACTTAATTAACTAGAAGATTGTCAGCACTAGTATATTTCCTAACAACCAAATACTTTGACTGTCCTCAAATATGCTGAATAGCATAAGGTAAAACAGACGCCTTAGGTCATTCCAAAACAAAACAGAGTTCAAACAGAATGCAGAACACATAGTAAACTCCATGAAATGATGAAAACATGATTTCCTTTTTTTTAATGAACAAACAGGAGAACCATGTATCTTTATAGCAAAAACATTTCTTACTAACTCGACTTTTAATAACCTGTTTTAAAGCTTTTCAAGTTTTAAAATCAAAATATATATTTTCTCAAAAAAAAACTTAATTTCTTCAATGAGGTATTTTTATTTTCAACTGTTGCTATATTGATTAGCAGTATAGATGTGAACAAGAGAAACATGGTGTACAGTATCTAAGTGAACAAGTGCTTACATCCAGCATAATATGATTCTTACCATGTCGTATTTCCTTTTCCAGTGTGTTCCTCACAAAGGTGACATAGAAAGCTTTGATGCGTTTGCTTTAACAGACTGGAGTCAGACAGTTTCTGCAAAGAAAAAAATAATCAAAGTCCCAATGTGCACCTAATTCCATTTCTTAAAAAACTACAAAAGAAAAAAACAATTCTTCCGTATCATGAAATTTTTATCTTACATGGGGATGTAGATCCTGTACCTCCGTAATTATATTTGCTAAGAGCAATTTTACATCTCCAACTTAATACTAACTGTTAGGAACTTGTCTGAAGAAACGACGGAGCACGTCGCCGGCAAGCTTCCTCGGCCAAGACTCACGCGAACACAGAAGACACAAGAATTGGTGTTGCTAAACTTGGCAGCTTTTCCAGATTCTATTCCTTTGCTTATATAGAGAATTACATGGAAAGTAATACAAACAAACTAGGAAACAAAATCAGAGCCAATCAGACTATCAATCACTGATTTAATTATAAAACAGCTACTAGCTCAACTAGGAAAACTTTCAAACCTGGCGCCCCAAGGCTTATCTTGACAATCCCCTCCTAAGCCTTGTGGCGCGCACTATTTCTTTGCATCAGACCGATCTTCTGGCACATCTCTTGAACGTGACCTCGATCTGGCCTCTCTGCACACATTTCCGGATGAAGTGAAATCTTATATCAATATGCTTGCTCCGGTCATGGTGCACTGGGTTCTTGACCAATGATATTGCAGACTTGTTGTCCACATGAATCACTGGTCTGTCGACTGTTGTATCCAGAATTTCTCCAAGCAATCTGGCCAGCCAAACACCTTGACATGCAGCAATGGTTGCAGCTATATATTCTGCTTCACAACTCGATAAAGCCACAACTTTCTGCTTTGCTGAAACCCAACTCACTGGACTGTCACCAAAGAAGAAGATAATTCCAGAAGTGCTCTTCCTGCTATCAATGTCACCAGCTAGATCACTGTCACTAAAACCAACCAACCTTGGCTGCTCCTCCTTCCTGGCATACCAAAGTCCCCAATCACATGTTCCAGCAATATATCTCAAAATATACTTCACTGTTGCAAGGTGCTCTGAGTGTGGCTTCTCCATAAATCTGCTCACATACCCAACAGCAAATGCTAGATCAGGTCTGGTGTGTACCAAATACCTCAAGCTCCCTACTAGGCTTCTGTACTCGGTTGCATCAACACAGGGGTTCTGACTTTCCCTGCTCAACTTCAACTTAGTCTCCATTGAAACCTGACAGGGATTGCAATTGAGCATTCCTGCCTTCTCAAGAATCTTTCTTGCATAATTGCTCTGTGACAAAGCAATTCCCTTTCCACTTTGCTTCACTTCAATTCCCAGATAGTAACTCAGCAGGCCCAAGTCACTCATCTTGAATGTATCATCCACAAGTGACAGTAATTACCAGATCTTCCACATAAACTCCTACCACCAATCTTTCTACTCCACTACCTCGGCAGTAGATAGCATGATCAGATGGACACTTAACAAATCCCAAAGACACCAAGCTTGCATCTAATTTTTGATTCCATGCACGAGGGGCTTGATGTAAACCATAAAGAGATTTGTGGAGTTTGAATACCTTGTGTTCTTCTCCAGCCAGCTCAAAACCAGGGGGCTACTGAACAAACATTTCTTTTTCAAGGTCACCATTCAAGAATGCTGATTTCACATCCATATGATGGACTTCCCATCTTTGGTGAGCTGCCAATGCAAGAAGTGTTCTTACTGTCTCCATGCGTGCCACAGGTGCAAACACCTCATCATAGTCCACCCCCTTCTTTTGTGCATACCCTTTGACAACCAGTCGTGCTTTATGCCGCACCACCTTGTCATTTTCATCCTTCTTTAACTTTGAACACCCATTTCAGCCCAATGGCTCGCCGGTCTTGAGGCAATTTAGTGAGTGTCCAGGTCTGATTTTCCTCAATGGCCTGCAACTCCTCCTTCATGGCCTTCCACCAACGTGCATTTCGTTCTGCTTCAGCCAGAGAAGGTGGTTCTTCTGCACTCACCATGAACAGATGTGCTGCAACATTTCTCACTGCCAGGCCTGGAGGTGAACCAGGGCCTACAATGTCCTCCATTGCTCTAAAACGGACTGGATCACCTTCCTGATAGCTGGAATCCAGACTCTCACTGAACTGAGCTGGTGGAGACACAAACTCAACATCCGGAGTCCTTGCTGCTGCAGTTCTGGATTCTGTATACCAAGACTTTCAGGGTGCAACTCCGGTGTCTCCAACTCCTCTTCTGGCCCTTGCTCATCTCCAATCACCACTGTTTCATACTCAACGGTGAACTCTTCACTTGCAGCAGTAACTTCTTCTCCTCCACTCCTTGACCAGTCCCACTGATGATCATTCTCATCAAACACCACATCACGAGTTATGTGCACTTGTTTTGTGATGGGATCATAGGCCCTGTAGGCCTTTGTGCCTCTCTCATAGCCCACAAATATCATCTTGCGCCCACGGTCCTCAAGCTTCTGTAAATGTGGCTTGGTGTTCCTCACATACACAATGCAACCGAAGGTCTGCAAGTGATGCACTGCTAGCTTCTTTCCATGCCAAGCTTCAAAATAAGTCATCCTCTCAACACCTTTTGTAGGCAGCCGGTTCAGGACATAGACAGCTAGTGTTCACAGCTTCTCTCCAGAACCATCCCGACAAACCTTTCCCTTTCAACATGCTTCTCGCCATGGCTACAACCTGTGCCATTTCGACGTTCTACAACTCCATTCTGCTATGGACTGTAAGGTGCAGTGTGTTGCCGGTGGATACCTTCTGTCATGCAGTATTCAGCAAAATCTGCAGATGTGAATTCTCCCCCTCGGTCAGTGCGAAACCCCTTCAATTTTACTCCAGCTTCTCCTTCAACCCTCAGTTGAATTTTCTTGATAGCAGCCGCTGCACGATCCTTTGATGGGATCGCGGCTACCCACATGTATCTGCTGAAATCATCAACGGAGCAAAAAATATTTGTTACCACTCGGTGTTGCTGGAGTTATCTGTCCACAGAGATCGCAGTGCACCAGCTCCAGAACTCGCTGTGCTCGGAACTGAGCCTTCCCAGGAAAAGAAGTTCGCCTCTGTTTTCTTGCCATGCATGCCTCACACAGCTTCTCCACTTGGCCGATCGGTGGCAGTCCGCGAACAAGCTCCTCTCGGGCCATCTTCCTCAAGGCTGGCATGTTGACATGGCCAAGCCGTGCATGCCAACGCCAGGTCTCCTCTTCTCTATGAACACTGAGGCACATTGATCGTGCTACATTCAGCTTCAGCACGAACAAGCGATTCTCCTGGCGCGGCACTCGAACCAGCAACTGTCCACCAGGCTCACGGATCTGCATCATACCAGAAACTATTTTTACCTCGTAGCCAATTTCATCCAACTGGCTTAGGCTGATGATGTTGGTTGTGAGCCTTGGTATGTAGTAGATGCCGGTGAAAGTCCTTCTCCGGCCATCCTTGCACATGAACGCCACCGTGCCTCGCCCTTCAATCCTTGCCACCGAGTCATCCCCGAAGCGCATGGTGCCGAACACCGCCGTGTCGAGGTCTGCGAACACCGCTCGAGAGCCCGACATATGGTTCGTGGCTCCGGTGTCCGCCACCCACGTCTCTGCTTCTTGCTCCTCTTTGGTGTTGAAGTGCGCCAGCACCTTCTGCTCGTTCAGCATCATCGGCTCTCCTCCGAAATGCCTGTCCTGGCTTGCACTCTGCTGTGTTACTGCCAGGACCATCTGTGGTGGTGGCGCCGCCGGCTCAGCCTGCACCAGCAACAAAGAGGCTTCCTCTTCTTCTTGGACGGTATGGACCTGCTCCCTCTTGGCCTTCGTCCTGCAGTCCTGAGCCCAGTGGCCCTGCTTCCTGCAGTTGCGGCATTCGTCTCGGCTCCTGTCAGGCGCCCCACTGGATGACACGTCTTTCTCGCCTCCAATGCCGCTGCATCCCCGGCCACGGCCTCGCCTGCTGCCACCATTGCTGCTGCGTCCACGGCCACCTCTTCTATCGCCGTTCTCTACGTCCCTCTTCTTCCGGCGTTCATCCCACTCTTCCTCTGTCAGGTACAACTTCCCTTCGTGCACCATCGTGGTGGGTGGCTCGTCGAAAACTTCCTTTGTTGACTTCAACCGTCCCGTAGCGTCGGCCAGAGAGAGAGTGGTCACATCGAGCAGCGTTTCAATCGCCAACACGATTTGTCGGAATCTCTTAAGCACACTCCGGAACAGCTTCTCCACCAGCTTGTCTTCGGGTATCTCTTCGTCGAGCGTTTCCAGGGTCGCCACCATCCCGCTCAACCGAAGAGAGAAGTCTTCAATGGTCTCACCTTCCTGGAACGGCGTAGCCTCGAATTGCCGGCGCAGCTGCTGTGCGCTGGACTTCTTGACACGATCTCCACCGACCCTCATGGTTTTGATCGCTTCCCAGACCTCCTTCGCCGTGTCCTTGTTGGCGATCGCAGAAACCATCTCTGTTGGCACAGCACTGCAGAGGATGTCGCGAGCTTGCATGTCTTCCTGAGTATCCACTCCTCCTTTGTCGACGGCGGTCCAGAGCCCCCGAGCCTTGAGCTTGACCTTCATGAGCAGCGCCCAGTCGGAGTAATTGGTCTTGGTGAGAACGGGGTAGCTAGTCCCGTTCCCCACCTCACGAATTACCCGCTGGATCACCGCACCATCCTTGTTGCCGCTCCCAACGCCCTTTCCTCCACTTGCCATCAACACTCCTCGCTACTCACACCTCGCGCTGATGCCACTTGTTAGGAACTTGCCTGAAGAAACGACGGAGCATGCCAGCAAGCTTCCTCGGCCAAGACTCACGTGAACACAGAAGACACAAGAATTGGTGCTGCTAAACTTGGCAGCTTTTTCAGGTTCTATTCCTTTGCTTATATAGAGAATTACATGGAAAGTAATACAAACAAACTAGGAAACAAAATCAGAGCCAATCAGGCTATCAATCACTGATTTAATTCTAAAACAGCTACTAGCTAAACTAGGAAAACCTTTCAAACCTGGCGCCTCAAGGCTTATCTTGACACTAACCAAACGAAAATGAAATAAGACCAATATATAAATTTATCACCATACAGATGTTGGGTCATGCTGATCCATCAGCAGGCTACTAGCAATCACTCATGATCGCAGCCTGTAAGTGGTCCTCTCTTAACTAACGGATCAGCTCATATAAATTTACAAAATGGGTGTTCAAATAAAAAAAAAGAGATGCACAGTGTATCCTTCAGCTGATGTGCAGTGTATCACGTATGATTAGTTGTTTAACAATGGATTGTCCCAAGAACCGACAAAGGAAACTCGCAATGACAGCAGAAGAATAAACGTAAATGATCAAACATGTAATTGAATAGAAAGCCTACTATTGACCTGACCAACATGATGTGAAACTAGATTATTTTGGTCTAACATATGTCATTATCATATAAAAAAATCCTCTAATCGAATTGTTGTCAGCCAATAATTTGACTACATAACAGCAAGATGGACAGGCAATGAGACATGCTCAGGTTAATGAATGTATTCCTGAATAAACTTCTCATCTCAATGTTCAGCTACAGTCTAGCCATTATAATCTGAATCAAGCCAAGTATAGTAATCTGTTCTAGTTTGGGCTTCCCTAATATTCAGCCCTATGAATGGGAGGTCAATGATGGTCACTTAAACAGCAATCTCAATTCTATATACCTAAGCATAAGGTCTGCATAGAGGCAATTGCAGAACATAATAAAGCAAATCAACAATTGCTAAGCCTTTTTGCTGAAACTCTTGGTTAACCATCCAGAACTGCACATTGCACAGAATCAGTACCTATAAGGCTGCAGCACACATGAAAGCAGCATAGGAAATACATCTCAGATAGAATGAGGGATGTAGATTCACTTGGATTTAAAATGGAACCACTTACAACGCTGTGAACCAAAGTCCTTCATGCTGGTGCCTTTTTCACTGACCTCCTTTTTCTGGGTATGCATGGGAACAAGAACAATCGTTTGAGCCACTGAAAATGCCTGAATGATCACAATACTGTTGTAGCATCTGAAGAGGCATTAATAAATCTGAAATATATGATTTCAGAAATTACCATTTCAACCATATAGTGATACTACGAAAGTGAACCTGGGAATCAGATGTGGTATTAATATGAGTCACAAGAGAGAGAGAAAAAAATGGAACTTTTCTAAAATATAAGGAAAGTGATGTAAAAAGTATACAAACAAAAAACAATTTATTATTTGTTCTTACTATTCAGTACAAATTGCAGCCCTACGGAATCAAATTATAAAACAGCATGACATGCGCCAGGATTTTTTTACAAGACTTTTACTGTTTAGAAATGAGGTACGTAGGTTTATTTAGCATAGATTTAGAAACGTAAGTATGTTAGACTATTCAAAATGACATATTGATGCAAGACAGCCACAATATCTCACTTGCTCAGAACTCTGGTTCAGAGAGATATGACTCTACAACTAACACTGTACCAAACAGCGATGATTTTGTATCTTATACAGTAGGATGATAAATTATTTAATACTGATATATTCGGTCACCAAGGAAATGTCAAACAACATAAAAAAGCATGCTTCCAAAGACAGCCACAATTCATCCGATCTGATAAGTTGGAAACATACAGGTCAGCAGCCTAAGAACTAAATATCTAATGGATCGAGGAATGCAAGCATCAATGGGATTTGAATCTGGACCACTTACAATGCTGTGAAACGGAAGACTCTGTGTCGGTGCCTTTTCAGAAACTCTGTGCACTCAAATTTTGAACTGAAAGCGTCATCCATCCCCTTCGGACCGACGCCCAATTTCATCTGAGGAAACATCCTCTGACACGCACCGTGGATTCGTCTCGACCAGCTAGGACCGCGTAACCATTTCGTCGAACACCATGTTGGCACAGTCCCGACAGCCTCTCCTGCGATAGAGGAAGAACGCCTTCTATGGTACACAACTTCAAGTGCTTAGACCGTGAAGCGCGGCGCACTGGCAGACTGAGCTCGCCCCCTGCCGCGCCGGCGCCAGGCGACGGTTTTCCTCCGCGCAGGAGAGGTGCCAGAGACTCTGACGAGGAGGCCGCCGCTGCTCGAGACATGGACACCCATCTCGCGGAGGACAGATAACATTTTGGGCTAGGCCTACTCGAGCAGTTCGCAGAAGCATCTAAATGGGCCGTAACATCTCGTGTAAGTAAGAGCACTGGGCCTCGACACTTACCATTCCAATCAACGTAACGAGCCCGAGGCCCACGACGTCCCAACGGCTAGTTCCCAAACGGCTATCTCCCCCAACGGTCGGACCTACGAATCGATTCATATATCCACCGCGGAATCCGATGCCAGCCATCCTACTCCTTCGCCGTCATCTGCTCGCTCCGTTCTTCTTGCACTCGACTCGCAAGGGAGGAGGAGTAGTACGGAAGTCCAGGCGCCATGATGCAGCACCAGGAGCCGTGGAACCCAGCTGGCCTGGGGCTCCGGCCGACTAAGTCGGCGCCCTGCTCGCCCATCAAGCCGGCGCCGGCGTCCATGGTCCGTACCCACTCCGACTCCTTCCACGTCGCCCACAAGGTGCCGGTCGGCGACACGCCGTACGTCCGCGCCAAGCGCGTCCAGGTACGTGCGTTTGTCCTGCGGAGGATTTTACTGTCGTGTGCGATTGGATTCGAGTTGATGTTTGATTTGCGACGCGGCTGTGGCGATGAATGCAGTTGGTGGACAAGGACCCGGAGAAGGCCATCGCGCTGTTCTGGGCGGCAATCAACGCCGGCGACCGCGTCGACAGCGCGCTCAAGGACATGGCCATCGTGATGAAGCAGCAGAACCGCGCCGAGGAGGCCATCGAGGCCATCAAATCGCTGCGCAGCCGGTGCTCTGACCAGGCTCAGGAGTCCCTCGACAACATCCTCCTCGACCTCTACAAGGTTCGCCGCATTTGTTCTTTGCCTCGCCCGCATGAATCGAAAATCTTGTGTTGTCTCGCGTTCAGTTCATGCATCTGAAGTGGTACAGTGGTACTGAATTTGGGTGCGTTCTTCTTTATGCAATGCACAGAGATGCGGGCGGTTGGATGACCAGATCTCGCTGCTCAAGCACAAGCTGCAGCTTATCCACCAGGGCGTTGCCTTCAACGGCAAGCGCACCAAGACGGCGAGGTCGCAGGGCCGCAAGTTCCAGGTCACCCTGGAGCAAGAAGCGACCAGGCTCCTTGTAAGTGCGCGCATTTCTTATTCTTGTCAATTAATGATTCAATTCGTCTTCTATTGATCATGTAGATGCCCACATTTCTTGTAGCACCTTGCCTATTGAAGATTCCAATCCATATTCCATTTAGCTCAATTACTTGATACAATCTTGTAGGGCAACCTGGGATGGGCGCTGATGCAGAAAGAGAACTACACGGAGGCGGAAGGGGCGTACCGCCGCGCGCTGCTGATCGGGCCAGATAACAACAAGATGTGCAACCTGGGCATCTGCCTCATGAAGCAGGGCCGTGTGCTCGAGGCCAAGGACGTGCTCAAGCAGGTGCGCCCCGCGGGGGTCGACGGGCTGCGCGGCGCAGACTCGCACCTCAAGGCCTACGAGCGCGCGCAGGAGATGCTGCTGGATCTGGAGGCCAAGCTTGTCGGCCGTCCGAGCGCCGACCAGCTCAACACGAGCTGGCTCTTCGACGCGCTGCTGCTGGGTTCGTCCTCGAGCATCTGGCAGCCGCAGCCGTGCATCGACCACTTGCTGCCTCCCCCGGCCCCAGCACCGCGCGACCACTTCGCCAACGAGAACGCCGGCGTGAGCAAGAAGATGGCGGCGCTGCAGGCGAACATGCTTAATGTGGATGCCCAGCCGTTCTACTCTCTGCGGATGCCACCACTTGCAAAGAAGTCTGAGAACACGCTGCCCCATCAACAGCCGCAGCAGCAGAAACCGGCTCCGGTGCATGACCCCATGGGCAATTTGAAGCGGACACGTTCCAGCACTGCCATGGACAAGGCAGGAACTGTGGACAAGGATCAGTTCACCGACGAGAACAGCGGCAGGAGGAAGTCACTCTCTGCAGAGGACAGGTGGCCGGAGCTGCCGGACCACAGTGCCTTTGATGAAGCCCTTGTTGCTGCAGTTCTTGCCCCTGTCCTCGACGATGAACCGAAAGGCACCGACGAGAACGCCAAGATCGGCAAGCATCTAGCGAGCTACGACACGAGCCCTGCGGTGAAGGAGAAGATCGGCAAGAGGCTGAGGATCTTCCAGGACATCACACAGGCAGTCAACACATTCTGATTCGGTTCAATTTTTCTTCAGTTTCCTACTCACAGCAGGCAGGTTGAGGTTGGTGACACCACGAAGGAGATGGGCTTGTTCTCCCGGAGACTCCTGCCAAGCAACTAAGTTAATCATAGATTCGATTCAACTCGATTTGGATTTTCCAATTTAATTTATAACACAGCCAAATAACAGCTGATTTTTTTTTTCGTTTCCTCAGCTTGACACTTGGCAAGAATGTTGGTTCCTGCATCTTTGCAAGTGGATTCCATCTTGTTCTAATTTTATTTGGTTATAACTTGAATAACAAAGTGTCTTATTTATCCATTCGTTCGAAAACGTGTCTTATAATTTCTGCATTCTTGTATATCTTTTTCACGGCAGAATGCAAATGTTCATCTGATTATTCAATCAATCAAATTGGCTCCAAATAGATGAGTTAGATAAGCTAATCTGACAGTTGAACCAATCAAATTGGCTGAGTTCCACACTCAAATTAGAAATGCTGGGGACGTCCCAAGGATTGATCGAATTACAGTGCTTTCAAAACTAAATTAAAATGATTAATCGAATTGAAAATGCTATGGCACCTAGAGAAACTCCCAGGGATGGGGCAAGACTGCACGAGGAAGAGAGAATTCTGTAGTTTGGGCGTCTGCGAGGAATGCAGCAGCTCGGTGGCAACGGCGGAGGCGAGGCAACGGGGATCTCCGCTAATTATAAATCATTTTTACTTTTCGAAACAACTTTTTTTTTTCTTTTTAATACAACTTCACTGTGTCTCTCTCCTAATTCCCGTGAGAGTACTAGCTTTTTAGCATGGTTTTCTATCATGACTTGCAGCTTGCTGCCCAGGGGGAAAACAACGCCTTTAGATCGGAGCCCAGATTTTCGATGGGCCAAAGAACACATATGGGCCTACTGTCATGTCCTCCTAATAGACCCTTTTTTTTGCGACTATTCCTAGTCAAACTTAGAACAGCCGTACAACGCATGTTTGTTGTATTGCTACCTTCCTAGACAAGGCAATCCTACTTCGAACACATATTTATGAATCATTTGTGCAAAAGAAAAAACATCCTTCACAATTACTCCATTTAATGTCCGTTGTATTGCCACTTTACTCTGGGCATGCTGCGGCTCGTTCATCTACAATCTCTGCAACTACGTGGTCCGGTAATCAGCAATATTATAATGGGAACTGCGAAATGGAAAGTAAGCTGGGCCCGTTCTCGCCGTCCTCTGGATCGTGCGAGTCTACGCGCTCTCGACAAGGAATGTTTCGACCGCGCTTACGAGTTGCAGTACGATGGCAGTGGTTTCAGTGGCGCTGCCCGGAAAAAACCATGGGACTGGCATGTGAAACTTCCAATTGACGCGACAGACGAAGCTTTGTTTGCAGCGGCAACGACGGTTGAAATCAAGAACGGTCAGACAGCCATTTTTGGAATTCAAGTTGGATTCAAGGCCTCTCGACTGCTGCCATGTTCCCCGCACTGTACACTTTCTTTCCTAAGAAAACGTGATAAAAAAAAAACCGTGCTAGAATTCTGAGCCTGACTTTGCCCTGTTGATCACGACAATTAAGGATAAACCTTCCCTCTGGAGCATGGCGGGTACCAAACATCTTTTTTGGTGTCATTGTTGTTCCTAGTTTAGTGAGTACTAAGCAGGATTTTAGCCAGTTTAGCCCATGCTGTGAACAATGTTACAGGTGCTTTGGAAAAGAAAAATATTTCTATCGCATTCACTCCCACGGTCCCATACCAGTCACAAAAACAAGCAAAAATGAGACTACTAGCAGCATTTATAACCTGACTTTTAGAAAAAAAGCAGAAGTAAAAGCCGAGCCACAGAAGCACCTAGTCTTTGCTAATATAAAAGTTTGCAGACGTCGTGTATCTTATTTTTTTTTATATTTTCTATCTGTTAGTTTGGTGTCACGCTATCTTTAAACTATTAATACAAAGTTTGTAGATGTCGTGTATCCCACTTTTTTGTGTGATATTTTCTATCTATTATTTTTTGTGTCATCTTTTTTTAGCCGTTAGTTTGATGTCACACTATCTCTAAACTATCGTGAATTCTTTTACTTCCTCTCTCCGTCTCTCGTGAGAAATCTTTATATTGCCGCCACCTCGTCCTTCCCTGTCGCCGCCGCCCCGCCCACGCACTGGCCTCCACCGCCACGCCTTAGGCCTCGCCACCCCACCGCCTCTCCGGCCCACCTCCACACCCAACCCCCGTCGCATCGGCCGCCGTCCCACCCACGCACTGGTCTCCACCGCCACCGCCACCGTGTCCTTCTCTGCCGCCGCCGCCTCGCC
>BCLF01000122.1:106572-139941 GCA_001602275.1 Zoysia japonica | reverse complement strand
GCGGCGAGGGTGCCATCAGAGCACGGCGGCGGAGGAACGCGAGGGCGAGGTCAGGCTCACGCGCGGTCCAGTGTGGCTCTGTCGGGGCACGTGGAAGCAACCGAGTATAGAATAGTTTTGTGGTGTGTGTATATATATAATATTTAAAATTTGGTATAAAAGAAATAAAAATTATTTATCTCAAATATAAAAATGAAATTTAATACCAAATTTCAAATATGTTTAGTTCATATATTACAATAATTATTTTCGTATTAATTTTTAAATCATTTCAAATTTTAAATCTAAAACATGTACTTTGGAACAACATTTATCTTTAACTTGGGTGGAGAGTACGGCACTGTACCCTCCCCCTTCAGCTGCGTCCGCCCACAGAAAGTAATTTGCCCCGCGTGCTGCGTGCATCTGCCAATAGGGCGCGCAGTCGCCCGCGTCTCCATCGGTCCATCCACTTCTCCGTTCCAGCCTCGCGCTTTTCTTCTGCCAAGGAGGCGACGCGACCGACGCTCGCGCTCGCCAGAAACAGCGAAGGAAAAGAGCCCCGAAACCGAAACGCCTCCGCCGCGCGGCGCGGCCCACCCCGCCGGGCGGAAAAATCTCCCCCGCTCCAACGCCGCGCGGACCGAGCACGGGCCACGGCGCGGCCTGCGCCAACCCGGGCGCCGAGCCGAGCCGCCTTTCGGGCGCGCGACCGTTGGAGCCCTGCGAATTTCCCGTTCTACGCGGATTCTGTAGCGTGACATGCGTGGTGGTGGTGGGTAAAGACGGGGGCAGCACTGTGATTCATTTCGGGGAGCTCGAGAAAGACCGTGGTCGCGCACACTGCCCGAAACCTCATGCCCCACTGTTCTGTTTTTACTCGGGGTCGGGCCCTCTACCCCTGGGCTGCGTGCGCCGCTGCGGTGCATGCGAGCCGGTTACTGTTGTGGGCGCCGTTGGTGGACTTCGCCGTGACTGGGGCTGCTGGTGCTGTTGCTGCACACCTGGCGTCACAGGCAATCTCAACTTTTAAGCTAAAAAGTTGAGAATTGAGAAGCTAAAATAAATAAAATTTTAAAAAAAATTATTTTTAAAACATTAAAAAGTTAGTTTTTATAAAAATAAATTAAAAATTAAAAAACTCACTGAAAACTATTTTTATAACTGTTAATATACAATATAATTAAATATATATTATAAAAACTACCACTGGGCCTCTGTCTCTCTCGTCTCTATCCTCGCTCAGCAAAAATGGCAGCACGGTAAAAGCAGTGACGACTGACGAGGGAGTGAGCGGGGAGTGGAGTGTGGCGCTGCAAGACTCTCGCCGTGGTCGGCTGGTCGCACAGCGCCGTGGAGTGGAGCAAGTGACCAACGGTTACTTCTACTACTAGCTGGGTTGGGAGCGAGCGAGGGAAAGGGGGAACCACAGAGGAAGTGAGGACCGGAGCCGCCGCGATGGGTTGCTGCCAGTCGCGGCTGGAGCGGCTGGAGGCGGTGTCGCGTTGCAAGGCGCGGCGGCGGTACACCAGGCAGCTGGTCCAGGCGCGCCGGGACATGGCGGCGGCGCACGCGCTCTACCTGCGCGCGCTGCGGGCCACGGGCGCGTCGCTGCTGCACTTCGCCAGCGCCGAGGCGGACAACCCGCACCCGCATTCCTCCGCGGCGCATCACCAGCCGCCGCCGTCCCCGCCCCCGCCACCGACTCCGCCGCCGCCGCCGCTCAGCCCTACACCGACCACCACCTCCTGGACCACAAACTCCTCCTCGATCAGCGCGTCCGCGATCTTGCCGCCTCCCCCGCCGCCGCCGATGCCGTCCAGCTGGGACTTCTGGGACCCCTTCGCGCCCTCGTCCTCCCGCTCCGCCACTGAGGATGCCGAGTGGGTCGACGCCGCCACCACCGTCGTCGACGCCCCCAACGCCGCGCCTGTGGTGGTCACGGCCGCCGCGGCGGTGGCCGCGCCCCCGTCCATCGTCACCGCCACAACCACATCCACCACCCCCAGCGAGGTCACCGTCGTCGCGGTGCCCCGCGGCACCGCCGGCAAGAAGGACCTCGCCGAGATCGCCACCGAGCTTGACGAGTACTTCCTCAAGGCGGCCGAAGCCGGGGCCCGCGTCACCGCGCTGCTCGAGTGCCCCATCTGCGAACCCCCCGAGACAACAAACAACAACAGCTTCCCAGGCAAGCCGATTAGTCGATCAATTGTTTGATTTGCCCACATTTCACTTATAATTCCTAAGAATCATTTGTTACACATTCGATGGGGTTTAACTTCTTTTGCAGGGAAGGTGCTGAGTTACAGCAAGAGCTTGAAGCCTTCGGTTTGGTCCTGGGCAGGAGGCGGAGGAGGGTATGGGAAAGGTAACAATGGCTTCTCGAGGTTTGTGAGTGGAGACGGAGGGATGGCCATGGGCAATGGCGGAGGCAGTGGGATCCTCAGCCACTCATCGACCGTGGAGAGGCTCTACGCCTGGGAGAAGAAGCTATTTCTTGAGGTCAAGGTGGGTGACTGTTTTCTTTTATCTTTAATAAATCTTTAGCAGCGACAGCAGATTTAACTTTGCTTTCGCATTTAGTATTCACATGAACTGCACGGAATGATCGAAATGTACTGCAGCATGATTCTTCAGATCTGAAGGAGTTTGAGTGAGTGGCGTGGTGCTATTGAGTTGTCCCTTTTGTTGTGTTGTTGGTATTTTTTTGATCTCTTATGCTGTGATGGGGGGAAGCGTATATACTAACAAGGATTCAGTGTGATGGCAATTGGTTATGTCTGCAGAAAGGTAGTGGGCACAAAGATGGGAAATGCACATGGATACTGCTTTCACTGTCTGCTGTATGTCAGTAGTTTATTTCTACCCTCTGTTAGGAGCTTCGGTGTCTTCTGAGTAGAAAGATGAAAGATCAGTAGATCACATTCAAGGTTTATTTAATTCAGGTTTAAGCATGCAAACATTGAAGTATTTGTGCTACAGATCCTTGTAACAATGTTGCTTTTTCGTTATCCTTCATCTAATTAGTTCTGAATTTTGATCACTTAAGCTCTTAGCCCTGGTAAAGATAGAATTTTATTCTCATTTGATCACATCTTTTAAGTAACTATGAAATTGTAGCTTCATCTCAGCTTTCAGATACTAGCATATATGGCCTTCATTTGATAGGATTTGGCTCTTCTTTAACTGCTCGCAGAGTTATGAGGGGTATAAGCAGGAGCATGATAAGAAGGTGGGGTTACTGAGGAAGCAGGAGGTGAAGGGTGTGGATTACTTGAAGATGGAGAAGAACAAGATGGAGATCGAGAGCCTGGAATCCAAGATGCTGGTTGCAACTCAATCAATCGAGACTACAACCGCCGAGATAATCAGGCTGAGGGAATCCGAGCTATTTCCCCAGCTTCTTGAGCTTGTTGCTGGGTTAGTACAGTTCTCCATCATCCTTCATTTGCATCTGGTAGTAATATTCTACCAGAAGGCTTCACGTGCCCACTACTTTCCACTTGTAGCTGTCGTTTTACATACTTTAAAATAATCTAGAAAGTAAGGTTGGATGTATGGACCACGATACGGCCTTCTGCCCATGCTTAGGTGTAAGCTAAAAACCGAGGACACTAGTGGTCTGTGTCTGTAACCATTGGTTCTACCAGCTACATCGCACAGCAGGTTGCTTGTTTTTACTTTCTAGACAGGTAGACATGTAAAGGTTGTTTTTTCACGATAGAAGACACCTTTTTCCTATTGAGATTAACATTTTAGTGAAGTTTTGTGCAAGCAATGCCTTGGTGCAGAGCTAGTGGATCTCGAAAGTTTGACTGCTCTGACTGAATCTTCTGTTCAGTGATTTGGTCCTGAAATATCCTCTCGGTCATCATTGATTGATCAGCTTTCAGCTCTGGCATTGGTGACGTTTGAACACCAGAGTGTTTTTTCACTTGTTTTTTTTTTTGAACAGTGATAGTGCTGATGAGTGATTGTTTATTGCTGCTTGTCATTTGGGGTAGTTTTAAAAATGGGAACAGTTGTCAAACGCAGTCAGTACCCGTAAGCTATTCTTATGAATTCTTCTTTTGGTGATTTTTCAGCTTGATGAGCATGTGGAGGGGGATGTACGAGTGTCATCAAGTTCAGACCCACATAGTCCAGCAGCTCGAGTACCTCAATAGTTCTCGGAATACTAACCCAACCTCCAATGTCCACCGGCAAGCTGCCCTCCAGCTCGAGATAGAGGTAGATAGGTGGTATTCAGCCTTCTGCAGTCTGGTGAAATCCCAGAGAGATTACATCTACTCGCTTACTGGATGGTTGCGCCTATCACTTTTCTGCCACCATGACCCTCTCAGCAAAGTGCATCGGAACTCAGATATTTACAGCTTGTGTGAGGAATGGCAGCTTGCCATTGATCGAATCCCTGACAAGGTGGCCTCCGAAGGGATCAAAACTCTCCTAACCGTGATCCACGCGGTTGTTGTTCAACAAGCTGAGGAACAAAAGCAAAAGAAGCGGTCAGAGGCTGCATTCAAGGAATTCGAGAAGAAGGCAGAGGAACTGAGATCTCTCGAATCAAAACATGGATCATATGTTGGTGCTGAAATGGCAATAAAGTCTCCTTTAGCTGATAAGCGGGCCAAAGTGGAGGCTCTGCGGAGCCGAGCAGATGAGGAAAAGAGCAAATATGAGAAGAGCGTTGGGATCACAAGAGCAATGACCCTGAATAACCTGCAGACAGGCTTCCCGAACGTTTTCCAGGCGATGACAGGTTTCGCCAGCGTCTGCATGGAGGCGTTTGAGTCGGTCTACAATTTCAAGAGAAGCTCAGACCGGATCCTTGATGCGAAGAGGCTGCTGACCTGAAAGCTTTTGCTTCAAGCTTGTTCATGGCGGTTCACTGTATAAAATTTGTATACAGTTCTAGACTTCTAGTACAATTGTAGTCTCTAACTCCAACCTTCTGTGGATGTTATCGGATTCCAATGACACCGTAGTTTGTGCAGAAATACCTCGTGTTCATTATTACATGATGTGAATGAACATGAGGCATCGTTCTTTCTTTTTTGGTAGTGATGAGGCCTAGGAATTGAATTTTAGCGGGTTCAAAAGGCACTAGTTTTTGAATCAGAACGTTTACTGGTTAATGTCAAGAGATAACTTGGTGCATGCTAACCGGTGGCTCCAAATTATGTGTAATTTGAAAACAGAATCCACCTAGTACTCATCAGTGAATTGCAACTTCACCTTGAACGGTCAAACTGAAAATTTTCGGGAACAGTAAATGCTCATTGAAGGTTTCAGCGAAATAAACATTACAAATCATTTGAAGCATGTTTTCAATCCTCAATCTGGTGCTCCTGAATGGTCGCGCACCCTATCATTAGTCGCTGCATTACAGACAACGCCTACATGATTCTGCTGATAACTTTGAGTAGACAAGAACTACAATCATAATGAGATCAACACGTCTAAAACCAAAGAAAATATCTACATTACAGAGATTCGCGAACCAAGTATAGCAACATCCATATCCTTCTGTACTACTCCACATTCAAATATCTTTGCTCTTTCCTGTGTGCCTACGAAGTTCTCCACTGCAACTCAATTTGGATCTGACCATTTTTGGAGTCTATGAGATGGTACTTTTCATTAATCCGCTTGTTACTGATCACGTCAGCAAGGCTGACATCAATGTAGCCCAAAGTTTCCTAGATCACAAAAATACAGATATCAGGATTCTATACATTTTATATGATCTCTTCAAACAATCCATCATTTGAGGCTTGTGCATACCACATGAGCGCAAAGGTACCAGAAAGATCTAATGCAACAACTAATGATTTTATAACAAACACTACACAGGTCAATCATAATGCTAGGTATACAATCGCCATATAGTACAAGAGCAACCAAAAGGCAGAACTAGATTTCGGAAGTAATCGAGGGCCAGAATGCAATGCATACCTTGCCATGTATCAACCCTTTTTTCGGGGCTTTACTTAGGACTTCAACATGTAGTTTATCATTTACAGGTGGTTCCTCACATACAAACTCGAATTCATCCTCCCAGCGTGGATGCCTATTTTTCTTGATCACCTAATACAGGGGATGACGGGGAAAATAAGAGTGAGATCTACAATGACCATTGTCTGAAGGCACATTGAATGCACGTTATCAGTTCGGTATACATACCTTTGTTTTCTTCTCCTCGCCTTTGAAAATTATTTTTGCATATGGGTTTGTGTGGTGCTTTCCTTCAAGATCCTGAGCTTCATGAACAATAACATAAAGTAACCCACCACCAGCTGGAGTGCCATCTGGAGCTTTCTCTACTACATCACCACCCTCAGTGCCTTCATGATCCATCTCTTCTTCTTTGAAAGGCTTGTATGTAAGCTCCAGAGTAAGCTGTCCACGGGACTTCTCATTTTGTACATCATTTGGATCCATGGTCTTAAGCAAGTTAACGGTAGAAACTTTAGTCTCATCTGATGGGAGTTCTTTCAACAGGATCCTGTTCATGCCCATCTTTTCATGTTTTCCAACCTATACGTAAAAATGAAAATCACTGAGTGTCTTTTGTAATACGTCGGCAGAAAAGCTACAGTAGATTCTAGTAAGAAAATAAGCATGCCTGTTCCCAGTCAAAGACATTAATTTCAAGTGCCTGATTTTCTGGATCTGTGACAACAAATTTGAATTCTTCATTCCACTCAGGATTAAGATTGCTGCGCTTAACAGTTGTTTTCTTGGATGGAAGCTTGTCATCTGCCATCTTAAGTTTTACATATGGGTCTGATTTACCCAGCAGATCTTTCTTTCGCAGATTTTGGGCTCTAATAACCTTCACAAGTAGAATTCCAACAGGCTTCTTTGATGCTCTGGGAATGTAAAAATAATTAGCTATACTCATTTCTTATCAGATGTGTACGCAAAATAAAATAGATAAAGCTCTAAAAATTTTACTTTGAGGGGTCCATAATAGCTACTTCTAGTGTCTTCGGCCACAAATACATGCTTGCAACTTGCTTTTTGATGGTCTCCTGCAAATTCAAGAAAGGTAACAAAATAAGCTATACGGAAACTGAAAGGAGGGAATAGATACCAAAAGGCACATTCATTGTAAAGAGCAAGCTAGACATTACAGAGGCTTCTTTGGCTACAAAAAATGGTTTTCACATTCCCAATATGACATACAAGCTACCCCCTCTGTTCTAAAATTGTTATCGCCGATTCATTCAAACTAATCAACGACAACAATTTTGGAGCAGAGGGTGTAAATAATTGCTCCCTCTGTTCTTATGTTGTTAGGTAAAAAAAAAATCAGTTGAACAGAGGGAGCACATTACTCCTTTCAGAAAATTTAGTTTAGAAAATTTCATGAAACTTTATTCAACACATAGTTCACAATGAAGTATCACATAAGAAGAATGTTCATATGAGAAGGTTTTGAGTAGGATTCAATAATACCTGAACAAATCGGTAAAGACCAGGAATAGCCATCAAATCTGCCCCTAGAAGTTTGAGGCCAAAGTCAACATGTGGCTGCAAAACCAATCATATTTAGTAAGAAAGAGGTACATCATGATAACTAAAACACAATTAATCAAGCTATATACCTTCTCCATCAGAGAAACAAGAATTTTCGCAAAGCAAGGAAATGTAGGCACCAATGGCTTCAAAGTAATACGAGGCGATGCGAACACTTGCAGATCCACAATCTGAAATATCAGAGAGAAAATCACATTTCACGTGCCTCAATTAAACATGCCATTAGCTCAACACCATTTTACATTTTAAGAATTCAGCTTATACCTGGACAGAAGCTTTCAACCCATAAGCTTTTACAACAACAGTTACATTTGGATTCGCAGCCCATTTAAGGCATGGTTCCATTATCAGCTCTTGCTCCTCTGTGACATAGACTTTCATCCCTGGAAGGAAAAGAATGGATAGCCAAATCTCATGTAAAACTAGCATGTGAAGAGAATTCACTCACAAGTCACACTCATGAAAAACTAGCATTTGAAGAGAATTCACTCACATTACTGTCAATATCAACTATACATGGGAAATTTAATGTACAGAAGACACACTTCTAAATAGCTAAGAGAAGACATGGCGGCAGTGACACATCAATGGTAAATGCTTATCTGGAACAAAGATGTACCAATATCTCCATATTCTCATCATTCAGCAACAACAACAACCAAAACTTTTAGTCCCAAGCAAGTTAGGGTAGGCTAAATTTAGCTGTAGGCCAACACTCTGCTTCATATAACATGGCAGGCCGGATTGCAGTCCTATGAAATTTTCCTTTTAGTTTCTGTGGCATTCTACTGTCATATAGGATCCCGGAAGTTTGATGCCACTTCAACCACCTGGCTTTAATTTTATGACTAACATCTTCAACAATATCTCCATCCTTTTGCAGTATCAATCCCTACGTAACGCAAAGTATCTTTCTTAGAAAAGCAGCTCTGAGTGAACTTTTCAGCTTTTAGTTCTTTAGTTCATTTCCTCAAAAGCTGACTTTTCAACATTCCAAAAGCTAGATTTTCATAACCCTGTTTGCTTCAGCTTTTGGCTTTTCAGCTAGAAAAGTCCATCTGAAAAGTTGAAACAAATAGGGTCTAATGTTTGTTTCCACAATTCTAACAACTGTTAACCCCCCCCCCCCCCACCCCCCCCCCCCCCCCCCCCCCATCCCGCTTTCATCCCCTAACAGCAAAGAGCATACACGAAGGGATATCTCTTTGTATCTCTGTTTCCTCATCCATCACCAAAATGAAAAGATAAAGACTTAAGAGGCGACCTTTGGTGCAGTTCTATATTAATTGAAAATCATCAGTGTATCCATCACTTATTTAGATAATTGTCACAATATTATTATACATATACTTAATGAGGATAATTTTGTTAAGACTTTGTGACTTTCCAAAGCCCACCACATGACATTCCTTGGCACTTTTTCATAAGCATTCTCTAGGTTATTAAGACCATATGCATGCCATTCTTTTGTTCCCTGTATCTCTCCATAAGTTGCCTTATTAAGAAAATTGCCCCTATGGTGGATCTCTTGGGCATGAAACCAAATTTATTTTGGGTGACACTAATCAACCCCCTTGAGTGGGGTTCAATGGCTGATACAAAGTTCTCCATATTCTGATCAGTAATGGTACAAAATTCTGAACCACTACAACTACTACTACGAATTAAGTAATGCAAAGTATGACACATCCAACAAATATTCTAGATCAAAATAAGGCACAGAATAATAGAAAATATATATACATGTATGCATCTATTCAAACAAATCGCAAGAGCACAGCACAACGAACCTTGAAAGGTGGGTGGTAAGCTACCCAAAGTAAGTGACTCAAACTCGATAGAGTCTATCTTATACTTTTCAGTATTCTCAGCAATAATAGGCTTTGCGATGTCTTGTGCAGTTCTGCAGATGGCCTACAGGATAAAGTCAGATACTATGCAAATTCAGTATCAAATAAGAGATAATCATTTCATACTAGAGAGAATAAAAAAATAGAGTACCTTATCAAGAAAAGGCCACATTAACTCCAAAAACCTGTTCAGCCAATCAATCTAGAAAGAGAGAGAGAGAGAGGAAGAAGGTGAGGATAAAAAAAAAACTATTATCAATGTAGCTTCTTGCTAAATTACTGAAGGAGCATACTCTATCATAGTCGGGATTCTTCACCCACATAGGTATTTCAGGAAAGATGCCCTCCAAGGATTTTGAATCATATTCGACAAGAGGGCGAACTTTGACATTCTGAAAGGCAAGTAGAATGACAATTATTTGATCTCCAGGACTCCTTATCTTATTAATCTTGGCACAAAATAGGGGTAGATCCATTACGAAACTAGCAGGACAAAGAACAGAAGTTTCATTGAGTTATTAGCAGATTAAAACATTTTTGAAAGATCCAACTCTTGTCAATTATTTCTCAATGAATGCTGCAAAAATAATGATATAAGTTCTGAGCGCACAACTGCGTTAGATGAACTAAAGAGACGTGCCATTACCAAGCAATTAGTTCGGGAAGCAAACATCATGGTACCAACCCTCCAAGAGTGCTATTTTAGTACAAATGGCATGAAGTGCACATTGCCTATGGACCTATAGATTTCAAACAGGATGGTATACATCCCAAGAGAAGATAGCCAACAAAAGAACATAATATACGCAGCTCATAGCTTATGTCCACAATGCTGATCAGAAGTAACTAAATTATTATGGGATATATGAAGAAAAGGTAAATGGTTTTTACATTTTTAGGGTCATTTTATCATCCAAAATAACTTGAATTGTAATATGGTAGTAATGAAACTGTAAGTGTCTCAGAATTGCAGCCATTATATGATATGGATCACATTCAAGTGCGAACTGTAAACTATATTTTGACTATACAAGTTGACACGGGGGTTTTCCCTGTCAAAAAAAAAAAGAGGGTGTTTAAATTTTTCCACATTGTTCGGTTCAACTATTTGGCAATACAGTTATCCAGAATTGAGCTATCATTTATATTGCAACAATCTAAAATTATATGCAGTAAGAAAGAAGAACAAAAGAAAATCCCTACCTTGACATCAGTTGGCTGGACGTAGATGAAGACGAAGTAACCAATAACAATACCAGCTGAGAATCCAAAGCCAAATCCAGAGAAACCAAGTACCGTGCTTACTATTCCCATCTTGGATTCCTTCCCTTCTGAAACCTTCAGACAAAGTACCAACATACAAACCAAATGCAAAAAAACACACAATAAGGAAACTACAAAGTAAATTTTGCACTCAAAGCAAAACAATAAACCAAAAACACTCCTCTTCAATAAGAGTGATCTGACATCCTTACAGCAGCTAGTGACCCAGCAGCAAAAAAGTGATTCCCAAATTAGAAACTGGAGAGCCCCAGAAATCGATTTTCTCTCCAACAATGAAACTATGAAAGTATAGCACAGCAGAATAGCGTTTGAAAAATGGTTAATAGTTTAATGACGGTGATAGGCAGGTAGTTAAATCAAATGATATTGATAAAGCATAGCACAGCTAAAGCTAATTATTTTGATAACACAATTGTAAGGAGCTTGGGGCAAGGAGAATACTGTTACATCTGTGTTGATCATGTGGGCTACAGAATAATGTAGCAGCACCACATCACAACATGCTATTAAATAACTAACTGATATGACTAAAGGTGGATACAAGTAGTGGAGGAAAAGAACATCGAGGGTAGCATTCTGCTATCTTTATTGGTTATTCTTGCTTGAGGGTGGGGTTGGCGCTTTAATCTTTGCTTTTGTGGCAGGTTTCAGATTGGATCAAATCAGGAGTGGTGGTCTGGTGGAGTATAAAGATATAAACAAAGGTGTGGCTGACTATTCTTATTCACGGAAAATTCAATTAAAAGAAAAAACAGAAAGGGACCAGAGGGTACCTTTGGATTTGCCCAAAGGACCCGAAATGACATGTTTGAAAAACATAATTGAATGGGGCTGGAAATAGGAATCCGATTACAGCATCCTCACCCGGGTGGATTCAGAATTATAGATTGGCTTCAAGCCTCAATGCGCATAATCCGTATTTTTGAAGAAAATAATTCAAATGGACTAAAAAAACAATGGTAGTGCAAACGTCTGATCAGGTGTATCCTAGCTAATAAATATGTTCGATCGCCGTGTATTGAACAAATCTCGACGCATCAGAAAAAAAAAATCTAAAAACACGCAGAGAAATGCACCACCCATCAGACTCATATCTATTTGAAAATCCATACGAAAAGCGCGAGAAAATGCGCTGCTGCACCGACGGAACACGGACTCCACAGCAGGCCTTGCCGCGGCTCCAGGATCAAAATCACTACAGCCCAGGAATCTATGTGGAGAGATCCATCGCCGAGACGAGCGAACACCGCAAAGGAATCCAAAGTAAGCGTCGATCCTATGGTCCCAAATCAACAGCGCCGAACTCTCTGGATCGCCCTAACGCGAAGGCGGAGACCGAAACAACTAGGGAGTAATAGACGAGACGAGACTAACCGGAGTAGCGGCGGCGTAGGGCGGGGCGGGGCAGCGTGCTCGCGAGGTGGCTAGTCTCTCGACGCCACGGGAGGCGCCCGGTGCCGGCGGCCACGAAATCTCTGTTCGCCTTCTTCCAAAATTTGGTTCGGCCGGCGGGGGCGGAGGAATCGAATAGGTTCGTGTTGGGGAGCGGAGGAGAGGAGAGCAGAGGAGGGCTCGGCACGTCGCGGCTCACGCCCGCGGCGGCCGCGATCCAAGGTGGAGTTAACAACGATCCTTGCGGCCACAAGTGCCAAATTAAGGTTAATGGCACTACTGCCTCCGTCTATTAATTAAAATCAAATTTTTATAATTTTAATTATTAATAATAAAAAATTAATGATGTTTTATCTTTTATATATATATTTTTTACTAAATTCTTTATGAAACATAATTTTATAATATATAATTTTTTATAATAAATTTTTTTATATTTTTAAATATTATTAGTTAAAGATGATAAAATTTAACTTTTAGAAAACAAGCCTGTGGGCGCGTGACAGGGAAGGCAGTCCGCTGTGGCCTGTGCGGGGCAGGGAGGCGCTGCCTGACCGCGGAGTCTGACGCGTGGGCCAGGTGCTGGACGTGGCAACGCCCTTGGGCATCAGAAGTCTGGCCGGAGTAAGAGACCGGCATCGACAGGCTGACCGATTGATAGCATATTACTCCCTCTGGTTCACTGTTAATTTTTAATATCAACTTTAATTAATAAAATTTATTTTAATATATAAAATTATTAGTTGTGATTTAAATTTTATTAATAATAAGTCAAATAATAATAATTTTTTTACATATTTGAACAAAATTTTCGAATAAACGAAAAATCAAAGTTAAAATTAAAAATCAACAGTGTCAATAATTTAAAATCAGAGAGAGTATTTACTAATAGTTTAAATTCTATTTCACAGAACAAAACAGCGCTGTTGTAGGAAACTTCTGCGGCCGTTATTCCCTTGGTAGCAGGAGTGAAGGAAAGAATTTCTGAGAAATCTTTGCTTCGAAACCAGGCTCGAACCGCTGTGGCAGACTGGCAGTAGGACCGATCGAATCGACCTGAGCACAATCGACGACGAGCCACTTTGACCTGATGCGCCTAGGCCACAACAAATGTTGGGCACGTTCGAAAGAGATTATTCTAGCTGCGGTGGACTGCGCGTATTATTATTTGAAACCAGCGCTACAGTAAAAATGAGTTGAGTCGTTGCTGAAGCCCGCCAAAAAAAACACAACCAAACGGGCCTGTTGCATGGCAAGCAAAGAATGACAGTCACGGGCTCACGATTTCAGTCCAAAATCAGACCGCTACCACCTAAAGTGGATGTTTTCACGTCCTCCGGAGCTTCGTTGGCCCGCGTGGTCCACTCGATTCACGAGCGTGCGGCCACGATTCGACGCGACGTTTTTTTTTCAGGGGAGTCCTATTATACAGTGAAAAGCGAGAAGACCTTTGGAGCTCCGGGAGCTGGGATTTCGTATTATCTCCGCTACCACCTGCATCACGTATGGCCACTCGTGTCATTTGGCTGGCGGTTTCAGGCCAAGGACCCCGTGGAGGCTAGTCCCGACACTTCCAAAGAAAGTAACGCTCCTCTTGACCGCTGCATGCTTGCTGGCGTCCCGTGTCCGTTTGCATTGTTTCACTTCACCGCGGGAGAGGAGAAATGAAAAAAGACGGACATCCATCCCGACGGTCGCACCCCGCCGTCCGCTGCGCTTGGGGCTCACACGCAAAATCCCACCTGTAAAAATACGGAAACGTACCCGGCCATCCGTAAGGGAGAGCGAATGGCGCAGAGTCGCATTCTGCCGAACGGACGTAGTGTCAAAATCTGCTTTAGCTCAGTGTGGCTCGTCAGCGCGTCGGCATCAGCTCGGCAAAAAAAAAATAAAAGCTGTTGTCATCAACTCGGCCGGAGAAGTAGAATCATGCAAACGGATTGAGTAGGCAAAGTTGGACTTGATCGGCTTCGCCGACGAATGACGCCGGGTTCGAACTTTGTGGACGATTGAATTGATAGGTTCAGCATATCTGCGATCGAGCGAGCCCTGTCTGTCCATCTGTCCATCAGTTGGAAATTGACGATCAATGATCCAGCAGCTCGTGACGAGAGGATGCACCAACCAACCACATCTATCTCGCCGCAAAATTCTATGGATAATTACTACACCGGAGATCGAGCTGGCCCCTGAAGGCTGAACGTGACTAGCAGAATGTCATCGTCAATTATACAAGATCATGTAGTGTAGTCCCTTTTCTTTTTCGGTTTGTTTGCTTTCTTCAACCGAAGTATGCTTCGGGAGCGTGTGGCTGGGCTACAAAATTTGCTTTGAAGGAGCCCACTTTTTGCTCACAGAGTCAGAGCGGCTCTACCGAACTTGTTTCGCTCAAGGATGGCCAATATCTTCCCTCGAGTCCATAACTGATATTGAAGCCCAATTAGCCGCATCACCCGGACTTAGTCTAAAGATGGCCAAACGGGTGGCCCGGTATGGCTCAACCCGAGCACGAAAAGGCTCGGTCCATATAATTTTGAGCCAGCACAACCCACTTCACTATCGGACCGTACCGTGCCAGCCTACAGGCTCCATCTCTGACCCATGGCACGGCACAGCCAAGCTCAACCGTGTCGGGCCGGCCCGATTGGCGCATTAGACGCGCGCAGCCCGTTAGACGCGCGGCGCGCGACCGCAGGGGGCAGCGGCGGCATGGGCGTGGGGAGGCGGGCGGCAGTGTGGGGCGGCAGGTGATGATGCGGGGCGGTGGGCGACGGTGAGGGTGTGAGACGGCGGGCGATGGCGAGTGTGCGAGGTGGCGAGCGACGACACGGGGTGGTGGGTGATGGCGGCAACGCAAGGAGGCGGCGTGACAGCGGCAGTGCGAGGTGACGGCACGGGAAACTCTAAGAGCGGTGGGGGCTTGCTTATATAGCATTTGATTAATGGGCTGAAGATTGCTAACAGACTATGGCCATACCTACGGTGAGCTTCACGAGCCAACGAGTAACCAGGCCGTGTCCGTGCCTCCCATCGAGTTGACCTCTTAGCTCAAGCATGGCCTGTTGCCTGTGCTAGACCGGCTCAAACAGGAAATTTATTAGACCGTGTCGTGCTTAGATCGGACCTAAAATTCCGTACTTTGGGCTCGGCCCGTTTGGCCATCTCTACTTCAGTCACACAACCGCTACGCCTACTCTAGCCAAGCAGCCACCAGCCAGCCACCCAAAAGAAACGCAAGGAACACACATCGCCTAACGGCGGCCAACGACGTGGACGGCAGCACCCACCGCGCACCGATCCCACACGCAAACGGCCACGTTACCCACGTCGCGAACGGGAGCAAGGCACAGACGGACAGTACCGTGACGACCCAGCGAGGAATCGTCCCCCTCGCACCGTCGCACGGCCACGCATCGTCTCGTCCGCGGCGGTGGTCGCGCCGAATAAAAATTCGGCGTCCGTCAGGTGCTGCTTTCCACGTGCCGGCGCCATCCCGCCGCCAGCGGCCATCGCACGGCGCGCGGCGCTCGGCCGGCCGCCGCCCAGCGCCCCCGCCTCGTGCCTCGCAGTGCCTGTCGGCCACGGCGCCCGCGACTCCGCTCGCATACGGCAGTATGCGCCGAACACGCCGCGCCGAGGAAAAAACAAAGCGTCTCCGCGCGGAAACCGCGACGCGAGCACGGTACGTAACGTACCGTGCGCACGCACGCATACGGACGGACGGACGCTAGTATCCGTTGGCCGCGCGGCGGTGGTACCTGCCGGGCGGCTGGCCGCTCCTGCGGCTATATATGGTCGGGGTCCTGGGGCGCTCCGGGCCAGGTCACATAACCCAACGGCTCACAGCATTCACAGACGCGCAGTCATTTTGGTCGGGCTTAGCTCAGTGCTGTTTGTAGTGGTGTCTCCAGATCTTGGAGAACTGGTTGACATGATGCAATAGCCACATCTCTCTTCATCTTGAATTACTAACTTGTTTCCATATACACAATCGCTGCTACCTTGCTCTGTTTTATTTGGTCAAGATTGGCAAGCAATTTAGATCGAGATCTCCGCGCTTTTTTTATCGGAGTTTTTTCTTCATTTGATAGGTTAGGTCGCTCTGTTTTAGATTTACCCTTCAGCTTCTTCATCAAGCTAGCCCTGTCCTCCGTTCAGTTCAGGTCCAACGATCCGGTTCGAGATCGAGATTTCGTGTGTGTGCAGTGCCAAGTTAGGAACAGTTAGATTTGAAACCATGCAGAGTGCTCTGAGATCCGCGACGAAGACAGCGTCGTCATTTCCACAGCCACCACCGGCACACCAGCCTCCGCTCCTGCCACTGCCGGAGCAGGCGCCCTCGCCGCAGCACTCTTTCTGGCTGGCGAGCCGTTCCGCTCCGCGTGCCAAGGAACCGCGCGGCCACGCGGTCGCTGCGCCGTCCAAGAAAAGGGTGGCGCCGCCTGCGACTGAAGGGGAGCTAGAGTGGGCGGAGACGGACTCGCTGTACTCGGTGTCGCCGCCGCCGAGCTGCGTGCCGATGCCCACTTCTCTGCTGGCCACGGCAAGGAAGGTGCCGACGGCATGCGCCGTGGAGGTGGCCGGCGCTGGGGGCGCTGTGGACGTCGGCGCGACTGACGTGCTTCGCCGGCTGCTCCGGCTTTAGCTGTCGCACGTCGACCGGTGTTGCAACAAGATGTGATGTCTGTTCGTTTCCTTTTTACTGGCTGACGCATGCAACGGCAGGTCTACCGAGATGCTGTTCATGGCCTCGTGGGTAATTTTAACATGCCCGAGGGACACGATGCGTGATGATGTCGTGCCCAGCCCAAATTGTAATTTTCTAATCCAATATGTTCAATGTGTTGTGTTTTAAGAGCTACGCTGCCTACGCATAGCAATTATTGTATGGATTTTGTGCTGTTTTTTTATTTTGTCATATATTCTCTCGCATTATTCAGAACTGCTCGTTGATGCGCTGAAGCGTAGAACTCCGTGATGGTCAAAAACATGACCAAAGGACAAAAACATATGATGGGAGGTCATTTCCAAGCACACGAGGGTGACAAGTACCTAGAATGGGCAGCAGCTCAAATGGCCCTTAGTACACAAACAAGAGTTCCGTGGGTAATGTGCAAGCAATCTTCAACTCCTGGTGAAGCGGTAACTCTCTGATCAATGGTGAATATCTATACATAAATTGCTTAATGGCTCATTTCATTGCAGTGCTATCTTGAAAGCAGTGCTGTAATGCTATTCGGAAGTACATATTTGTCGGCGTTCTGACCATCGACACAGTGAATATACGATCGTGGGGGTGGTGTGTCTTCGGACTCTGAAGGGCCCAGTCTGAGAAAGACTCGGAGGGATTTTTTACTTGGTTCGGACCACCCTGAACGGTGTAATACCCTACGTCCAGAGAGCGGATTATCTCGAGCACAATATTACAAGACGGGATCCTCTCTTCGCGGGAGGACCCAGAACGTGGGTGAATGGGAGTGCTTGCTCGGAAGGTTGCAAGGATCCTCGGGTTCTAATGGAGCTCGTATTTGTCTTTCGTGTGTTTGTGGCATGTTCGACCGTTGTTTCTATCGTTCTTCGGGCCTCCCTTTATATAGGAGGGGGCCCTGGGGTTACAGGCAATGGGCCCTATACGATCCTGTCGTCTCGCCGACAGGTGGGCCCTCCCGTCGTTATCGCCATTATTTCGTTCCGTTCAGGCGTGGTCATGACCCGTCGTGTCGTGCGCAGCGGCGGGTACAGTGATGCTCGTCCGGCGCCACTGTGACAGCTACAGTGCTGTCCCGTCGTGTCTGGCAGCCGTCGCAGCTTTCTGCTGGAGTGTTGCCGTGGTGAATCTCGTCCCGTCCTGTTGGAACGGATGGCAGCTGCTGGTCATCAGAGTAAATGTAGCATAACGCGATACCTACCTCCTAGGGGTCGCCCTCGAGGGTCGATCTCCGGAGGCCGAGGTCTTCGTCATGTCGCCGCTGGGAGGTCGGAACCCGCGCTCCCGACAATATTATTTGTACCAAAAGGATTGAATTAGTTTATTTGTTTAATTTGTGCTTCAGGCTAGCTCGGTCTGACTGCCCATCGCGAGGGGCTGAAATGATTACACCTCGTGCTGGCCTATTTAGTCCAGTCCACTTGATCGGTATATTTATACAACTGGATGTAAAAAAAAACTTTCATAGAGGAACCAGTGTATGTAAAAAGTTAATGATGCAATGAAAAAGCATGATAGGGCGACACTTTATCCATTTTTGGTTCCTTCTTCCCAATCATGTGAAGTGTAACTACTCCATTTGAAACAGAGTATCTATCTCCAGTTAATTGACCTGTATAAAGAAGTTTTAATAATTCAATCATGTGCATTTTACGTCTATTCAGCATTGTTGCATACAATTTTTTTTTCTAATTAGCAGCAACGCTTGCCCCAAATTTTCCACGATAAGCTCGAGTAAACAAAGGCATAATGGCAAGCAGGTGCGCAACAAGAATATCCTAGCCGTCGTTCTTAACAATCACTCCTCATAAAACAGTGATGCATGCCACGGCACGCTCTGACAAAATTTAGAGCCCACGCGATCAGTATATGACAGCAGCGACACAAAACTATGCAGAATAACCAGCAGCAATGATAGCCAACAAGATCCATCACGGTTCAGAGTGCAGCCAATCCATCAAAGCAACCATCTGAGCTAGCAAAATCTGCTCACTATCCTCCAGTCTCCAGCTACTCCAGACTCGAATATCCTAGCAAGTTAGACTTAGACCCCGCTGGTCTGGTTAGGCGATTGCAGTTGCTAATAGAGCCTCATTCGAAGGCCCACTGGTTCTGCCTCTTCACTTCCTCCTCTTCGTCAGGCGTGAAGTCGTTCTTGATGTTGAATGCGGTGCGGATCTCTTCCGGAGTCTTCCCCTTGATCATATCCGCGACGGTCTGGCAGGTCAGATCCAGCAGCTCCTTAATCTCCAGGAAGTTTGCAGCCTGTCAATAGAAGTCAGACACTACTGTGTGGTATCTGTTACTCCTACGTACTCAAATGCAACATCGATAATGAGCGAATTGGATGAAAATTAATGCTATCAGCAAAAATGAAACAACCCACTAGAAAATCACCAATGCTTGAAGTTCTGTTTACAGGCACCACAATAATTGTACGCGCCCAGCAAGTATGGTAGAGTGTTTACAGAACATCTAAAGCCAATCACAAGATCACAAAGAATTGACTGAACAAAGCTAGTGCAATTTCAAATCTCATGACATAATATCAAATTCACAAAATCTAGCTATTGCATAGAAAATCATTGTTAATAGTTTTCAAGTACTCCCTCAGGTTTTAAGTTGTTGAGGCCAGGTAATGTAAATTTACACTAGCCGTCAAAAATTTAAAACTGAAGAGGCTACAAGTATAATGAACTGTAGTAACAACAGAACAGACAGTGCTGTTAAATAAGCTTAAGAATCTACGAAATGACAATAAAATGAGGTCTCGTCATGGCCCCTTTCACCATACTCATTAAAACAAACCACAACTTGGATCCTTATACAGACACCTATGACCCAGAGAATCCTCTGCAACCTTGCAACATGGTGCCATAATAGTATAGTGAACTTCTAATATAAAAATAATGTAAAATAATGGCACTTAAGGCCTAATATGGCACAATTATGTGGCAAATAGGTCGCACAGAGGAATTATGCAACCAAAAACAAAATATAGAACTCTGATACATGACAAAATTGGCCACCAATGTAAAATTATTAACAGAATCTAGACTTAACCATAAATGAACCAATGCAAAACTACGGGATTCCACACAGAATTTAGACCTAACCACATCTGAAACATGACCACAGCCAAAACTATTTTGCTCCTACAAACTAAACATCAACAAACTTCACCGTGAAAACATCACCGAGTAAAAGGTACATTCCAAGAGGAACAGCCTATCCTCAGTTCCTCACATTATCACCAAACACAGGAAAACATCCACAAACCCTAACCCTAAATCACCAAACAGCGCGATAATCAAGCCGTTAGCCGACAAACACATCTAAACAACAATCGAAAATGAGATGGGGATAGAGAAGAGCGCAGAGGGGGGAGGGCCTCACCAGGATGAGGTCGAAGAGGGTGGCCTGTTCGACTTTGACGAAGTCGGCTTCGAAGTCCTTGAGCTCATCCGCGGAGGTCTTCATTTTCCGGTAAGTTACCTCATCCACGGCGTTGTCGGCCGCGGCGCGGGCCTTGACGTGCATCCTGCAGAAGTCGATGATCATGGCGAGGATCTTGGAGGAGACGTTGGGGACCGGGATGATGTTGTCGGCACAGCCGTCGTCGATCATGTGGTAGATGGGCTGCCACTCCCTGGCCACCGACTCCTCCACCTGGAACGTCTTGCCGTCGAAGGTACGCAGCGCCAGCATCTTCTCCTTCGTGTCGGCCATCGATTCGATCGCCAGGAGGAAGGGGTTGTTGTTGTGGTGGTGGTGGTGGTGTTGGTGCGACGAGGCTTACGTTGCAAAACCCTTTGCGAGAGGCGAGGAGCCGAGGCGAGGCGATCGTGAAGGGGACGGGGGCGGCATTTTATTACCGGCGTTGGCCTTGCGGAAGAGGGGAAGAATCCAGAAACAGTGGATATAGGACGGTTACGCCACCTACTGGGCTAGATCACATTTGGGCCTTTGACGGTTTATAGGCCGGACTTGTAACTGGGACTTCATGGGCCTGCCGCCTAATATCGTTACGACAGGCCTGTGTTTCAAGGTACTCCTATCAAGGTCCACTAGACTGAGTCAAAAAGTTGATATTTTTTTCTTTTTTTTTAAAAAAAAAATATCAATGCGACGCGTGGCCTAAGTTTGTGACTCGAGCCCGCGGGTATTTTCCATCGTAATTCTGCTTTAATATACGCGTAGTAATTTTTAGTTTTTACTACCTCCTGCCACTTATATTTAGGCTGAGCTCGCAACTTCTGATTCTCGTTCCCCTGTGAAATAATTTTGTTGTTGAAAGTGACTTCTTTGTTATAAACTTTTAGAATTAAAATAAAAAATCACTTCACAAGAGAAACTATTTTTTTAAAGCTCTCAACCCTCTTTAGTTCATTTTAGATAATCACTTCACAGAATTAGACAAAGAATCAAACAAAAATTATTTATTTTTAAAATAAAGTTTGACACAACTTTTTTGATTCTACCTAAGAATTGAGCTGAGAGCTCTGAGAGAGAGGCTCTAATTTAGTTCAGAACTGAATGCCAAACATATATCAGATGGAATATTATGAAGTTTGCAAAATTTGCATTTTACCTTGACATGTCCGTTTGGCTGTGGATTATCTGTATTTACAGTACTCCCTCTCTCCATTTACTTCTCATTTTGGGTTAGGAGCAATAATTAAGGAGGAGAAAAAAAATGGATGTGCTGAAAAGTAGAAGAGAGATATAAAGATAAGAGATATTTTAAAAATAGAGAAGATGTATTGAAAATAAAGATGATAAGTAAATTGGAAAAAAAAATGATAACTCTAAAATGACAAGTACTTCTTTCAATTTTAAAATAATGACACTGTTGACTTCTAAATCATTTTTACTAGTGTTCATCTTATTAAAAAAATGTGTAATAAATAGTGTATTTTTTGTTATAATTTGTTTTCATTAATTTTTTGAAATAATATTACACATTTTTTTAAAAAAATAATAAGGCAATTGGCCAGAGAAGTCGGTGTCAGTATTTTAAAAGTGTGTTAGCTACGAGTAAAGTTAGGGAAGCACACCGAAGCTCGTGCGTTTTCGTTTGTTCCGTGCGCGTGCTTGACCGTCTGTAAGCGGAGCGACAACCTTTCCCTCGGTTTGCAGACTTGCAATGAGCAAGATAATCATGTCATGTTCTGGAAGTAGTGCGCAAGCAAGGAGTTGTTAGCAAAATACACTTCGCAATATGTGTGTTAATTTTGATAGAGCTACATTTAAAACCAAAATGATTCAGAATGTGTTGCTTGAAACTTTCAATTTCCATGTTATCTTAAGGAGGCATGAATGCATTTAACAGGCTTATAACAGAGCCTACTGGAGCAATCAATCGAATGAACTGGGCTAGCCATGATTCCGGCAGGAACGCAAGCTGTCTGACTGCAAACATCAACTTTAATCAATTATTTTATTTAAAAAAATATTTTAAATTTAAAAAATTATAAATTATAATTGAAACAATTTGATAATAAAACAAATTAGAACAAAATATTTAAAATTTATCATATTTTTTAATAAAACGAATAATCAAAATTAATATTTATAGTCATTAACGACATCAATTTGAAAACGGATGAGGTATTGTTTAACTAGGAAAACATTCGAAGAAAGGGTTATAACTAGAAATGAATACATGATGCATGCCCATTTCGTTGACAGGAGTTTTGAGGGACCAATGCAATTTGCATCTCCGTCCCGCAAAGGTAATCTACACCGGCTCAAATCTTACGAAACTCCCATCTTCGTCTGTAGTCGCAACCCCCAACAGACACAAATCATAACGTACAGATCATTTCAATTTAGCACAAATAAACAATGTCGCAAGATCAGGAATAACCATCATAACAATGTAATCAACTCTCCACAGTAATAGGCATAGAACAAGGAATGCCCTGGCACAAGGCCCAGATTCAGCACAACTTGTTTACTATGTTGCAGCAACCAGATCATCAATGAGGTTAGCAGCATCTTCCACCGTCACAATGGACTGAGCGCTCGATTCCTCCACACTGATCCCAAAAGACTCCTCAAGACCCATAACAATCTCAACCTACAAAACAGATCCACGGGAAGCTTTAGCTTCTCTGAGATTAAGGGGTGAGAATATAAATTGAGATGTCAAGCCCAGTTCAGCAAGAACTTGTTTATTTCAAAGCACATAAGTAACACTATATGTCTGCATTGATTTGAAAAAAAAATGATCTAATATACTACTAGAAGAAACGAGAACTTCAAGATCTACAGCACAACTTCACAAGTTCAAACATAAGTGGCTAAATGCTATTCTGAAACCCAAGAATCATAGCAAAAACTAATTTAGATTCAAGTTTGATTGTTAAAAACTTAAAACAATATGATCTGCAGGTTGACTTACGGTATCCAATGAATCTGCACCAAGGTCTTGGAACTTTGAGGAGCCACTAACTTCAACATCATCAGCAAGGGCAAGCTGCTTCTTGACAATATCACAAACCTTATCTACTGTCTCCTTTTTAGCCTGGTTACAACCATATAGCATCGATAATAGAGGACCAGATAATTAGCACCAAATCCACACCATGCTTACAGACTTTTGAAAGTTTGCACAGGATATGTTTACATGCTTAAGACATAAACCTAAAAAAAGTAAAAATAATTTTAGTACTCCTACATAATATCTTGCATCAAAGACAAATCAGGGATGTTAAATGCAAGTTATTCAGTTACTTTATTTTTAAGAATTATAATGAAGATTAATTCCTTCAGACATGTAGGCTTATAGCAACAAAATTCAAGCGTATCACTGGGTGAACTATCGTGGCAAATGAAACAAAATCCCATTTGGGTGCCAAGTAAAGAGCAATATGTCAAGATAGAACATGATAGAGGATGAACGCTAAGCAGGAAGCAACACCATGCAACTATTAGTTTATGAGATTGTGGAAAATACAATACTTACGTGACAGCAGACTGAAAATCTTTGCGGCACTGGCTGCAGTGGGAAGGCAACATTGTCCTTCCTTAAACCAGAGAAAGAGACCGAGCTGATGTTGAGTGCCTGTGTCATAACATATGCAATGCTTAAAAGTCATTTATTTCATTATCAATTAACCTGACGCAACGAAATACTGGATCATCGCTACGCTCATCAATAAAACCTATCCATGTATTATTCAGTTGTAGAGAATAAAAGGAACAAATACACCAGATTCAAAAGCTACAACAGTAGCATCCTCTAATGCACATGGCACAGAATAAAGTAGAACTTCATGTACATCAAGACCTAATTCCATTTTTATTTTTTGCTTAATTGACTCCAAAATGCAACTCTCATTTTTCGTCAATACCAAAACGACAAGCACATATTGTTGTTTAGTGTGCAGAAAACTTCAATATGCTTTTCATCTTTCTAGCTCCACCCAAACATGATGCAGATGAGGTGATCCCTCTGACAAACTACAATCAAGAATTGTAGGCTTCACTCCAAACAATGCAGAAGAGAGGATTCACAGCCGTTATGAACAATTCCCTATTAACTTATCCTCCTTGATCAGCACAACATGAATAAACATGTCGCGATTGGCTCTGCTGTTAGCGCGTGTGTAGCGCGGGCAGTGCAATGTTTTGAACTGATGGGCCGACGGGCTGTTCCGGTGGGCTTGGCCCAGCTGTGTGGTGTATAAAGCGCAGGCAAACCGTCCGTTACCCGTAGCTGGCAAATCGAATACCAGCTCATTCCCCAACCGCCTCTTCTTTCTCCTCTGTTTACTCTACCTCTCCGCACGGCGAGCGGTTCGTGACAAAACATTGAGGTGGAGGTGCATATTAATGATTGGCAGTAAGAGGTTCACTGAATCAGTAACCAACACACAGACTCAGACATGTGAGATCATAATATTGTATTTAGAATGACTTGGCTCCCAAATCCACACAATAAAAGTAACAAATCTGGAATTGTATGGATGTCAAACTCCTGATTTTTCACTTAATGTCAAGGCAGGGTACTTTGAATATAAGTTCATACGAATTACACGCCTTTATGCACCACGAACACTGCAATACAAATGCGACGGTCTGAAAAAGAGGGAAGAAACCCGCTAAATCAGGCCCTGCAAGCGCAGATCTATGGATACCGACTTTATCAGCTACGCGATCGCCGAAATGGCCCGTCGAACCAAAACAGCGTCAGGATTGCAAATCGATCCACCAACGACCGCAGCGCGACTGATCGATGCCAAAGCAGTCGTAAACAAACCGAAAAAAAAACACAGAGATCGCACGAGGTGGCCACCAAAACCCGGCCTAGAGTCAAGAGTGTAGAATCCTACTAGGAGAGTCGCTCCCGGCTCAGACGAAGTGACAACAGAGGATCCGACGGGGTACCTTGACGGGCCTCGTGAAGGAGACTGCGGATCCGGCGAAGGCGGCCATGGGAAGCAGCTGACGCGGCGGCAGCGCGAGGAAGGACGGTGCGCGTCGGGAGAAATGAAATGCGAGTGAGTACAGGATGGGTGGGAAGGGTGAGACATGAACGCGGCTGGATCGCACGCAGGCATCGGTCGTATCGAAGGAGGACGGAGCGCACGAGGTCGGCCAGTGAGGCCGTGACGCCAAGGACGAGCGGCATGGCCCACCTGCCAGGTAATGAGGTCGAATGCTAATTGGTACCATTGGCGTTTCTCCCTACAGCAGAGAAAAAGCATGGTACGTTGTTCAGAGAGAAAGAGAAAAAAACGTGGCGATCTGTCAAAAAAATTGAAAAATTCAGCCCAAATAAAAGGAGGCAAGTTCGATCCTTGAATTTCTTCATTCCATTTTTGGACCTACCCGCATGTGAATTTCGTAACTTATGAGTCCATGCAGCTGCGACGTAAGAAACCTTCTAGAAGAAACCTCCAGCAGACATCATCAACAACGCTAAGAGCCTCTTTGTTAGAGTTTTCAACTTCTAATTCTTTGGCTTCATTTTTAATTCTTCAGTAATTCTATCACTAAAAGTAATTCTATTTGATTTTTTAGATAAATTTTTAAAATCAAGATAGAGAATCACTTCACAAAATAAAAAAAACTATTTTTTTTAGCTTTCAATCTGTTAAGTTTCGCAGAATCGAGGCAAGAATCACTTCTTAAAAACCAACGGCAGAGCTTCTCTGATTCTGTCTGAGAATCAGAAGCTGGAAGCTTTGCCGGCCCTAAGACTCCTTTCCTTTATAACACAGAATTTTCATAAAAATCATATAAAAATTTCACAAGATTCAGTTTATTTTTTTTTTACAAAAATCATAGAGAGTAGAAAGCATGAATTTTTCGTTCAAGCCTAAGGAAACCTATGGCCTCCTTTGAAACGAAAGATTTTTGCAGGATTTTATAAGAATTTCACAAAAATCAATTCAATTTCACAGAAAAAAACATAGAAATCAGAAAATATTCTTTTAAGCCTGTACTTGTGTCCCCTGCAGCCCATCTTGCAGGACACCGTGGCCTCCTTTTTTCCTCTGAACCTGTTTTGAAGCCATTGAGCTCATTTCCGGGTTGCATGTTGGTTACTGGTACATTTCCCCGCGTAGCAATGCACTTGTTTGTAAAGCTGAGCATTCAGCATACTCGTTAGGAGGATTACCACTGTAAAAAATTCCCTTGTGGTTAGGCATATCTAAAATTGTAATACAAGCACAAGTAGATGATTTTATACCACTGTCTAAACTTTCCTCCTTGTCCAGAATACCAACACAAGGATTGTCCTCAGCTATGGACACTTATAACTAATGGTCCAAGCTTACCACTCTAGTGGTTCGGAACACCTGTCCAGACAAATCACAAAAATGGAAGACTCTACTTGAAAAGCCAAACCAAGCCATCACGCTACCCAAAACCCACAAAGAGAAACAAGAACCATCAAACATTAATGCCAGTCAGCATCCATATAAGGAAGAATGGTTTTAGATTAATCCAAGGTAATTGAACTCCTGATGATTTATATTACACATAACAAATGATCTTGGGACCAGGCAAACTAAGCCAGATTTGATGACTGAATGTATTTGGTAGTAAATGTAGCGTTGAAACTAGAGCATACAAGCACACACAATATTAGCTGAGGATCTTTGTATGAACTTTTGCAATTGTATGGCTATAATGACATTAGAAAAAGGGTAAAATGATCAAGCTCACCGAGCACTAATCCTCATCATCTTCATCTGAGCTCCCAACATCACTACTATACTCCTCGCTGCTGCTACTCCCGAAGTCAAGCTGAACAGCCTTGACCTGTATCGGCTGCCGTCCTGTTGGCGCCACTGGCCGAGCTGAGATATGTGGTTCTGGTACAGAGGCTTTGGCCTCTTCTGCCTTGACACCAGGTACCAGATCCGGTGGCAGAGTGATTGGATCCCCAGGCTTCCATCCAGGCGGTGGTTTAGGCATATCTTTGAAGAACCCAGGCAGAGTGATCGGCAACGTTGGAGGTTGTGGAGGCTCCTCCCGTGGTGGTGTAGGCTCAAACAGGGGTGCAGTGTCCACGGCAGCGGCGATCCCTTCCTTCGGCTCCAAAAGCTTCTTGGGCACCCCAACATCCAAATCTGCAAACTGATATAACTGCGACATTCGCATCTCATTCTCCTGGGGCGCAGGAGGCAGCGCCCCTCGCAGAGGCATTCCAGCACCATGCTCTGGTGGGGCGAATGTCGTGTAACTTATGCGGTGGGCGTAGGCTAGGATGTCATCCAGTTTGAGCCTGGAGTGGAGCGACGCACCGAAGTCGCCTTCCGACACTGGCTCGGGGTCGTCAACTGCAGCGGCGCCGCGCGGCCGCTTGGGGTCGCGGCGGTGGTCGGTGTAGTCGTCGACGAGGCGGTCAAGCACGTGGTGGGCCCTCGCGCTGCTTCTTGGCGAAGGCGAGGAGCGCGGCATCCTTGGCCCGCGAGGCGCACCCGCGCATCTTGCAGGTCCAGGGTCTCCTGCAGCTGGGTGACGGCCTCAAAGAGCTGCGTCTGGAGTGAGTTAAGAAGCGACAGCGCGTCCTTGGTAGAGGAGATCGGGGACGGGAGCGGCGCGGTGCTTGACGCCGAGGGGAGGAAGGTGGGAAACGACCCCCGGTACGCGGTGAACCACGCAGCCCGGTTGGGCGAGAGCTCGAATAGGTTGGAGGCGAGCGAGGAGATCAGGTGGAGAAGCGACTGCGCGCGGGGAAGCGGCGGCAGGAGCTGCGGTTGCGCCTGTGCCCGCGGTCACGTTGCCGTGCGGCGGGGAGGAGGTGGGGTTCGCGGGAGCCGGATTGGGAGGAAGCGATGGAGATGAGGCAGTCAGCCCCAGCCTTGCCGGGAATGGCAGGTGCGACTGCATTATCGCGGCGGCGGCGGCCGGCGGTTGTGGACGCAGCAAGCGGAAGCGAGCTCGAGAAGCTCGTGCATGGCAAGATTTGGGGGTGCCGTTCACTCGTTCTCTTGGTGGGCTTCTGGGCCGACATATTTTATGGGCTTGAAGTGTGTATAATTGGGCTTAAAGCTCCATTAGTGTCCGCATAAAAAGCCTTCACCGAGCAATTCGGTGCTTCATCAGCACCATTTTATTGGCGGGAGACGAGCCCCGCGCCGCCGCCACTTCCCGCGCCCATTACACATGGCTGGCGCCTCCTCCTCTCCGGCGAGCCCTCCGCAGGCGGCGGCGGCGGCGTCGATGGAGGAGATGGAAGAGTACCATAACTGGAAGAAGAACACGCCGGTGCTCTACGACCTGGTCATCTCCCACCCGCTCGTGTGGCCGTCGCTCACCGTCCGAGTCCTCCGTTCGCAGCCACCGGCTCGTTGTCGGCACCCACACTTCCGATGAGTCTACCAACCATCTCATGCTCTTGGACGCTACTCTCCTGCTCCCGCCGCGCCTCGCTACTGCCGCGGTGGCCTCGGGTGGCGCCGTCCCCGCCCCATCGGTATCTGTCTCCCGCGTGGCACCCCACCGCGGCGAGGTTAACCGCGCTCGGTGCATGCCGCACCAACCTTATACGGTAGCCACCAAGACGTGCGCGGACGAGGTGCACGTGTACCATCTCGGCGACGGCAACGGCAACGGCAACGAGAAGAGTGGCGCCGATGTCGTGCTCAAGGGGCATGACGCCGAGGGGTACGGGTTGGCTTGGAGCCCTTTCAAAGAGGGGAATCTGCTGAGTGGCTCGTACGATAAGAAGATTTGCCTATGGAGTCTTGCCGCTGGGAGTGAAGCTTCAGTTCTGGATGCGCAACAGGTGTTTGAGGTAATGCCCCATTGCCCCCTCTCCCAATTTCTATTTCTTCAGTGCGGTATTCATTAACATAACTGGTCTTTTACTGTTACAATCGTTTTGTAATCCCATATGATGATGACGAGTTATTTTGAGGTGAATACCTAGGGCACTCAGTATTTTACCTCTTTTATTTGGCTATATTAAATGGATTTAGAATACTATCTGATTCAGTGGCAGAGGACGTAGAATAATTAAGGTGTAGTGAATTTGATGACTCGTCGTGACTGCCATACATCGGTTTTACTTCGCCACAGGATCATTCCAGTCTTAGGTTTCATACAAGTTTAAAGCATGAATTGCTTGCTCATTAATCACGGTATAGACAAAGGTTGGATACATGCCATGTACTCTTATGAACCAGGCATCTTTACGGACCAGAAAACAACAGCCCGCACCCAATCAAGAGAAAACAGTTCATTCTTCCTCTTTTGCTCGCATCCAAGCTCAAAAGTTCCCCAATGGCAGCATAAGGCGGCAACACAGCATATGGGTGATGGTTAGGGGGAACTCGAGGAAAAATCAAGGTATGGTGAGCACCCCACATCGCCACCCGGAGCGCTCCGCTACTGGTCCGATCTATGATGACTCGGAAGTGAGACGATGAAATAGAGTTTAAGTAAAAAAAAGTTAAGCAGGAGCTATGTGCCCTCCCCAACTTGTTTGGGACTAAGAAGCTTTGTAGTAGTAGATTAGCTACATGCAGAGCAAAACCAGAGCTTGTTTGTTCGACACTGTTTAAGATTATGTTGGTTGGACCGATTGATAAATTTGCTAGTACGATAAAGTGTTTGCCTTGTGCTCTTCAAATCATTAAAAAAAAGGTTTCAGTGGTGTTACATTTAAAATGCTCATATTTGAACTTCCTTTTTTTATGGAACCAGCAAGACCGATTCCAATTAAAATGCTCATATTTTGACTTCTTTTTTTTTGGATGGAACCAGCAAGAGCTTTGCTGATAATTAGTAAATTAATGAAGGAGTTTCAACATTACAGAATGAAAAAAATAGAGAACCCGATGAAAATCATAAGATAAATCAATATGTTTGGATTCTCAGAATGGCAAGTGATTCACTGATTCTCTTATGCCCAAAATATCATTTCTTCTCTCAGAGCCAAAACAGGGGTCTGGTATTGACTATCAGCTGAGCAGATAAAGTATTTTCTCTGCTTCTATAGGCTATAGCTGTGTATTCACTTGGGTAATCATAAGGCCCTGTCCATCTGCCCCGGAGCCACATAATACGATAGCTTTCAACGATGTTTACAGTTAAGGATTTTTTCTGTTTTCAGTAAGAATTTGCAATTCACATAGTTTAAGGTAGCTTAGATTCCTTATGAAATCCAAGAACTGTGACCTGAAGGAATTCTTAACAAGATCATGCTTTGCTGCACAAACTTCTGAACTCCAGTCTTCATGCATGATTCTATATGCTTCTGAAGTGAGTTTTATGATTTCCCGTTTTACTTTTTCATGTAAATCAACAATTGGATATCTGTATCATTTTTCATATGTTACAGTTCCATATGAGAAAAGCTAGACAAACTTGCAACAATCATAAAAGAACACTTACAGACCTAAAAAGATATAGGAGAGACTATCAATTACCTTCCAAGCCTCAGCTTTGTTCTTTTTCTTTATTCTCTAGTTGCCAATCTTATATGTCTAGACCTCTTTGTATCAATTTGTGAACCAGGTTAGTATGCTCCAGAAGATATTTTTGTACCTGGAAACAGCAGCCACCCTCCCCCCCCCCCTTCTCCCATGGAGCTATTTTATTAATAGAATAAAGGGAAATAAAAAGACCTGAAGAGATTTATATCCATCCATTTCAGAACCCTGGAGGATAAACATTAATGTTAATTTTATTCTCGAAACAGTAGTTTGCTCAGAGCTTGAGATTTGCGTTATTATACTTGTCTGTTACTCATCAATTCTAAAAAAAAAAAAAAATCCAAAATCAATACTCCTTTCGTCGTCTTTTTGAAAATAACAATTGGAATGTTGTGCTAGCATGTAAAACCATTTACTTATAGAAAAGGAATTTGCAAAAGCAATTCATGTTCTGTTAGCTTTAATTTGTAACCAAAAGAATGCATTGGCCCTGATGAAACTTTAGTTTTTTGTAACTTATTGAAACTGGGCATGTATTTCTCATTTTAACATTAAGTAATGTACGCCACTTTCGAGTATGATACCGGTTTTGTTTAGGAGTGAAAATGGGTGACCCTAAGTGTACCCTCGAACCCTCTTTACTCTAGCCAAATGAACTAGTTTTTCAAAATGAACCAGCTAATTCATTTGTTTCAACTAACCCGGGTTTGAGGATACCCTTAGGGTCACAGTAATTTTTTGTGCCAACACAAGCTCCTATATCAATATTGACTGGACAAAATTGTATTAATAACAATTATTATTAAGGTGCATTTTATTGGAGTACCATCTAACTTATCTGACATCCCAACAATCTTTTTATGTATGATATTGGTTAGTTCAAAACTGTAGTACCAAGCATTATGTACAGAAATAAAATGGAGGGAGTAAGTACTTCTATGGGATCACATCCATTAAACATGCCTGAAAAAATAAATCTGGATTGAACAAGCAATATATTATCTGTGCAGCTTCAATTTGAGGAAGTGCTGATCAGTGCAGGGGAAGAGCGCAGTTTCTGGGGGATGGCTGGTGCCCGAGGATTGTCCTTCCTCGCAGCACCACTCCCCGGGGACTAGAGTGTTGGGTGTTGGGTTTAGGTCACTTGTTTTGGTTAGAGCGGGTGCGTTTGTAAAGGGAGTTATTGTGGTCTTGTGGACTCTAGGTTGTACGTGTTGTTTCTTCTTAATGCAATGATCTGCAGCTCTCCTGCGTGTTCGAGAAAAAAAAATTTGAGGAAGTGCAGCTATCTCTTTATGAGCATGCTGGCAATGTTAATCATAATATTCTTGCCAATGTCTAATTTTCACTGTATTTTGGATATTTTCTTTTGCAGGCTCATGAGGTTCTTGTTGAAGATGTTTCTTGGCACTTGAAAGATGAAAATATATTTGGATCTGTTGGGGATGACTGCAAGTTGATGATGTGGGACTTGCGTACAAACAAACCAGTACAATCTATTGCTGCACACCAGAAGGAGGTAGGCATGCTTTAATCAGTGATTTTCAGACCTTATGTTGAGCTCTTGATGGCTGCATTTGCACAATATGTTTACATGTTTGACCAGCAGTTTACACTTTCTTTTGTACATGGGAGTGTACATGAAACAAGTTCCATAAAGCTCAATAACGGCTGCTCATGTTGTCTTGCTTGCCATCTCAGATATTTTCTGCCTTTTTGGTAGTTAGAAGTTACGTATTAACCTTTCCTGCAGCGGTTACTAAATTTTGCTGGCAAGTTAGTTTTTAAATTTGTGTGTTCTGAGATGAATGGGAAGACAAAATCACTATCCTCTGTTTGGGAATGACGATTTGCTGATGCTTATGTGGATATTTTAGTTTGTAATGTGTGGTTTGGTTTGCATTTCCAGGTCAACTCTCTGTCATTCAATCCATTTAACGAATGGATCTTGGCTACAGCATCTCGGAGATGCAACTATTAAACTCTTCGACTTGCGGAAATTATCAAGAAGCTTGCACACTTTTGACAGCCATGAGTATGTATTTTTCTACTTCAGCCTCTATGCTTTGGTTTTTGTTTGCTATGCTGTCTTAAAATTTACCTGAGTCAGTTTATATAGATGCAAAAAATGATATTCTCTTACCTCTTTGTTGTCATGGTATGGTGATAGTATGTATCTGATGTGTCACTAATATCTGTGGGTTTGTGAATGACAAAGTATTTTTAATGGTCCACTTATAAAAGGTCCGTATATTTATGTTTTTTTGTGCCGTGTACCCGGTCCAAAACAAAGATGATTCCCTTTTTGACTGCTCATTTTTTTCCAGAATCAAAAAGATCCCATTCATTTAGACAGTATCAACTTATTAACTTGGTATATACTATAAAGCACTGAAGCATACTGTATTAGTCTAGCTGTTCTATCTTTCTTTTTCTGTTATTGAAATTTTATGTTGCATAATTTCCTGCTGTAGGGGGGAGGTGTTTCAGGTTGAGTGGAATCCAAATTTGGCTACTGTCCTAGCTTCATCTGCTGCAGACAAAAGAGTGATGATATGGGATGTTAATAGGTATGTTGAGTCAAATCAGCTCTGAAGTTTTATTATATTTGCTCTTGATATGTCTCCTCAGGCCTACACATTGGTACATACCTGTGGCATGTCTTACAGAGAAAATAGATTTTATCAGATTCAGGCCTACACATTGGAACAAC
>BCLF01000122.1:73820-93693 GCA_001602275.1 Zoysia japonica | reverse complement strand
CCCCCCCCCCCCCCCCCCCCCCCCCCCCCCCCCCGAGCCGTTCCGCGTCGACTCCTCCCGCGTTGGTCCCCGCGCGCAACCGCTGGATCCAGCTCCGTCCTGTGCCTCCACGTGTCGGCCTCTCCAGCGCCCTGTCGCCGCACCCCCGTCATCGCGTGATTTCACTGGAGTCCGCATCACCATCCGTCACCATCACCGCGTGTCATCGGCCTCTGTCGCCCGACCCCACCTCAGTACCCAACCCCACCGTCGTCCGTTGACCCGTTGCCGTGTTGTCCACGCGTCGCCTCCGAGACCACGTCACACGTCGCCGTCGCCGTTTCGCCCGACGCCGTCCCCGCTCAGTTTCTGTTTTCTAGTAATCCGGTCTCCAGTGCGCCGATCTCTGATTTTCGATCTCTGAGTCTTGCTTCTCCGATTTCCAGATCTCCAGTGAGAAATTCCCCTCTCGAATTCCTTTTTCCTCTCTGATGGATTGATGAATTAGTTGCTAATCAATTTGCGGTTAACTGTTTTGCGATTATTCTAGTTCCTCCTCGTCTAGATCTTTTAGAATTTTTGGAGAACTCTGTTTGGTCTTAGAAGATTCTCAAAATTATTCCGTTAATTTGTCTCGTTGATGTTATCGTGTAGAATTTTCGGGGGAACGTTTTGCGCACGTTTAGCTTAGTAGTTTAAACTTAGATTTAATTACCGAATTTAATTGTCGCGTGTCTAGTGTCTGACTCCTATTCGTATTGCGTTTAGCTAGTGATCTCGAGGAGGAGTACCGCGAGCGCGCTCAGTTCGACGACTCGAATCCCGACTACGATCCCGAGCTGCCAGGCAAACCGCGTTCTTTGATCACTTTTGTATCCAGTATTTTAAACTGCATGTTTTGTTTGCAACCTTAATTTGCATGCCAACTGTTTTAAAATATTCTAGCAACATTACTAAGCCGTGCCTATTTACTGTTCCACAAATATGAGTCCTAGGAGAGCTTTAGAAGAATTATTTATTTTTATGCTTAGTCGCATTTATTTTTGTGTCACACCTATCATTATAAAAATGAAATTTGTGTTAAATGATTTTGAACTGTGATTCAAATGTGTGAGTTTTGCAAAAAACTATACATAATTATTTAGCGGGGGCAGGATGGAGTATGAGTTGGAGGACTTTTGAGATGTCCTTGTGGGCGTATCTGTGGCGGGTACAACGGAAAGATCCGGGCTGAGATCTTTCTGTGAGACTTGTTGGTTGTTAGCGTTAAGGTTGGAGAGAGTGCCTGCCCTGGCAATTAAAGACCGAGTTCTTCGAACCTTGTACGCTCAGTTGACAACTATGCACACCACGTTATCCTGTATGGGCAGTAGCTTGATCTTGAAGTTTGCCGAGACTGGTTGTTTACTCGTGAGTTCGCAGTGTTGTGTTAGTGTGGTGTAGAGCTATGACTCCCCACATGAGATCAAAATACCCCACCTGATCAGTGGTAAGGTCGTTACAGCTCCAGAACTCGATTGCATAGGCACTTGAGATCCTTGTCCTGGAGGACGGATAATGTTAGTTAAATCTTATGGACGGGTCTTGTGTGTCCGTCGGGACTACGACGGTAGTTTCCGATGGCACTTCTCGTGGGTTTAAGGGCATAAACTCTGCAGAGTTACAGTCAATGCATATTGCCACGTCCTTTTTGAAAAGACACCCTCGAGTTGTGCTCCTCGTTGAGTAGTTTTTTTTTCTTCCTCTTCTCCTATTTCAAAATGTTTTAGACTTCGGCCTTTGAGCTGTGGCCGGGTGCGGAGATTACACCGGCATTTAAAATGAACCCCCGTCTGAGATAACGAAGATCTCTGCGGGCAAGATAATAAAATTTGACGGTTTAAAATAAAACTTTCTTGCATCTTTAAAATGAAATAAAATGTTTTAAACTTGCATTTAGCACTTGAGCCAGCCTTTACCCTTGAAACCACTTGCATGCATGCATACATTGTTGATAGGTAGTACGTGGTTTGCTGAGTATTCGTACTCACGGCTTTCTAGTTTGTTGTTTTTAGAGGATACTCTCAGCTTCGACTTCGACTATGTCTCCGACGGATCGTGAAGTCAACTCCTGCGCTCAAGCTTGCCTGTGTGGAGGAGGTTCGCTACCGCTGCCATGATGATGCTTCCGTTGCTGCATTCTTTTGATTTTTCGATAGTGATCTTTCTGCTCTGAGATGTTTTCGGTCTGCATACCGATGGACCCCTTTGGAGAATTATATTCTAATAAAGTTGCATTGACTTGCTATTTTCTATTCTCGTTTCTTGTTTAATGCTTCTGTTATGGTTTTTTGTTTGATCGCTTGTGATGTCGTGCTTGCCAATCTGCTGGGATTGGCAGGGTCACAGAAGATCGATACTTATCGAAAGGTAAGAATAACCCGGTCGTTACAGGTGGTATTAGATCTATACTTGACCGTAGGAACGAAATCGTAAAACTGGACGTAACTAAAAAATGTTTTTAGATTTCTGAATCTGCTATTAGACCTTCATCGTGAAAGTTGTTTTCTTAAATCTCGTCGTTTGCTTGATAGAAGTCTTGTTTGCTTGGAATTGTGTTTGTTTAGTTATTCTTGTCCTGATTTGCTGATCTTCTATCTTTTTTAGTAATTTCTGTTTCTGCTGATGCTATCTTTCTAATCAGAAATATTTTCCTGCAACAGACGGCTTCGAGGAGGTCTGGACGCCTTTAGGCTCGTTTTGAGGAGGCTGCTCTGAAGGACCCTAAGGTACCGCCACCCACTGGCGTAGTTTTGGTGCTGCCCCCAGAGGTCGTGGTCACGGTGCCAGAGGCCATGTACCAGTGCCACCTGCGGCTGATGCGCCCGGCATTGGTCGAGGGCGTGGCCGTGCTGGAGCACCAGTCCCTCAGGCTGAAGGTCGTGGCAGAGGAGTTGCCATGGACCCTAGAGTTGAGCCTGCCGGTGTTGCCATGCCTGGTGAGAAGCTTCTAGTTGCTCCGAACCTGGCGGAGGTGATTGGCCCGACAGACGCTTCTGCTTGAGCGGATTGTCAAGCAGTCACAGCAGCAACCCCGTGGACGTGCTTCTGCTCCTGATGCAGCACAGTACCACCAGCCAGTTCTCGCATGGCTATGTTCCTGAGCATGCGCCTACCCACTTTCGACCGTGCAATTGACCCTCTGGATGCTGACGATTGGCTCAGAGATATTAAAGAGAAGCTTGACCTGATTCAGTGTGACGATCAGAAAGCTGTTCGCTTGGCGACTAAGTAGTTGACAGGAGTAGCTGGTGCTTGGTGGGACACTCTTTACGCCACTCTTGACGACCCAGAGCAGTTCACTTAGAACGACTTTGTCACCGTTTTCCGTAGTTTTCATATCTCTGAGGGAGCCATAGAGGCGAAGGCAGAGGACTTTCGTAACCTTCGTTAAGGAGGTATGTTTGTCACTGAGTACGTCAACTATTTTACCCAGCTCAGTCGCTTTGCACCAGAGGAGGTTTCGACCGAGCGTCGCAAGATGTACTGGTTTCGGAAGGTTTTGCGTCTTGACATGATTTTGTACCTGGATGGTGGTGTTCAGAGGAGTCTTCGCGAGCTTATTGACAGGTGCTTAGCTTTGGAGGTGTCACTTCAAAAGCTTGATCGGTCTTGAGATGCTAAGAGGAGGGCAGCTGGTCAGGGAATCAGTCGTGAGGCTTTTCAGCGTCAGCGCTTCAGTGGTTCGTTTCAGCAGGGATCAGGACAACCCACCTTCGCCTAATCCACTGCTCCTGCTCCAGCTTCATTTTAGCGGCAGGGCTCTCAGAATCAGAGAGGTGCCTTTCAGCAGCAGCAGCAGTCGGCTTTTCGTCCGACAGCAGGTCAGCCCTCGGTTCGCTGTTTCGAGTGTGGCCAGAAGGGTCACAAGGCGTTTCAGTGACCGAGGCGCCAGCAACAGGGTCTTAGTGGAGGTGGTGTTCAGTTTGTCACTCCCGCTAGGCCACCGCACTAGTCTGGAGGTCAAAGAGTGCGTTCAACGGGCCGTGGCGTTGCTCAGCCGAGCGTCACGCGCAGCCTCCTGAACCATATCTCTGTGGAGAAGGCTCAAGAGGCACCTGACGTCATAGTTGGTGAGTTCTTGGTTCACTCTCACTTAGCAACAGTTTTGTTCGATTCAGGGGCTACTTACTCGTTTGTGTCATCGACGTTCGCGATTACACATAATCTCCCTACCTCACTCTTAGCTATACCTACACTTACCACTTTACCTCTTGTAGTCTATAAGAGTCATGTTGAGTGTAGGGGTGTTCGGATCTTGATTGAGGGTGTGGTCTTTCTAGCTGATCTCATCGTCCTTCCCTCGCGTGCCATTGATGTCATCTTAGGGATGGATTGGCTGACGAGGCACAAGGGAGTCATCACTTGTGCTGAGAGGGCTGTGTCGTTGGTTAACCACCACGGTGTTCTAGTGGTGTGCGCCCCTAGAGCGTCCAAAGTTTCACCTTCAGTTTGCAGCTTGCAGGAGTTGTCTTTGTAGCAGATTCCAGTTGTTCGTGAGTTTCTGGAGGTGTTTCCAGATGAGTTACCAGAACATTCCCTCGGATTGAGATGTTAAGTTCGTGATCGATCTGCTTCCTGATACCACGTCGATTGCCAAGCAGCCGTACCGGATGTCTTCCGATGAGTTTGCTTTGCTTAAGGAGCACATCGATGAACTTTTGAGTAAAGGGTTCATTCGACCGAGTGCTTCTATGTGGAGAGCTCTAGTGCTTTTCGTGAGGAAGAAGGATGGGTCAATGCGCATGTGCGTTGACTACCGTTCTTTGAATGAGGTGACGATAAAAAACAAGTACCCTTTACCGAGGATCGATGATTTGTTTTATCAGTTGAAGGGTGCAAAGTTCTTTTTCTAGATTGATTTGAGATCAGGGTATCACCAGATGAAGATTCGTCCTTTTGACATTTCGAAGACTTCGTTCGTGACGAGGTATGGCTCTTATGAGTTCTTGGTCGTTTCTTTTGGACTCACTAATGCCCCTGCCTACTTCATGAACATGATGAACAAAGTGTTCATAGATGAGTTGGATAAGTTTATGGTGTTTTTCATTGATGATATCCTCGTCTACTCTAAGTCAGCGAAAGAGCATGAGCAGCATCTGAGAGTTGCGCTTGAGATGTTGTATGCCAAGTTCAGCAAGTGCAAGTTTTGCCTTGAGAAAGTTGCTTTTCTGGGTCATGTTGTCACAGCTGAGAGAGTTGCCGTTGATAATGAGAAGGTTAAGGCTGTTGTAGAGTGGGAGTCTCCGAGGTCAGTCTCTGAGGTCAGAAGTTTTCTTAGATTGGCAGGTTACTATCGCCGATTCATTGAGAACTTCTCCAGGATTGCTAAACCTATGACCGAGTTGACTCAGTTGGAGGTGCCGTTTGTTTGGTCAGATGCTTGTGAGAGAATTTTTAGGAGCTGTAGGTGAGGTTGACATCTGCACCTGTTTTGACCTTGCTGGATATTCATCAGGATTTTCAGGTTTTCTGTGACGCTTCTCGTCAGGGTTTGGCTTGTGTGCTGATGCAGAACAAGAAGGTGGTGTGCTATGCTTCGATGCAGTTGAAAAAGCATGAGTTGAACTATCAGACGCATGATCTAGAGCTGGCGGCTGTTGTCCATGCTTTGAAGATTTAGAGGCACTATTTGATCGGCAACAAATGTGAGATCTACACCGACCACAAAAGTCGCAAGTATATCTTCACTCAAGCAGAACTGAAAATGAGACAGAGGAGGTGGCTTGAGTTGATTAAAGATTACGATCTTAGCATCAACTATCACCCGGGTAAAGCCAATGTAGTAGCCGATGCTTTGAGTCGCAAGGCTTATTTTTCTTTTTTGATGTCTGGGTAGTTAAAGCTTCTTGCAGATCTGACCAGTTTAGGAGTTGGGATGGTTCCTCAGGGTTTCTTGTACGAGCTTAGGTTGCAGCTGTTGTTGATTGAGGAGATCAAGTCAGCTCAGAAGCGTGATCGAGAAGTTAAGTTGATCTTGAAGAAGATGAGAAAAGGCAAGGCACCTGGATTCCGTGTTGACCAGCAGGGAGCTTTGTGGTTTGGGGACCGTATCTATGTTTCGAGAGTGACAGAGTTGCGGGATGCCATTCTGAGAGAGGCTCATAATTCGAGGTTTTCTATTCATCCAGGCTGCACCAAGATGTTTGAGGATTTGAGGACTCGTTTCTAGTGGGTTGGCATGAAGGCAGACATTACTGAGTATGTTGCCTTGTGTGATGTTTGCCGACGAGTTAAGGCTGAGCATCAAAGACCGGCTCGATTGCTGAAGCCGTTGTCGATCTCTTCTTGGAAGTGGAATGACATCAGTATAGATTTCATCACAGATTTGTCGATGACGTCTCGCCATCATAATACTATCTTGGTGGTGCGGATCGTTTGACGAAGACTGCTCATTTCATTTCTGTGAATGAGAGGTACTCAGCCGATAGTTGACTAAATTGTACATTGATCACATCGTGAGGTTGCATGGTGCACCGAGGAGCATTCTATCTGATCGTGGGCCTCAGTTTATCGCGAGATTCTTGAGGAGCTTGCATGAAGCTATGGATACACACCTGGTGTACGGTTCAGCTTATCATCCTCAGACAAATGGTTAGACAGAGCGTGTGAACCAGATTCTGGAGGATATGTTGAAGGCTTCTATGATCACCTATGGGCAGAGCTGGGAGGATAGTCTTTCTTTTGCAGGGTTCTCTTACAACAACAGCTTTCAGGTCAGCTTGGCGATGTAACCTTTTGAGGCTTTGTATGGTAGAAGATGTTGTACCCCGCTCATATGGTCAGAGGTTGGTGAAAGGTCTTTCTTTGGTCCTGACTCTATCAAAGCTACAGAAGAGAAGGTTGAGAAGATCAGAGAGCATCTCCAGATTGCTCAGAGCCGCCAGAAGAATTATGCGGATAAGAGAAGGAGGCCCCTTTCTTTCGAGGTTAATGATTAGGTGTATCTCAAGGTGTCACCTCTCCGTGGCACACGTCGCTTCCATATCCAAGGAAAGTTGGCTCCGATATTTGTTAGACCTTTTCGAATTCCGAGGAAGATCGGTGAGCTTGCTTACAAGTTGGCCTTGCCACCAGAGTTAGCCGGTGTGCATCCTGTGTTCCACATCTCTCACTTGAAGAAGTGTCTTCGAGTGTCGGAGGAACAAGTTGTCCTTGATGCTTTGGATATTCAGGACACGCTCAAGTAACTAGAGTACCCTGTGAAGATTCTTGATGAGGCATTCAAAGAGACGAGGAGGTTCAAAAATCAAGTTTCTCAAGATCCAATGGAGCAACCACACCAAGCGAGAGGCTACCTGGGAGAAGAAAGAGAGTCTGAGGAAGGAGTTTCCCTACCTGTTCAAGTCAGCTTCTTGATCTCGAGGACGAGATCCTGTAAAGGGGGGGAGTCTGTAACATCCCAGATTTTCAAATTAATCGAAGTGACAAATTGTCCCAAAATTTATTCCATGCGATTTTGAAATTTCTTTTTTAATTTTTTGAGCGTCGAAATACTTTGGCCCGCGGACTTTTATTGAGCTGTGATTAATTATTTTGCTCTAATCCCTAATTAACCATCTTCTATAAATACCCCCTTTTCCCTTATCCTTTGCCTCCAATCCCCATTTTCTCTTTCCCCAATCCAGAGAGCAGCGGGAGAACCGCTCCGGTTTCTACCTCCACGCGTCACCGCCACCCCCCCCTCCCCGAGCCGTTCCGCATCGACTCCTCCCGCGTTGGTCCTCGCGCGTGACCACTGGATCTAGCTCCGTCCCGCGCCTCCACGCGTCGGCCTCTCCAGCGCCCCGTCGCTGCACTCCGTCATCGCACGATTTCGCTGGAGTCCGCATCACCATCTGTCGTCGTCACCGCGCGTTATCGGCCTTTGTCGCCCAACACCGTCTCGATACCCGACTCCACCGTCGTCCGTTGACCTGTCGCCGCGTCGTCCACGCGCCGCCTCCGAGACCACGTCACGCGTCGTCGTCGCCATTTCGCTTGACACCATCCCCGCTCGGTTTCCGTTTTCCACTACTCCGGTCTCCAGTGCGCCGATCTCCGATTTTCGATCTCTGAGTCTTGCATCTTCGATTTCTTGATCTCCGATGAGAAATTCCCCTCTCTCAAATTCTTTTTTCCTCTTCGATGGATTGATAAATTAATTGCTAATCAATTTGCGGTTAATTATTTTGCGATTAGTCTAGTTCCTCGTAGTCTAGATCTTCTAGGATTTTTGGGGAACTCCGTTTGGTCTTAGAAGATTCCCAAAATTGTTCCGTTAATTTATCTCGTCGATGTTGTCGTGTTCAATTTTTTTGGAAACGTTTTGCGCACGTTTAGCTTAGTAGTTTAAACTTAGATTTAATTACCGAATTTAATTGTCGCGTACCTAGTGTGTGACCTCTGTTCGTATTGTGTATAGCTGGTGATCCCGAGCTGCTAGCCAAATCGCATTTCTTGATCACTTTTGTACTCAGTATTTTAAACTGCATGTTTTGTTTGCAACCCTAATTTGCATGCTAACTGTTTTAAAATATGCTTAGCAACATTTCTAAGCCGTGCCTATTTATTGTTCCACAAATATGAGCCCTAGGAGAGCTTTAGAGTAATTATTTATTTTTATGCTTAGCCATAGTTAGTCGCATTTATTTTTGTCTCACACCTATCACTATAAAAATGAAATTTGTGTTAAATAATTTTGAACTGTGATTCAAATGTGTAAGTTTTGTAAATAACTATACATAACTATTTAACAGGGGCAGGATGGAGTATGAGGAGCTGAGGGACTTTTGGGAAGTCTCTGTGAGCGTACCTGTGGCGGGTACAACGGGAAGATCTGGGCTGAGATCTTTTCGTGAGACTTGTTGGTTGTTAGCGTTGAGGTTGGAGAGTGTCTGCTTCGGCAATTAAAGACCGAGTCCTTCGAGCCTTGTACGCTCAGTTGATAACTGTTCACACCACGTTACTCTGTATGGGCAGTGGCTTGATCTTGAAGCTTGCCGAGACTGGTTGTTTACCCATGGGTTGACGGTGTTGTGTTAGTGTGGTGTAGAGATATGACTCTCCACATGAGATCGAGATACCCCACCTGATCAGTGGTAGGCTCTTCACAGCTTCAAGATCTGATTGCAAAGGCACTTGGGATCACTCTCCTGGAGGACAGATAACGCCAGTTAAAGCTTGTGGACGGGTCTTCTGTGTCCGTCGGGACTACGACGGTCGCTCTCAATGACACTTCTCGTGGGTCCAGGTGCATAAACTCTGCAGAGTTATAGTCAATGCGCATTGTTACGTCTTTTTTGGAAGGACACCTCCTGAGTTGTGCTCCTCGTTGAGTAGTTTTATTTTTCTTCCTCCTCTCTTATTTCAAAATATTTTGGACTTCGACCTTTGAGCTGTGTTCGGGTGTGGAGTTTACACCGGCCTTTAAAATGAACCTTCGTCCGAGATAACAGAGATCCCTACGGGGCAAGATAATAAAATTTGACGGTTTAAAATAAAACTTTCTTGCATCTTTAAAATAAAATAAAATGCTTTAAACTTGCATTTAGCACTTGAGCCAGCCTTTACCCTTCAAACTATTTGCATGCAAACATTGTTGATAAGTAGTACGCGGTTTGCTGAGTATTCGTACTCACGGCTTTCTAATTTGTTGTTTTTAGAGGATACTCTCAGCTTCGACTTCGACTACGTCTCCGACGGACTGTGAAGTCAGCTCCTGCGCTCAAGCTTGCCTGTGTGGAGGAGGTTCACTACCGCTGCCATGATGATGCTTTCGTTGCTGTATTCTTTGGATTTCTCGATAGTGATCTTTCTGCTCTGAGATGTTTCTGGCCTGCGTGCCTATGGATCCCTTTGGAGGATTATATTCTAATAAATTTGCATTGACTTGCTATTTTCTATTTTTGTTTCTTGTTTAATGCTTCTGTTATGGTTTCTTGATTGATCGCTTGTGATATCGTGCTTGCCAACCTCCTGGGATTGGCAAGGTCATAGAAGATCGGGACTTTTCAAAAGGTAAGAAAAACCTGGTCGTTACAACATTAGTCCTAATCGGTTTATCTTTAGGCGCTAGCTAATGGCTCTATGGTGTTTCTTTGAGTAATGCAAAGTAGAGATTGTTGCTCAGATTGCCAACTTACAACTCAACCACTCGAAACTAAGGCCGTATTTGGAACTAGCATAGATTATTATAATCTAGATTGTGAAGGTAGTTTATATAATCTGATTTATAAACATATTCTGATAGACGTGTTTGGAGGCCAGATTATAAAAACTACATATCTAGTTTTTTTCTTGACTAATGACCTATTTAACTTTTGTTGTTGAGGAGCGGTGGCAACTTTCATAATAATTAGAGATTTGATAAGGCCAAAATTGTCTTTCATTATGCATAATTATCTTTTAGATACAATGAATTTATTATAATCTGGGTTTTTAGTTTTTATAATTTAGAAAAAAACGACGTGTTTGAAACCACTAACGTTAAATAATCTAGATTATAATAATCTGGCTAGTTTCAAACACGACCTAAGTTTTCTAGGAACTCAGAACTGGTCACCTTGTTTTGAAAAATATATTGCACTCACTAGTTTCTAGAGCCTGAGAATTTTCATTTAGTTTAGAAAAAGGATGCTGTTAAAGAGAGAGGACTTGATTTAAAAAAATCTACTACCTTCGTCTCAGTAGAAGTTTATTTTTAGCTTTTGTTGACTGACATTTTGACTGATGATTTTATATGTTTCATTAAATTTAAAAATATAGTATTTATACTTTTAAATTCATCAAAAGAAATGCTTTCATAATATATAATTTATATTCTAAAATTAATTAAATCATCAAAATCATTGGTCAAAGTTGTAGTAAAAAAAATCTAGAAATAATTTTCTATTGGGGCGGAGGGAGTACTACTTTCTTTGGACCAAATAATACTCTCTCGTTTCAAAATATAAGTATTTTTAAGTTTAGTAACAGTCGAACTTTTATCACTTTAATCATTAATAATATTTTATTATATAAATATTATATTATTCGAATTCATCATGGAATAAACTTTTATAAAAAAATATTTTTATATTAAAAATTATGTATTTTCTAGATAATAATTGTAAAATTTAAAAAATTTTAACTTTAACTAAAACTAAAAATGTTTATATTTTAGAACAGATATAGTATTTCCTTAAGCATGAGCTCATATCTATGAGTAAGATTCTATTCCTAGATAGTTTGACCACAGAATAAGATCATTATTACCACTATTAGGCATTGCTTCTCTGTTTACTGAACCAATTACGTGGTAATCATCTTGATCATATCATAAAGCTCTTCCGAGAGGTTTGGAGCAGGAACAACAGACTGGCGTTAACATGCTGGTCCCATGGAGCGGTGCAGTCAATAAGGAGCGGTTTACGCTCATCGATGGATCTTGGACAAGAAAATGAGGAAAGCTCTTCCGAGAGGTTTGGAGCAGGAACAACAGACTGGCGTTAACATACTGGTCCCATGGAGCGGTGCGTTGCATTCAATAAGGAGCGGTTTTCGCTCATCGATGGATCTAGGACAAGAAAATGAGGCTCTGGCCAATCGCAGCCGGAACCTGAGTATCCAATCGGGGGGCCCTGGGTGATGTGGCGCCGCGGTGCCATTTGACCAGTGCCGACTCTTGCTCGCTCTCTCTCTCTCTCTCTCTCTCCCCCTCGGCCATTGGCTGCCTTGAGCTGCCTCGCACGCAGCGGCACTGTGAGTTGAGCTCTGTGGCTCGGCCCCGGGCTACTAAAGCCAGCCAGCCAGCCAGCGAGCCGAGCACCTCTGTGGCCGTGTGGGGCGCCGCTGCGTGCCCAAAACAAGCAAGGAGAGAGGAGCCCGACCGACCGCGCGCCGTTCGGCGTGATGGCGGCCATGGACATGGACGACGACGAGGACATATGGGCCAACAGCCCAAGCCCCAGCGCGTCCCCGCCGCGGTCCGCCGCCTGCGGCTTCATCTCCACGCAGCTGAGCCTCAACTCCCACCTCCACCTCCTCTCCTCCTCCGCCGCCGACGCGGGCGGCGTGCACGGCGGCTCTCCGACCGACCACTCCGTCGGCGACGGCATCTTCGCTGCGGACGGCGGCTTCCGCCACCAGGCGGGCGTCAGCGGCGGTTTCCGCAATGTGGCGGCGTCGTCCTTCTTCCCCTACGGCGTCGACGCGGTCCCCGCTCCCTACGACTCCGACGCCGCCCGCAGCGCGCTGGAGCACGAGATGTGCCTGGGCCCCGCCGCCGCCGCCTGGGCCGGCAGCGTCGCGGGCTCCGACCGCCGCAAGAAGCGCATGATCAAGAACCGCGAGTCCGCCGCGCGGTCCCGCGCGCGCAAGCAGGCCTACGTCCGCGAGCTGGAGAAGGAGGTGAAGCTCCTGCAGCAGGAGAACCAGAGCCTCCGCGTCAAGTACGAGCAGGTACGCTCGTACGCCACGCGCGATCGAACGAAATCCCGCACAAAATCAGTCCTCAAATCTCGCGCCTTTCTTGACTGATGATGACTGATTGATTCGGCAGCTGAGGGTCTCCGTGGAGGTGCCGGTGCCGACGCCGGTGAAGAAGACGCTGCGGAGGATGCCCTCCGCACCATTCTGAGCCTCTGAGGCAGGAGCAGCTCGCTTTTTGGTGGTATAATTAACAGCGACTAATTAGTGAGAGCAGATTGAAGGAGCAGGTCGCGGAGTAGGAGTACTACTACATTGTAGCTATCTCTGTTGTCGACATGCGCCGTCAGATAGTGGTGCAAACCTCGCACTCGCAGTGCAAGTTGCTCCCATATTTAATTTTCCTCTAAGCCCGAGTATCACGCCCCTAAATCAATCGAGATGTGTACAGTGGCAGCTGCCTTGCCTCCTGCTACTCCTATAGTAATACTCATGTCAATTAAATGAGTAGCTTGTTGCATGGGATTAAGCCGAAAAGATTATTAGCCTGCTTTTACAAATCTGGTGACAACTGCTTCCTAGAACAATGACATTTTGGGGCTGAAAAAAAAATAGGAACCTTCTCCTTGCTCTGTTTTCTGCTCACAGAATAGTTGTTTCGTTATTATAGATTTTTTGGAAGCGTTTCGTTGGTATAGTTGGTGCGTTGTTTGTTGGCCTGTCGATTCCAAACAGCGAGGTGCGGGGCTTGATTTCAGAATAGTAGTTTTTTTTTTTCTCCCAGTTGAATGTAGTTGCACAGGATCTTCTTCGTCTAGACTACCGGCCACGGCCCTGAGCTTGAAGGAGCATATCTTTCGTGGCGATGCTGTATCTGCTGAAACTGGAAGGATCGTGCCGGATATTTACTAAGATTTGCAAGAGCAGTATTGGTGCTTTATATTTTATACAGACGCCTCCTTTCGCGACCCGACTTTGCTGAAGAAAAAGCCTTGTATGGGCGTGTCATTTTCAGTGAAATGTTCGGGGACGGGATCACATTCTCCGGCCATCTTTTTTCCCCTGAAAGGAACGGAAAAGGTCGCGCCGCTGAATCAGCCTATCTGGCTCACGTCTCGTGACGTTGAGCCTTTGACGCTAAGAAACGCAGATCGCGATCTGTTGCTGGATCATACTCCCTCTATTTTTAAATTAATGTCGCTCTTACGAACATAAACTTTATCTATTCGTTTTATTCAAAAAATTATAATAAATTTTAAATACTTTTTTAATTTACTTTATCATCAAAATTATTTGAATCACAATTTTAAATTTTTTTAATTTAAATTAATTTTTTGAATAAAATGAATAGTCTAAGTTTATGTTTGTACTCAATTTGAAAATGGAGGGAAGAATGATCTGATGGTCCATTCTATAATTTTCCCATGTTTAGATAAGACAGCGTTGCTAAACCAGGACCACCAAGCAGAGCACAGCAGAAGTCTCAGCAGCGTTCCAAGTGACTAGGGTTCCACCTTTTTCTGCTGACCACAGTACTATGTTGTCACATCGCCTTTAGGTCATACTCCACCAATGCCCTTTTTTAGCTTTAAGCTTGGAGAAGCTCCAAAATAAAACACGGTAATACTCTCGTCGTTCTTAATTTTTTGTCATCATTGATTTCTAACTTTTAATTATTTATTTTATTTAAAAAGTATAAATATGTAAATTAGATTCTCGCTTAAGTGCCAAGCACACATGGATACACCCCGCTCCTCGAAGATCACCTTTTCTTGACGGGAGAGAAAAACTTTCTGCTGTGTTGAGAGCTCAAACCCTGTGAAAAATGTCATGCCGTATGGTGGATGAATGCTTTGGTCTATGCCCGGTCAAGGACCCCAATGCCAAAAATTAAGCCAGTAATTTGTACGAGCTAAGCTGGCCAGGACGCAAAAGCCAACTGCTTCCGTCGTGACCATGATCATTTCCAGCCGGCAAGATATCTCGTAAGGGGTCCTTTGGATCATAGGAATTTCATAGGATTTTTGGAGGATTGAGTTCCTAAGGAATTTTTCCTGTAATGCTCCTTTGGCTCATGAAAAAGCGAGGGAAAAATTCCATAGAAATCCATTCCTATACCTCAGTTCTATAGAAAAATTAGAAAGAGCTACGACCTCTTGTAAAATTTTCTGATGCAAAAAGAGGAATGTCTACGCGCGCCGTTTTGCCGTTTTCACGCCACTTGCCTGCATGATGGTCGTTTCAGAGAGAAATAAAAACCAACAGTCTTGACAAGCAGCAAAAATAAAAACAGTGAGGCCCTCCATGTCTCTATCTCCGCGCAGTGAGCACCACTTGCTCGTCGCCTTAGCAGGTCATGGCCGTAGCCGTGAGGCCTCCCGGACAAGTACGCCGAGGCAGGTCTTCGTGGGCTTCTTCTCCTATCTGTAGGTTATATTTTTTTTCTCCACCTCCCAAATACCAATCCCTATTTAAGAAACGTTTTTCTCAAATCCATGAAGCACGTATGTATGGTATAACGGCTGGTTCAAGTTTCAAACTTAAAAAAAAAAAAATCAAACTTTAGAATTTCTTTGCTTTTTCCTATGGTATTGTCAAACAAGCATTTCACCAAATTTCTATGGTTTTAAAATCTATATGATTGGAGAGAACATACATCCCAATTCTTATATTTTTTCAAATCCTGCGTTTTAAAAATCCTACAATCCAAAAGCCCTAAAACTACACCGGAGATGATGTTTGATGCACCATGTACCTGCGTATATGTTCACCGCTAGAGAAAGGCCTCGCCGTTGCCTCCAAGAGGATAAAGCCGTGGCTAATCGGGCACGGCGCATAAAAACAAAGCGTTTGTTTTCCTTCCAACGTGGTACTGTACTAAACAAGTGTTGCAGCCACTGGTGGTAGTGTAGTAGGAGCACTTGTGTTAAGTACTGTATGAAACAAAATTTAATTGCAGCATCACGTCACTGTTGCAGAAACTTTGGCGTTTTAGATTTTCAAACTTTTTTTTTATCATTTGTTTTATTAAAAAAGTTTTTTTAAAAATACTTATTTTATTTTGAACCGATTCATTATTAAAAGTACTTTAAACTTAACTTATTTATTTTTGTATTTTTTAAAAAATTTAATAAAATAAATAGTTAAACGTCAATTTAAAAAATCAAAAACGATATTTTGAGAAGAAGGAAGCATGAGAAGTATTCAAAGCTGACTGCGCTACTGTGCAAGTACCAAGTGGATGCACCGAAGCTGGAGTTAGCTTAATAAAAAAACCGAGGAGCTAGCTAGTACATCACTTTTATTGGCTGATAAAGCTAAGCTGGGGAATCTTTGTTTCGCGTAGTGAGGTTGAAGCAATCGGCACTTTAGATCCGTCTGGATCCTGAGGTTGTGCATAAAAAATTGGGACGGGGAATCCAAGCGAGCTTCACCCCCAAGGGACTGGGATACTGTGCATTCTCTAGTGTGGCTGGTTGACAGCAACCAGAGACTCTGGACGCAAAATGGATGCTTATTGCATGCATGTTGTTTGCTGAACTGAACGGTCAAAATTGTGCGTTGTCTTAGCGCTTTTTAGCGCTTTTTTGTTTGAGTTTTTGCTTTTGTACTTTTAGAAAAGCTAGTTAATAGCTAATTAAAAACATTAGTCGATGAACTTAAAATATTTTATTTTGTAATATATTTTAGCGTGTCAACACACTTAAAAAAAACTTTAGAATGTGCTTTTTAATTTTAGTTTATTCCATCAAAAATTTGCTTTTTAGCTTTTTAAAAGCAATCTTTTCAAGCGTTCGATCGCAGTCCTCGGCGGCCACCACAAAAAAGCAGAATATTTGACGTGTCGGACGCCGATGCCGCGACGTACGCCCCCGCAGCGCGGTATGCTCGTGGCCGCTGCTTGTTTGCTCCTCTCGGCGAGGGGGCTCTGAGCCTCTGATGCCGCGGCGAATTTGGCCGCGCGAGAGCGGGCGCTGCCGCTGATAGGCGGAGGTTGAGAGAGGCCAGAGCGCTGGCCTCGTAACACCAATTGGATTGGCTTATCTTCTATCGCGCCAGGACCAAACCCGAGACACCGCAAACCACCATGACCGGAGCCCGAACCTGCTATCAACAGTGCGGGGCCATGTGGTTCCAAAGGAAACGGTTTCGCTGTCGCACGGCAGGCTACTTCCGGGTGGCTGCCGAGCGGGCCCGAGGTCCACGTGGCAGTGGCCCGTGCGCACGGCAGCGGATCCCGACGCGGTTCCAAAGCGGTTGGTTAGCGGGTGGGCACCGAGAGCAAAGAAAAACGAGCAGATTTAGGGCGACATCACTATTCATCCACAGAAAGGATTAGTCGTAGAAATAAATTAAAGTTATCAGGATCATGTACCCGGGTGCTAACGGGGCCGGAGTGGATATGAAAGCACATCCACAGGCTACGGCCCACGGACCAATCTACAGCCCACGAAAGACTTCACCGCATCGAGCCATTGGAGAATGTCCCGGCCCCTAGGGGTCGAGGCCGTACGAACACGACGACCCGACCACCGAAGAGTTAGGGACACGTAACGACAAGACCCAACCAATCAACGGCTTGGAAGCCAATGTTCCCGCCTGATCCTCAGAAGTCGGCCACCGCCTCAACGGTCAACACCTGACAATCACAGATATTCCTGTGACGATGTACGAGATAAAGCTGCTCCGAAGAAGGTAAAGCAACCAGACAAGACGGTAAAGCGATACAGAAGAAAGTAAAGCGTTTCAGCGAGAGGAAAAGCTGCTCGTCGGGCGGTAAAGCCAAACAGTAAAGCCACCTCTGTCCCTCGTCGATGGACAAAGGACAATCGAAGGATGCTGACCGTCTGCCCCGACGCCAGTGGGTGCCAGAGGATCAACCTCATCAGAAGATTATGGCCCCACTCGTCAGGGGGCCGTCGAGTTGCGTAGACGCCAAGCCATGCAACCCTGATCGGACCTCTATATAAAGGGACATCGGGGGCGTTAGACGATAAGTTCAAGTTTTCACAAGTTTCACAGTACACACGCCACGCCTAAGCGCCAGAATTCTTCTCCGAGCAAGAGCCCTTTCGCCATTGTAATCTCACTGCGAGTTTATACGATTTATCCACTCTCTCTCTGAACGTAAGTTATTAGACCTCTGTGGTGACCCAAACCAGGTTAATTATTGAGGCTTCCATAGACTAAGCCACTTCAAATACGAAAAGCGCACCAAATTACTTTTCGATTACGTAAATTCTACTGTGTCGGTGGTCAGAACACTGACAAAAGTATCACCATATGATATAGTACTTCTATATAGGAGTAGTATATTGCTAGTAGTATGATGATAGCTCCCGGGGTGGGTATGTTACAGGATACTGCATTTTTTTCTCTTCGGTTTTAAATTATTGACACCGTTGATTTTTTACATCAACTTTGACTATTTGTTTTATTCAAAAAATTTGTTCTAATGTGTAAAATAATTAGTCGTGATTTAAAATTTTACTAATGATAAATCAAATAATAACAAAAAGTTACATATTTGAACATTTTTTTTAATAAAACAAATAGTTAAAATTGATATTAAAAATTAACGGTGTGAATATTTAAACAGGAGGGAATCTGCAACAACGTGCCCCTCCGATGAAAAGATTTAATCATCCAAGTGACCGCAGCTGCCCAAACGGGGAGATGGTGCAGCCGCGGAGCGCGAGGTCCCCGTCGTCCATGTCCATGCCACGACTAACAGTGATCTGTGTGTGTGGTTGCCCCGTGGCGGGGTGGCCGGCCGCTGCATTATCGATCAGCAAGCAGCTGTCCGCCCGACCCGAGGACTCCGGTCTGGCGGCCACGGGACGGGCGTTGGATTGGTCGTCCGGTCACGACGGGGAGACCAGGAAGTGGGAGGACCCATGAGATCATCACGGGCATTTCTGCTCCTGTGCGACGATGCTACTGGACTGCTGCTCCTACGCAGAGTGCCATCAATCATATAAATGCGCGAGTCGCTTTTGAGTCCTGCCGATGGCGAACTCGCACGCACGTATTGCTGTCTTTGGAGAAAGCTCCAGTTCCGGCAAGGCTGCTCCGTCGGTTGCCCTAATACTATTCTTGTTGCTGACGTAATTCTTCAGTTAAAATTTTGTTGCTGCTCTACACGACCAGCTTATGAAGATCTGAGCCCGGTAAGGTCCTCAAGGACCACCACACAACATAACCAGCTCTTCAGTGGCGCTGTAATCCCACCTGAGCCCATTTTCAGACACGAAGTAACACAAGGATTTTGATCGACAGAAAACGGACAAGTGTCTCAGTTTGAACAGGGTTCAGTAGAGCTTCAAATTGCTTATGTAGGGGCCATTCATGACGAAAAGGCTAAATTCAACATAGAGGCGACTTATGCAATCCAATAGGATCTTGGAGGGGTTCAAATTTATCACGTACTAGGAATCAACCAGAACAATGACATTGCATCGCACCAGAATCATACTATGAAGAAACGAGCAGAGTACAAAATTATTCCTATTCCACCGCAGCGTCCAGATAATCTCATTTGCAGTAAGCCCAGATGGCCCCTCCCAAGAAAAACAAAGAACAAAGTTGTGTGCAACCAAAACTTGAGGAACAAGGCTGTTATAGGATGATCTTCATTGCAGTAGACGATCGGTTATATCAAAATCACAAAGCCGGAGAAGAAGTTGCGGAGAACAAGGCTTTGCCCGTTGAACAAACAGCCGAAACAGATCAGTCCCGGCCGGTCCGGGCGGCTGGAACCGTGGAGCAGCTCTATCTCCGCGTGCTTTCCGCGTCATTTGTTTCCGGCACAACCAACGGTCCGCCGCGGTTGCCGTGGCAGTCTGGCTGGCAGATACAGGCGCGGTCGAGTTCTGTTCTCGTCGCTGTCCGCTGCCTGTGTCGCGTGACGAGTGACGACGCGCTCGAGTCCGGGTCAACCGGCAAGCGAGAGAGAGGGAGAGCAGGGCATCAAGTCAATCTGCCGACGCTGTCGAGTCCTCGAGTGTGACGTCAAGTCAATCTGCCAACACTGTCGAGTACTCTAGCGTGACATTTTTTTATAAGCGAATTTTTTCAGCATTATCTGCGGTTAGATGCTATCTGAGAGTCATCGTATGTAACAGATTAACGGTTCAAATTTACTTTGACTTAAACCACAAGTTTTAATTGTAAAAGCCTATTTGTTATAGATTCAATTTTCATCGACTGCAAGACGATGTTAACTTTTTTTCTCCCTTTTTTTTATCATGCCGATATCGCACGCTCGTCGGTTCGTCCGGCCAGCGAGTCATCAACTCATCAGTCATCAGGGCCAAGAATGCATTTGATCCGATCAGTGCGGAGTGACGATGGGGCTTTCATATACGCGGATTTTGGCTGTGCCGCGTCGTCTGATCGCGCGGATCGACGGCCGACCGTGCGGCGTGCATTTCGGGGTTGGGGTGGGGGGGGGGGGGGGGGGGGGGGG
>BCLF01000122.1:36203-70173 GCA_001602275.1 Zoysia japonica | reverse complement strand
TTTTTTTTCTATTGAGGAAGAAGAGGGGAGCTTGTACAGGAAGTTGGCAGTGCTGCCACGACGTTTTGAATTTCGAATTGATTTGAAAACTGGACTGTGTCCGGCAAGATATTTCATTCTGGTATTCAGATCTCAGGCACTGCTCACGGGACGCTTCTTTTTTCGAGTGTGTGAGCCTGTGAATGGACGAACATCTCTTCCCTCAAATTTTGCTGTCTCCGCTGCCTGCCGGAAAAAATGTCTCCTTGGGATCCTCTTATGCGCCGCCCGAAAATTCGAAACCTTCGCCGGCGGCTTCCTTCGAGAACATTACAGGCGCACATGGTTCGCTCGCTGGAACCTGAATTGACTTCGCCTGCAAGCATGCGAGTAGATGGACCATGGATGGTATGTACCCGTACGTGTACGTGCTCCCATTTTGAATAGTCCCACTCCTACCAAGCACGAGCATGGAGCTCGTGTTTGCGTCGGTGGTCGGAACGACGACGTTGCAAAACGAGGCCGCTCTGTTCAACTTTGGAAGCCGATTGGAAGCGGAGCTGCCGAGAGATTATAAAACTGACAAGCTGGCTGCTTTGAAGTTTGAATAGGCAACGTCGACGACTCGCTCCTAGCCGTCCTTGATCAAGTCGTACTCGTAGTGTCAATGACTTGAAATCAAGAGTATTTGAATCGGCACGTTCAGAGCTGTTCCCCACTCCCCAGGCTACCGTGTCAATCCTAATGCTCTTGATTCTGGGAGAGGCATGCGTAAACGCATCAAACGCTTGTCATCAGCCGATTAGGAGAGAGAGTTCACTGAGAGATAAAACTGGATCAGGTTTCCTTTGATCATGCACGCAGACAGTCTTGAAGTATTTACAGTAGCTCGTGTAGCTAATAACAAGGCATGATTTTAATCTGGGCATATAGATCCACTGTTTGCATGGCGTAACCTTCACGTTTAGGTGGCGTTTGCTAATTGGGAAATGAGAAATGGGTTTGAGATTGAAAAATAAATGAAAAGTTAAATTGAATGAGGTAGAGAAATAAAGAGTCCGGATCTTCTCCTCCTCTCCTCTCCTTTTTTCAAAGATCCCTTGGGCTCCGTTCGGTTGTTCCCCATTCTAAGTGGATTAGAAGAGAAATAAATCTATTACTGTCTAGATAAGTATTCAATCCCCCTCGTTCCACTCTAATTCACTCTATTTTTTTAGCAACCGAACATAGCCTTGAGGAGGTGGCTCAGTTATTCTCTGGTTCTATCCCTAGTATTCGAACAACAATGCTACTTTCCTCTCGTATCAGTATCTTGTTCTGTTCTGCGTGTCGACTTATACTCCCGTCGTTGTATCAGCTGCAACTATTCTTGATCTCTTGCCTTCTACTAGTATTCTGCAAGTTGAGAGTTGCTGCCTCTGTGCTGAAATTAACGTGGTACGACAACAATTTCAGTATGGAGTACTGAATTATTGTTGCATGATCGAAGCGATGATTAACTGTCAGTCCTCCAGAAAATGATTATCTTTACAATTACTTGAGTGGACATTAAAAATGTTGATGAACGAATGTGATATGTAGTTCTCTTTTTTTTATCAGATAATGAATCTGTACGAAGCAAAAAACTACTATCAGTTCACACCAGTTTTTCCCCAGTTCTATTCGGCTCAATGCTTGCACATGTTTTTCAAGCGCCTTTCAGCCTGCAAGTGGTTGCATATACACCCGCAACTGCAAGCCTGCATACAAATTTGAAATGGAAAAAGACACTGACTACTCTGCCTAACGGAAATATGTTTACGACATTTTGTAAAGCAAGGGGACACGGCTGCTAATTAAATTAACCTGCCATGCCATCGAGTTTCTTGGCCTAATAATATCTCCTACTTGCTACTCTCCCGGTTTTAAATTATTGACACTGTTAACTTTTAATATCAAATTTGACTATTGATTTTATTCAAAAAATTTGCTCTAATATGTAACACCATTAGTTTTGATTTAAATTTTGCTAATGATAAATCAAATAATAACAAAATTTTACATATTTGAACAAATTTTTTAATAAAACGAATAGTTAAAATTGATGTTAGAAGTGATTTTAAAATCAAAGGGAGTAATAAATTTATAGGCTGACTTTTCCCGGCACACAAACGAGGTCACGAAGCACTGGTTCATACAGAAAAGTCATTCACGCGGAGAGAGATTCAGGTGCAGGTGGGAGACCACCAGCTTGCTCTCCTGAAATATCATGAATAAAATGGGGAAAAACTCATTGGCCTGGTAGGATGTTCAGCGCAGCAAGTCACATCTCTTGTTGGCTATGGACGCGTTGGAACCAAGGTTTATAAAACCGCTCAAAACCGGTCGGTTTTCACGGTTTTCGATGAAATCGATTCGATCTGGTTTTATCGGACGACCGGTTTTCGTTTTAAAATTTTTTTAAAAAAATTGAAAATTTGAAAAAATTCGGAATACCAAAAACTGGTAAAACCGGTCGGCTAACGGGTAAAACCGGTGGGTTTCAAATTTTGAAATCTGAAACCGTAAAAACCGAAAAAACCGGCCGGCTAACCAGTGAAACCATCCGAGTAACCGGTGAAACCGATCGGTTTAATGTAGCAGTTTGTTCAAATTTTGATTTTTCGATTTCAAGCGGTTTTTGACCGGTTTTTTTGGTTTTTACAGTTTTCGTTAAACTAGTCTCGACCAGTTTTAACGGTTTAAACGAAATAATAAACCCTGGTTGGAACTCTACAACACGCAGGGATTTTTCCTTAGCGCCGAGGATAACCTACTTTTCGAAACGGCACGGGAGGAACTCACAGAATCCAAAAGGTCGAAGGAAAGCGCATGGGCGATGACAGCGACGGATTTGCCGGCTGCAGTTTATAATAAGCTTGGTGCGAAGGATAAATTAACCTGGTTCCGGCATATACAGATTAACATCTTAGTTAATCTTTGGATTTAACCAATCGTAGGGCAATGTTTAACAGTAGTGCAATGTTTGTCGATTCTTGCAAGCATGCATTTGCCTGCTGCAGTTTATAAGGTGACAAGGATACATTAAGCTGGTTTTTGTTGTGATTATGAACACCGTTTCAGTACTCTGGAGAAAATAGATCGCAGGAAATAGTGATGTCCATGGTTACTGTCAGTTAATGGTAAGCACAAACCCTGAGATCAACGGGGAAGATGTAAACGTACTACTCTGATGTTTCCAGCATATACAGACTAACATCTTAATTAACCTTTGCTTTGGATTTAACCAATAGTAGCAGGTCAATGTTTAACTAATCTTGCAAGTGCATTCGCATAGCGGGTGACTTGTGGCTTCTAATAAGAAACATGACATTTGTTATGCATGTGAACTCTTGTGTTCAACAGCATGAATATTTCCAGTCAAATTCCCTAGGTTTTAGCGGAACTCCATTCTCATTTTTAGTATATAGCCAAGCAAAACCTTTTCAGTGTGAATTTTGTAAAGCTTTTGTAGATCTTGCATTATATAAGCACTTACTAATTTTTATTAAAGAATTCAGGGGAGTTTTTAAACATATTGTTAAGATAGTTAGCAAGACCGAGGTCAAAGGAAGATGATCAAGGGAAACTGAAAAGTGAGACCCACAGAAACTGCGTACAGAGATGCTTCCACCGACCAGGCTTAAGTGTTATGTACACACACAACACAGCACAACACACACACAAAAAGGAGACAAATTGATGAAGTTTGTCGGCGTTCTGACCATTGACACAGTAAAATGGACGATCGTGGGGGCGGTGTGCCTTCGTATTCGATGTAGCCTAGTCTACGGAAGACTTAAGAAGATTTTTACCTGGTTCGGGCCACCTCGAGCGGTGGAATACCCTACGTCTAAGGAGCGAATTATCTCGATGATAATGTTACAAAGGCGGGATTCTCTCTCCGCGAGAGGATCCGAAACATGGGTGAGTGGGGTGCTTGCTCGAAAGGATGTAAGGACCCTGGACTCTAATGAAGCTCGTGGATTTGTCTCTCGTGTGATCGTGTCTCTTATTTTCTTTCTTCTCTCTTTCTTGTTCTATCGCTCTTTCGAACCTCCCTTTATATAGGAGGGGATCCAAGGTTACAGATGGTGGGCCCTACGCGATCCTGCCGTCTCGCCGACGGGTAGGCCCCTTCGTTGTCGTTGCTATCGTTCGCTTTGCCCATGCGCGGTCGCGATCGCACGCAGCGGCGGGCACTGTACCGCCCGTTCGTCACTGTTGTGTCAGCCACAGTGTCTCTGGGTCTTGTTCAGCAGCCATTGCAGCTTTCTGCTAGAGTATCGCTGCGGTGAATTTTGTTCCGTCCCGTCAGGACGGATGGCAGTTGACAACCGAAGTAAATGCGTCATAACACCGCACCTACCCCCTAGGGTTCGCCCCTAGGGGGTCGGCTCTTAGAAGTCGGAGTCTCCGTGCGCCTCAGTGTGCCTGAGACTTGTCGTAGATCATCGTCGTGGGGGTCAGAATCCGCTATTGCCCGACCCTCGACTCGAGGCTCTGTTCGTACGAGCGCGGACTGTCAGGTACCCAAGGTACGTGATCCCGACAAAGTTAGTTCTGTAAGATTACCACTCATTTCTATGTGACACTCAATCAGAGTTAATTCCTTTTACACCAATTTGACCACCAAGCATATATTTAACTTCTAACGATTAATATTAATCAATATAATAGTTTTTATGAATATGCATAAGCTGCCAATCGCTGCCAATCTACATGATCTCTCGAACAGTAGCAGAACCTCGACGGACTATACATTTATTCTCTGCCATCAAATCATTTTTGGCTAGCTTGATGCAATAAATAAATACTTCCTCTGTCCCAAATTCACCCCCATTGGCCCATAAAATAGTGATTTCTTGCCTTTTGCCACTCGTCACTGAATCCGCCTAAGGATGAAAGCTAAAAAAGGCAAAGGGGGAAATTAATTGTGAGATTTGTAAGAACAAGAGCTAACCAGAGAAAGGCATTTCGTCGTTGTGTGGGCCTTGTCGGGATCACGTACCCCGGGTACCCAACAGATCGCGCTCGTACGCACAAGGTCAGGGGTCGGGCGATCGCGGGTTCCGACCCCCCAACGGCGATCTACGGCAGTAAATGTCTTACCGCGCGGGCACGCGAAGACTCCGTCCTTCGAAGTCCGACCCCCGGGGGCGACCCCTGGAGGGTAGGTACTGCGTTATGGTACATTTACTCTGATGGCCAACTGCCATCCGTCCTGACGGGACGAGACGAGATTTGCCACGACGACACTCCAGCAGAAAGCTGCGACGGCTGCCGGACAAGACATAACAGCACTATAGCCGGCACAGTGGCGCCGGACGAGCATCACAGTACCCGCCGCTACGCACGACGCGACGGGTCACGACCATGCGTGGACGAAGCGAAATGATGGCGACAAAGACGGAAGGGCCCACCTGTCGGCGAGACAGCAGGATCGTGTACGACCCACCACTTGTAACCCCGGACCCTCTTTTATATAAGGAAAGGCCCGTAGAGCGACAACAATAATAACAACACGACCCAACATCACCGCGAACAAAAACCACAAACACACGAAAGACAACCACGAGCTCCATCAGAGCCTAAGGTACTTGCGTCCTTCCGAGCAAGCACCCCCACTCGCCCACATTTCGGATCCTTCCGCGAAGAGAGGATCCCGCCTTTGTAACATTATCATCGAGATAATCTGCTCTCTGGACGTAGAGTATTACACCGTTCGAGGTGACTCGATTAGTCTTCTTTAAACTGGGCCATATCGAATCCGAAGGTACACTACCCCCACGATTGTATATTTACTTTGTCGGTGATCAAAACGCCGACAGGCCTCAATTTCAACCATTGTGGATGAATCACACTGAGAATAAGTAGCTTGCCCCCGGATGAGATGATAGATGAGGCACGAGGATTGTCTGCCGAGCGGCAGCCTCACTGCCGTTTGGGACCCACTCGCATCGACTCACACGACAGCGACTTCTTGCTTTCTACCGCTCGACACTAGATCCGCCGATACGAGTGCTAAAAAGACGAATGAGGAAAATTAATTGGTAGGTTTGTAAGAACGAGAGGGAGCCAGAGGAAGGTGTTTTGTCATTGTGGGGGCCTCAGCTTCCACCATTGTGTATGAACTACACTAAGAACGAGTAGCTTGCCCCAGGAAGAGACAATAGACGAGGCACGAGGATCGTCCGTCGAGTGGCTGCCTCCCTGCCATGTGGGGCCCACCCACATCGGCCCACACAACCGCGAATTCTTACCTTCTGCCAATCAGCAATGTATCTGCTTACAGATGAGGGCTAAAAAGGCAATGGAGGAAAATTAATGGGAGGTTTGTAAGAACGAGAGCCAGCCAAAGAATGGCGTTTCATCGTTGGGTGAGCCTCATTTTCAACCATTGTGGATGACACGCTGAGAACGAGTAGCTTGCTCCAAGATGAGACGATAGATGAGGCACGAGGATCATCTACGGAGCGACAACCTCACTGCCATGTGGGACCCACCCCATCGGCCCACACGACAGTGATTTTTTTGCTTTCTGCCGCTCAATACTGAATCTGCCTACAGACGAGAGCTAAAAAGGCAGGGGAGAAAAATTAATTTGGAGGTTTGTAAGAAGGAGAGCCAGCCGAGGAGGGAGAGGAGGCAAAAAGCTGCGAGGAGTCCGCGGCATCCTTCCGCACCAATCTTCCATGAAAACCCTGCAGCCGCCGGCTATTGAGAGGATGGCGCCGGAACCCGCGGTCGCCTCGCGGCCGCCGGGCTACTTCACGGCGGACGACGTCGAAGTGGCCGACGTGCTCCTCTTCCTTCAAGACAGCAGCACGTCTATGGGGGGCACGGGTGGCGCTCCGATGGCGGGGGACGGGTCTTCCTTGGCCTACGCGGCATCGGGATCCCCCTCCTCCTCGCGTTCGGTGGACGCGCCGGCGGCCCCGGCTCCTGCGCCGGCGCGGCAGCCGGCCTTGCCCCACGGCGTCGGCGCCCGTCGCGATTCCGAGGAGGTAGAGGACGAGCAGGAGGTGCACGGGAGCCCCCGCAGAATCAAGCGCTGGCGCCCGATCGCCGAGATCTACCGCGCCACGCAGCGAATCGAGAGGCACGGCGTCAAGAACAAGGAGTAGACGAGGTAGAACGGGGAGGAGAGAGGAGATGGGCCTGCTTGTTATTATCTCTGATCCCTAGGGGGTAGCTTGGAGTTAACGCGCCGTGCTTGTTCGTGTTTATGCCGGTGCTTGTGGCTGTAACACTCTCAGTAGGAGAGTCATAATCCGGGAGCCCGATCAACTGTAAAAACTTTCCCTTTGCAATAAAGCACCGGGCTTGCTTGCTACTACTACTAGCTTGCAACCATGGCTCGATCAATAATACTTTCTTATTTTGGTTATGTACTTCCTGATCACCTTGATCGAGATCTCGCCTTTGTGAATATATGCCCTGTGGAGCTTTGGAGGATTGGATTGCGTGAGACAGATGAGATTATGAAATCTATGAATGTGTTTAGCTGGTTGTTAGTTTTGTGATCCGCACATATATACATGATTCTCCAGATCAATTTCTCCGATCGAATTGCATGATGCTATTTGTTGATGTGAACAATCAATCAGATCATCGTCTTGGAATTGTTCTGATTGAATGTTGGCTGTGAGTTACACTTCGGTTTCCTAATTATATAAGACATGCATACTGACCAGTAGTCCTAGACTAGTGAGAGGAAATGGTTTGTGTCCAGCAAAAATGAAGGAACACGGAAACATCTAGATGGATCCACGTGTGTTGTCATGTTGATTTCTGATGCGATCATTGGTTTTGTCATGTTGATTCCATTAAGTGATTAAGGAAAGAAGTTGTCCTGCAACAATTGTCTCATTTGGAAACCAACTACCTGATCATTCAGAGTGCAATTTTGCAATAGCTGATGAAATGACACTAGTCAGCAAGAAGCTCAACACTTTTGGACTCCTTCGTGATTCTAGCCTTTCTCAGCAGGTTGAGGTGGTTCTCCCGAATAGAGGAGGCCTTGTGGAGTTTCTATCGATGCATGGCATGAACTGAGTTTTAGCCTGTAAGTGATCACGGAGAATTCACATCCTCCTCCCATCTTCTGCCTGCTGCATCGGCCGAGCCTCAAATATTCTCGATGTATGCCAGTTAGCATACATAGCAAAACGTAGACCTTCTAGATTCTCGTAAAGCTAATAATCAGTACAAGTATTAACACAAGCAACCTGAAACAGCTTGGCTCATGGAACCTGTATGATTTGCCCAACCAAGCAGATCATGTGGCCGAACTAAACTTCTTAAGCCAGCTGGTTAATTAATTGGATCCCAACTCAGTGCGGGCTATTTGCTGCACTTTCCGTCAAGCAATCCAGAAATGAGAGAGAAACAATTAGCGCAACAAAATGCACCTATATAAAATGTTTGATTTATCTAACGGTGATTGTCTGGCTGAAAATGATATATCGAGAATAAAATCTTAGAGTTAATCAAGATAGTGAATCACTACACAGGCTCACTAGAAGCGTCAGTATTATGTCCCCAGGCAGCAAAGCTGGCGCAGCATGTGGCCACAGTTCTCGTGAGCGAATGGACCGGGTAGGTGTCAGATTCTATTAGTACGCCCTTCAGTGTAAAGTGTAGACACTGAAGGCCGTCCAGAGATCATGCATATAACATCGTGCTTTGACATAACAGTAACCATCAGTATCGTATGGATAGCCTACAAGTTTGATTTCTTTTTTAGTTTCTTCGGCATGCACCAGTTGACTACCTGGACTGATATGGCGAAAAATCAAGTCAACTCTACCTAAAACTAACAGAATCTCTTTTTTAGATTCAGAAAAATAAGAGCAAACCATCCATAGGTCCTAGATTTTAGGAGTAGGTTCAGTAGGTTAGGGCATGTGCATTCTTGTTGGTTCTACCACCTAATGAAAAAGCTAAGGAGCTCCTCTGCAGTTAATACCATGCATTACCAGTCACTAACATTCAGTGGAAGGACATTACCGCAGAGGATGTCATCCCATCATTGTTAATATATGCAGCGAAGCACTGCAGGATTAATGATGTTGTAAATAATTCCATTAGTTGCACTAAAATTCACACATAGGTACCTATGCTTTGAAAAGAGTCATTTGCAGCTCGAGTATCGAGGAGGTGCATAGGCGGCCCATGTAAGAAAACAAAGGAACTACTAGCAACACAGGATGGATAATATGCGCGAAGCAGAAGATATAGTAGAATCTTTGAATGAATGAGCTTCTTTATTAGTACCAGACTTGTATCTTGTTGCACATATAAGCAGTACATAATAAGGGGATACATCGTCGATCAGTAGGGAAAGAACAACGTTCGGTTACAGGAAGTCCCATAAAAGTGGCATTCAAACAGTTGTCCCTGAGCCGAAGGACTTCACAATGGCGCTTACTCTTGAGCCAAAGCTTCTTGAGGCGATCTTTTTCCCTGGAACATGGAAGGGGTTTGATACAGCATCTACATATGCAGCATGGAACTTCCTGAAAAACTGAGAAAATAGGGATAGATATGAGCTGGTGTTTCTTTTTATGCCACAGCTGAGCAAGCATAAACAAATCAAATCTCATGTAAATTCAGAAGAACAGACTGGGCATATAATTTCTCACAGAACATTTCATTAGAGCTAGATTGGTAGAACGAATTACTGTATTTTTATACAAATATAGTTGTAATGGTCTCAACTACCTAGTGAAATGATGTATACATGTCCAATGCTTATGTTGTCAGGTTTCATTTTAAACTGGTACAGTTAGATTACAAGCTTACATTTCGGGCGTCCGCATCTTTGACATCGAGATCAGTTGTGACCATGATAAATTTGACCTTTGTGTTTGTTAAGTAACCATACCTGTACACAACAGATCATAATTAATATATTTTACGCAATAAGCAGCATAATACCAAGAATGACAGGATGTGTTTCAGCAGCAATATTCAGCTAGACAAGAAAAATATATTTATGTATAAAATTATAGCAATTTATAGCTAAATTTACAGCTCTCATTGTATTAATTTGAAGGGGAGTCTTGGGGAAGCGGTAAAGCTGTTGCCTTATGATCATGAGGTCATGGGTTCGAGTCTCGAAAACAATCCAAAGCAGGAGCTACGTGCACCTGGCTGCCCTCTTTTTTCATTGTATTAACTTCTTTTTTTTGGCAGAAATTGCTGTGAAGAATTAAAGCACAATAATCTGATAGAGGATTGAGGCATAAGCTGTCAATCAAATTTGGGAATAACTAGTATCACAGAAGAGACTTACACTTTGTAGTTCTCAGTTGGATAAAGAAGACCCAAAAACGTCTCATTCAATGTTGGTGCACTCCTTTTAGGATTGTTTACTGTTAACAGCATGATTGTAGAGAAAAATAAGAAAATATATAGTAGACCAACTGTGTGAATGGACGGAAAAGAAAAATTTACTGCCAGCAGAGTGAATGTAGAGAGAAGACAATATATAATTAAACAAAGTGACATGAGAATAACACTCAAACAGTTGGTGGCTACATTCTAAACTAGACGCCAAAGGATCATACAAAGATTAGTCTGATGGGTTGGAGGCAACATCGACAAACGTTGGTTACAATCATCTAGACCAATATGGCTACACACATGTCCATGTCCTTGCAAAACAGGTTCGATAAAGGTCACTGCTAGTTTTTGTCCTTGTATAGCACATGATTTCAGCATGCTGCAGCATTCCAGTCTGGTTCAACTGCCTAGTCTTACCATTCCTTAACTAATTACAAAAATGGATTTTTGCAATCCAAAACTGGCGACATACCTTCCTATGTCATCTTAGCTCATTCTGTTCTGTGATTCCACTTCTACACCAGAGGATCAAATGGCACAAGAATAACGCACAAAAGATTGATGGTCGTACTCTCAATATGCCAAAATACCACATCGGCCAAGCACCAACTATTGTCATCTTGAACCACTAGCCTCAAGGCATGTAAGTTTCTACAAAGCAGATCTCCAAACGAAAACCACAAGTTTCTGTCCATGTATACTAGTACATGATTTGAATGTGCTTCAATCTGCCTAATCTGCCAACATCAAGTCTTACCATTAAGTCCATTCCTTCGGCACTTGCATTGGATCAGCTAAACCTAGTGACATGCCTTCAAAAATTGAGCACTTGCATTGTATCACCACTATACACTGAAGAACCATGCTTATCAAGGTTAATCTGATGACATGGAAACAATATCCACATTGATCGGTTTTAATCGTCTAGAATCATATCTATAAGGGTGTCCAAGTCCTCAAAAAGCAGACAAGCAGGTTTGTCCCCATTGACCACGAGATTTGAATGTGCTAGATCACTCGTCTACTGATAACATTTCCTCTCAGCCCTCGTGAATATATTTTTGATTCAAATAACCAAAAACTGGTGATTCTTCTTGAAAAATTAAGCTTTTTATCACCGTCGGGGAGTCAGATACATAATTCGAACCACATGATTCACAAATAATAATAGGGGAGAGGGAAAAAAAATGCAAAGTCAGTAGATACAAGCTAAAGCAGAGTTCATGCTCCTAGATCCGTGTCATTGTGGGTGGGGCAGGGAATCTAGATACCTCGCTCATCAATGACGTCGAGGGAGCAGTGCACGATGTGGTGGAGCTTGAGGGCGTCGTCCGCCTCCGTGAAGCTCTGCAGGTACAGCGGGTTGTTCTGCAGCGCCGTACGAGACGGAAAAGAGATGAAAATTTCAGCCAGAAATCAGCGGCCCCAGCGGAGGGAGAATCGGAGGGATATCATCGGATCAGATCCGCAAGACTCGATTCGACGGCCAAGTGAGCGACCGGTTTCAGACCTGATGCCCGACTACGGCGACGCAGACGATCATGATTCCGCCAGGGAGCGGGGAGAGAGTCAGTCGCCGGAGAGCAGCAGTCGCCGGCCGGCGGCGTGTCCTTCCCCCGAGTCTTCAGGCAGCGACGGCAAGACACACAGTGGTTGGGCTGCACCACTCGGTCGGTCGGCCCGTGTGTGTCGAGGAACGGAAGTGCCAATGGAACGCTTGTTCGCTTTTTTGTTCCCCAACCGAAATATCAGATTTTTATTTTACTCTTTCAACTATTCAATTTGTTTGTTTTTTCTTAAGGTTGTTTTGACGGTGGTTTTGCTCACGTAGCACGCGATGTGACACAACCGCTGACGTAGACATGTGATTTGATCTGATTCTATTTTAAATTAAAAAATAAATATTTAACGACCTAAAAAAAATAAATTTTTGCAAAAATTTAAATCATTTTACAAGAAACAAATTTTGTTTTGTGACCTATTTTAAATTCGAAACACATTTTATTTTAAAAATTTATAAAAGAAATAACAATAAAAAATAATATGTATTTCGAATTTTGTATAAATAGATCTGTTTCGAATTTGAAGATGAGTCCAAAGTAAAAGTTATTCCTCAAAGTTTGAAATTTATCCAAGCTCGAAAAGTCATGTTTTTAAGCAAAACAATAGACTGCTGCTAGTCGACGTTCCATTATAATTTTTTTCTAAATTTTTTAAGATAAATATATTTCAAATTTAGAGATAAGTCCAAAAACAAAAGTTATTCTTCATGAAGAGTTCTATCATTCTTCAAATTTTCAAATTCATTCAAGTTCAAAAAGTCATGTGTTTGAGGCAAAACAGTAGACTGCTGCTGAGTCGCCGTTTCATTATAATTTTTTTTTCGAATTTTGTAAAAGTAAATATATTTCGAATTTGAAGATAAGTTTAAAACAAAAGTTATTCCTCGTAAATAAATCTATCATACTTTAAAGTTTTAAATTCATCCGAGTTCATGAAGTCATATTTTTGAGGTAAATAGGAGGCTCCTGCTAAAAAAATATGACTTCACGAACTCGGATGAATTTACGAACTCAGATGAATTTGAAATTTTGAAGAATGATAGATCTATTCATAAGAAACAACTTTTGTTTTGGACTCATCTTCAAATTCGAAATATATTTATCTATACAAAATTTGGAATACAAATTTATAACATTATGTGACTCAGCAGCAGCCCACTGTTTTGCCTAAAAAACATGATTTTTTGAGCTCAGATGAATTTGAAACTTTGAAAGTTGATAGATCTCTTCACGAAAAACAACTTTTGTTTTGCACTATCTCCAAATTCAAAATAGATTTATTTATAAAAATTCGGAAGGCATATTATTTTTTATGGTTATTTTTTTTCTAAATTTTTAAAATAAAATGTGTTTCGAATTTAAAATTGGTCCCTAACAAAATTTGTTCCTCGTAAAATTTTAAATTTCTGAAATTTTATAATTTTTTTAGGTCATTAAGTATTTATTTTCTAACTTAAATAAAATCAGACCAAATCGAGTCTCTACATCAGCAGATTCTGTCATGTCACTCTGCTACATTAGCGGATTCTGCCACGTCACCCTACCACGTCACCCTACCACGTCAACAAAACCGTCACATCACTTTGCCACATCGGACAAAATCGTCGTCGAAACCATCGAAGTATGAAAAATGAACAGATTGAATAATTAGAAGAGTCAAAAATATTTGATATTTCGATTAGAAGAGAAAAAGCGAATAAGCGCGATAAGCTATAGTTAAGAGAGTCAAACAGTACTTATTCTCAGAAGAACTATTCTTGACTTCGGCCCGCACGCCCGCACGCATCTCGACCTAGTAGCTTTTTTAATTAATAAATTATTTTTGTTAGTTTAAAACGCTGGATTTTTTAAGGATAAAATATAATTTAATCCTAAACTATTTTAATTTCAATTTACCTCCACAGGATGTGATTTTAGTTTAGTTTACCCTTAATACAATTTTTTCTCCATATAAAAATAATTTAAGAGATGATAGAGCGTAACATAACATATGTTAAAAAATTATGTTACCAATTTCTTTATCATCCAACGAAATTCAGGACAAGAAAGTGCATAAGAAAACCGAGGAGATACACGTCTGATAATCACATCGACAGTGTAGTTCACACCGAGGGACGAGGGAGGGAGAGAAGCGAAGCCGAAAAAAAGAGACTTTTTTATTTGGTTTAGAAAAAAGTCAAAGCTTTCCTTTTTAACTTTTTTATTTGAACTTTCTTTGGTTTAAAATTTATTTTTATTTTTTATTTAGACTTTCCGTCACTTTTGGTCTCTAAAAGTGTTAAGTGGAGCATAAAATAATTATTTTACCTCTAGTTTTGTATTTGTTTCATTTTGAGTATTATTTTTTTTTATGGTTTAATAATATGATAATTGTAAATTTTGCTATGCTTCTATACACGTATGTTTTAAATATTTTTTTATAATTATCATATTATCAAATAAAAAAAAATAATGCTCAAAATAAATAAATATAACACTCAGAGATAAAATCGCTAACGAAAGAACCAAATAAAAAAATCAAAAATAGATTTTAAAATTATATAGAAAAATTCAAATCGAAAAGAACTTAAAAAAAAACTGTGACTTTTTAGAATCAAATAAAGAATTATCAAAACTTATCCAACCCCCGGCTTCCAGTGGGTCAGTGCCCAGGTTCCTCGGTACACCGCCGCCACCTCTCCAGTTCCTGTCCCTCCGTCAGTCCCCATCGTTGCCACGGCCTCTCTCCGGTCGGGCGCAAACGACGTTCCAGAAGCCACCACGCTCTCCTCTTCGCCGCGTCGCACCGCGCCACTGCTGCCGCTCTGATTCTCCATCGCAAGCCATGGCTTTCGCTTCTCCCCGCGCCGCCCTCTCGCGTCTGCGCGAGCTCCCTGCCGGAGCGAACCTTGCTTTCGCCGGCCAAGAAGAGAGTCATCCGAACCTTGCTTTCGCCGGCCAAGAAGAGAATCAGGCTTGCCGGGGCGCGCCGCCGAGGAACTGGCCACGGAAATAATAACGCCTTCTTTTATTTCCTCGCCGCGGTCACTGACTCGCCGTAATGACGGGGCTGTTTGGTTTATGTTCAATGTGAGCCTTACCAAAATTTGTTCGTGGGCGAGACCAAAATATTGATAAAATAATTTTGTTTAGATCATTATTTTACCAAATTTTTCAAACCACGATTAAATTGCAAACATATCAAAATTTATCAAATCTATTTAGCATGAGATGTGAGACTTATATGTAATAAAAATATTTGATTGCGAAATACTGTCAAATAGGATCTCAATTTATAGAATAAATCGTAATAAGTTTAGTGGTGAAAACAGATTAATGATCCGATAAATAGTTTCAACTTAAATCTCGTAAATTGTGCAACCACTAAAAAAAAGTGACACGTCACCCGGAGCAATTTTGCCAGCGCCGTTGGAAGCGCGGACGAGCCAATTCTTCGCCCAGGTCGATGCCGGCGTTGGCTGGGAAATTGTACTAACGTGACCAAATTTTATTTGGCACTTCAAAAATTGGTGAAAAAACAAACAGTGATCAAATTTTAAAGGTTTATCAAAATTTGGAAAGGTAAATAAAAATAACAATCCAAATATCCCCGATGCTTCTTTCAGCACACTCTTCCCGTTCAATGCTCGAGACCTTGAGTAGTTGAGTGCGGGTAGGAGTAGGACCACCTTGCTATCAGGTGCCGCGTTTCTTCGTGCAAAACGTGTGTGGAAATGCCAGAATAATAGGGATCATTTTGAATGCATGCGCTCGCCAGAATGGAAGACTGGAAGTGGTGTGGTGGAAAGACGAACCCCGAAGAAGAGGATCAAAATCCTATGCAGCACTGCCTGTAGCAGTCCTTTTAAATCCGGGTCCTGCGTGGAGTTGCATTTTTCTGAGTGTTCTTGTTTACTCCATGTCCAATGAAGCAGAAATGGGCTTGCCTAGTCCCAAACAGCTTGCTATGGTCCGCATGTTTGCATTTTCTCTGCATGGCACAACACCCATACATTGTTTATTGGGGTTATAATTTTCTTTCATTTTTTCATAGATACAATCTAGATGCGCATCCAGTTTTGGTTCCGTTTTACTTTTCATTTTTCTAAGATATAACCTAGAAAAGAGCATCCATTTTTATTAAGGTTTGCCTGGTGCTGTGAATTTTTATATCAATTAAGCTAAAGATGCTTCTAATGTTTCCCGGTTTGTTTGGATAACTAGTGAGAGCTGAGATGAATGCATCTGGAAGTGCTTTGGCTGTTGATGCTTTATCACAAGTAAAACATGTGCTGCTTCCCATTACTGACCGCAATCCTTACCTCTCTGAAGGCACAAGACAGGTGCATCTTTTGCCTTAAAATTCTTCAACAGGGTACTAGTGCTTTTAGCCAATTTCTATAGGATTGTGCAAATTTATAGGCATGGCATATAATCACTACAGAACTTTGTTCTGTCATTTAACCAAAATGCAATTATGCAAATAAAAGTAAACTGGCCATATAGTCTCCTTCAAAAATATGTGCAATTTCAAGTCTTGATTGTATTTTCAGCAAATGAGTTGCTACTTTTTCTGATTTGAACCACTTTTTTAGCACTAAATGCTTGAGTTCTTTTGGTCAATTAGCACACCGTTTGATCCAAGCCATTGCCTGTAAAGAATAACAGCAAGCAAAAATTCTTAGTTGCCCACTCATTTTTCTCCTTCAGGTAGTTCTCGTTGTTATGATCTTCCTCTGTATGCACCTTAGTGCACCCTGGACGAATCATGTAATGATTGTAATCCAACCTACGAGGAACTGCGTTCTTTTTCATTAAAAAATAAGAAAGAGACAACCAAATTTGAGTTGGAGAGGATTTGAGTGTAGGTTGTAAGGGGTTGTACCCATACTTCCACCCTCAAAGGTGGCTTACACAGTAAACTTTGTATGGTACATCAGGCTGCAGCAACAACCGCCTCGCTAGCAAAAAAGTATGGAGCAAACATCACTGTAGTTGGTATGATCTTCATCTTGAAACTTGGCATCCCTCTGCTCTTTCTAAGTCATTGGAGCATATACCTGACATGTTCTGAATATGTTTCTCAATGAAGTTATTGATGATAAACCAAAAGAGACACTCCCAGAGCATGATACTCAAATGTCGAGCATCAGATGGCATCTCTCAGAAGGTTATACTCGACATTTAAGTCACTGACTCAATTCTTTATGTACTAATTTTTGCTGCAACCTTGATGTACCTGATCATACAAATGTGGATTTTCGGAGTTTGGACTAAACGTCTTGGAGAAGCGGGGAAACCAACAGCCATCATTGGAGAAGTTGCTGACGAGTTGGAGTTAGACTTGGTTGTCCTAAGCATGGAGGCAATCCACTCGAAGCATGTTGATGGGAATTTGCTCGCTGAATTCATCCCGTGCCCTGTTCTACTGCTCCCGCTCTAGCATGCATATTGAATCTATTTGGCTCATTTCTGATGTAGAATCAAACAGGCTGTTTCTCTTTGAATATGTATTCCATGCTTATTGTCTGATATGATGCAATAGTTTCAGCTGAGGTTGGTATTCTTTTGCTGTGGTTCCGCTAGACTTGATCGTGTGAATATTGTGAAGAAAATGGGATTTACTATTGTAATTTCTTGCAATGTATAAGGTTAAAAGATTTTAAAAGATCATTACTGCAACAATTTTTTGCATTGGAGATGACACAAACACAACTAGATCAGAAAAAATTATATACTCTACTTTGTGTACTCAGCCACCAGATGGATAAATAGATCACAGATCCATATATCTTCAGATATGGTAAACATACAATGATGAATGTAAACTCGACAGCCTACAGAAGATTGCACATTGCAACAGCGAACAGCATTTCATTTGTAATGTAAAAAAAAAAATGAAAGAATGCTCTGCTCTAAACCTTTACGAGCACAACACTACAGTTAATTTACGACATCTACTGCAGAGAAGGAAGTACTGTAAAGACGCTACCCTACAAACTAGTCAAATATCAAAACCTCGCTGCAGTTTGTCAGAGAATGTCAGCTTAAACAAAGTATAATGTTAACTGAAACAACACGGATGATACATCTTCATATTTGGAGCAGGCATCTTCGTAACTAGTAACAAATAGCTTATGCACGAGCCACAGCAGGATACATCACGCCATTTGTGTTGCCACCACGTCCTCTGCCTCTGGCTGGGCCCCTCCCTCGGCCACGACCTAATTTCAATTCCATCAGATTAATGAAGGTACCACTGTGTAAACATACTATTAAACAACCAAGGCAGGTTGCCCACCTCGGGTCAGAGCAGAAATTGGAGCATCATCGTAATAGCCTCCATCTTGCTGGAAGTCAAGCTGACCACCATATCCTCCTCTCCTGCCACGGCCCCTGAAACCACGGCCTCTTCCATGAGTGTAACCATTGCCCAAATACTCTGGTGCGTGTTCATCTTCCCAGCCACCATCAGCATAGTCATTGTACCCATTTCCTAAAACTTATGATGTCAGCAACAATGTCATATCCAACATTGTTTTGGCATGAATTGATTTACTCAACAGCAATCAGTCTCACCACGTCCACCTCTTCCCCTTCCCCGGACCCGTCCACGACCTCTCCCTCCACGACCCCTCCCTTGGCCAGCAGGGGAATGTGAATCTGCAGGTTCAGATACAAGGCATTAAGAAGCCATGCAGAAAATTTTAAATGTTAAGAAGTAACCAAAGTGAATCATACCTTCATCATTTTCATAATCAACCAAAGGCTTCACCTCTTCAGCAGGCAAAGGAGATTGATATCTGCACAAAATTAATTCAACATATGAGAAACTGGATGTAGATTGCTACTTTGCTCATTTATGTAGTGATGTCATATATATCAGGCTGCTCACATTGTATAAAAAGACAGGAATAGTAAAGGCAGCCCCAGAGGTACAGATGCACATACCCAACCGAGGACGTGTCCGGCTCCTTCTTTGAAAGTGTTATAGTGATCATAGAGACATGCCTTGTTGTCTCAAGCCTGCAGAAGTTCAGATATTCGCAACAAATTACAAAATCAATATGCAGATACAGATCCATTCTATAATAATAGAAGTCACTTACGGAAGCAGGCCTTCCTCCAACGGCTCCCATGTATCTGTAATATCAGTAGATCCAGTTGTAGTATTTTGATGGAGACCAACAATTCTCCTCTGCACAACAATGTAACAACCAATTAGAATGAAGTCCCAGTGATGTCACAGGTAATATTGTGGAAGCAATGGGACCATTTGAATCACCTTGATCAATTCAGCAATCATGACGGTTTTGTTGATAGCCCTCCCCATGCCCTTGAACACAACTTTATCCAAACCTTTGTCCTTAATGGAAGCAATATAATATGTTGCAAAAAATCAGTCAAGCAAGAACATTTTAGAAAGAAAACAAAATTTGACCATACAAATGTATTGTGGATACTAACGTTGCAGAAAGTGGACAAACTAACACATTTTTATAGCTAAACCATTCAGCATCTTTCTCAAAGAAGAAAGGAGAAACATAGTAGCCACTATTATCTGCCTATCTGATAATTTTTTTAAAAAAAAAGAAAGGAAAAAGGCTTAAGGCAACCATGCACAATTTATAGGATACATGCCTTGTGCAAATAACCAAAATGGAGCAACAGATAAGTGATGGTATGGACACCATCTGCTGATAGAAAAATTGACACAATATGTCAAAATCACAACAATTAAAGTGTGTGAGTGATTGCAAACAGATGACAAAGACTGCTACTTATGAGAGTTTAAAACCTTAATTACTGGACACAATCTCTTATCCTTTTTTTAGTTCGCACATCGCATAAGAAACAAAGCAACAATTGTTTTTCTGTTTTCCTAAACAGGATTAAACTGGTGCACACACCGTGCTACCGCTACAAGAAGGTTAGCTGCATTTGCCTAAACGATCATGAAGCCCAACTTATAACTTATCAGCCATGTACTCCAATTAGTTACCCGTTTATCCCTCAATATTGGCTAAACGGAGGTTGACCACCAGTTTAGCATTTACAGCTATGAAAAACACTGTGTTTGCCACCAACATCTCATTGAATGCAACGATAATAAAGCTTTGTTGACAATTCTTCAGGAGTAGACATCAAGAACATGATTCAAAACTAGACAACTATTGATCCAATTTGAAGCTACTCCCTCCGTCCCGATTTATAAATCGTTTTGGAGTTCGACACGGGAATTAAGGTGAGATGTGCTAAAAACGAGAAGGAGAGAGATAGAGATAAAGAAGTATTGGGAAGAGAGAAAGTGTATTGGGAAGTGAGAATGACTTATAATTTAGGAAAAGTTGTTGAGTCCAGAATGACTTATAATTTAGAACGGAGGGAGTACTACATTATGGATGGGTTTGGAATCTTTGGATGCCAGTACGACGACATCAAAAAAGAAAGCATACGTTACTTAGAGCCCTCACAAAAGATTTGTTGGCAATCAAGGTACACTCACGGTCCAACTACCAAATACATCATTAAAACTAGGCAGTATAGCCTGCTTGTATCTCCAGATTACATTCGAAAAGCCAAGCTTTATTGCATATGTCACCAACTCGTACGGCCCAATCATTCGGTTTACTTTTTAAGCACTTCGCTAAACGGCTAAACGATACTAATAAATCCCTGTCCGCGCCACCAACGCACTACAACTTGTACGAAACTTTGTAGCACTAAGATGAGAATTCAAACACCGGAACAGCATTGAGACCCCACTATACTGCAAGCGTGCCGCGGTACCTGGAGCAAGGTAGTGGCGTAGGTGATGTAGTTGCGCATCCTCCCCTGCATGGTGATGCGGATCTCATTCTCCTTAATGGGAGCCTCCTCCCGCGGCTTCTCCACCCTCTGGTACCTGTCCATCCTTCTCTGGTCTTCACTTGGCTGCAACGGCGAGACAATGCCTTAGATTCGAGATGGGTCAGCGGCGTGTTTGTGCAGCGGCACGCGCAGTTGCGGCAAATTGGCGCGGAAGCGGTTACCTGCGCGGCGCCGGCGGTTGGGCGGTCGGGTCCGGGCGCGGCGGTTGCTCCTGACGTCAATGCGTACGGTGGCGAGGCAACGGCCGAACGGGTCCGAAGAGGAAAGCTTTATCTGGCCGTCACCGTTCTAGGCCTCTGGCCGGGACCGGGTCGACTGCCGCGCGCGCGTCTAGGGTTTTGGCGGGTCCAGTTACGGAACTGCCCCTGCAGGTTGCGGGGATTCGTTTTGGGTGGATGTTGAGGCTTGAGGGAGGAGCTATTCGGGCTCCGTGGGCCTTTATTTCCGTGGACTTCGATTTGAGCCCAGTGGGCATCACTATCTGGAATTCGATCCAATAATTTCGCTCAGGAAGATACGAGCGAATGCAAAAGCGATAAGGTTTTTGACAAGGACAACGAATCCACTATAAATCCGTATATATTACAAATGGAGAAAAATCTACAGCAGCAAATAAATTAGTGGACAAAAAAACAAACATCAACAAGGATAGGCCGTTATCAATTCACTCATTTTATCAAGTCAATATACCTGGATGTTATCTATATATTTACATCCACCTCAACGCAAAACCCTGGGTGGAACACATTATTGCAAGATATATGAACATGTAAAAATCGAACAAAAATAACCTATGACGCTGACTCCTCCCGTGTTCTATCCTGTAATTCCTAGTGCAAACTATGGACATAGGCCCAAGAATGTGGTCCTCTATGTAAATCAATACTTGGTAATGGAGTTTTAACTAAAAATCTGAATCCTATCATGTGGAACTAAGCTGATCAGATAATCATGGCGAACAGCAGAGCAGCGGCAATGAACACATTTGTGCTGAAACACCCTTGCTGTGAATAACTCGCAGAAGGTTCCAATACATTGACTTGGGTGCCATTTGGTGCAGCACCCTTTGCAGCTTCAGGGGTGTAACTGTTCGGTCCCAGTGCAGGTTTAGGAGGAACAGAAGGATTTGGGTTCACTGGAAGCTTGCTTGAACTGTCCTCATTGTAACCTGGTAGCAACAACAATATCTAAGGGGACATCATTGCAGTTTCGAGAACTGAGAAACAATCAAGATAGATATGTAGCTTACAATCAAAATTTTTCCAGCCCAAGACCATCCTCTCTCGATCGAACACAATCTTCAGTCCAGACATAAAATTTTCTACATAAAGCGACCAGCTAGGGTAATATTATTGATGTAGGTTATCAATACAATCTACGATGACAAGTATATAAGGAGAAATAATGTAGTAATTCATAATGTGAGTTTAGGGTAGTAGCACATCATGAATGTAGCAGGCATGATTTTTCGCAGTAATAGTAAAAGCAGCATCTGCCAGTATTTGAGTACATGAGGTCTTAGCATAAACAAGTACGGTATTAGTATGCAGATCGTACGCATGCAGAGTCCAGCAATTAACAGTAACACGAATAATTTAAGTCTATAGTTTATTCAAAGCGAAGCAGTGTGGTTACAGAATTTATTTAGGATCAAACATATTCAAATTGAAATGAAAGGTTTAACTGTTTAGAGTGTGAAGAAGATTACCCCCTATTAAGTTAACACCCTCACTCTTCATAATGGCCAAGCAGTATCCAATTGGGTTCTGTTACAGAAAAGAGCAGTAGATGTAAAATTGCCAAACTCAATTAGAAATAAGAAATAAATAGGGCACAATGCCAGTTTTATCTTACAGCTGCAGTGTCTGTTATGGTTATTATTGGATCATTGACAGGAAATATGCTTCCACCTTTTGTTGTGAGACTTATGTTTGGAGAAGTGGCAGGCCCCTTTGCGCTGGAACATGCAGCAACATACCAATCAGGTTTAGATGGACAGGCAGCAGTATGTGAAAATGCAAATGTATCAAGGTCTAATCTAAATGAAATTACCTCACAGTGTAGCAGTATTCAAATGGTAGGGAAGAATCAAGTTGGCTTGGTTTATCTTGGACTTGTGAATTGAACTGGAAAAAATGAACAGATATAAGAACAGAACCATTGTGAAACATGAAATGCTGAAAAATCACTCATAACATAATGGGACAAGGTACTTACACTGTTTGTGATTTCAGTGTACATTGGATCGGATAGAGCCGTAAAAGAAGTCCCAGTGTCAACAATAGCATTGAACTTGGTGCTCATCGATTTACTTCCCACCATAGCTCCAGTTATAGTTATGTTATAAAATGGACTGCAAAAATAAGATATAGCAAAATTAGTTTGATGAACTACTACTCATTTCTGAAATATGTGCAGCAAGACCCAGGAACATACTTGTGTTTGTAGATATTTAATGGAGTTTCCTGCTGGTCCGAGCTTACCATGTCCCCGAAATTGATTCTACCATGACCATCTTCTCCAAAGCACATGGAGAAAGAATTGACAGCAATGCCTTTACTTGCAAGCAAACTAGGAACTGATCTGCTGTCCATACCAAGCCCAAGCAGACCATTTGGCGCAGCACTGCCCAGGAATGAACCCGTCTGGATCTGTCCGCAACTGCAAAATTTAAATGAGATTCAGCATGCGGAGATCAACAAAGGAAGACAGTATATCGTAAAGTGCATACCCGAAAGTTATTGGGACTGTAACGATTTTGGGCTGTGCTGTCTCAGTTATCATGTACAAGACATCCTCAACTAATACACCAGACGATGATGTGTTATCAGACAAGTATTCGATGCTGTAGGGGCAACTGTTACTTGCTGATTGGCAGGCACTCTGGAGATCGCAAAAATTGCTACTGCATGGGACCTTTCGGCTAGTACTTGATTTCTGAGGGCTGTACACATCGAAATTAAAATCCTGTTCCAAATGTTCGTACACAATGAGGCGATTAGTTGCAGAACAGAAATAATACTAGGCACAAAAACTGAGACATGTCTCATTTGGTGACAGTTCAATTTTCTGGAGCTGAAAGGATGACCATTTGATTTTAGAACAAGATTGTACAGATCTACTCTCCCCGTCCCATATTATAGGGCGTTTTAGCGAGGGGCACGGGAATTAAGGAAAGTGAAAAAAGGTGAGATGTGCTGAAAACGAGGAGGAAAGAGAGAGAGATAGAAAAGTATTGGAAAGAGAGAGAGTGTATTAGGAAGTGAGAATGACTTATAATTTGAGAAAAGTTGTTAGTCTAGAATGACTTATAATTTGAGACGGAGGGAGTAGGAGATTAGGACCAAAGGATTGGCTTTTCTTTAATCCCGACAAGTTTCCAGCTCAAGCTGTCAAGCTTCTGGAAGATTTCTACGACTAACATGACACATGCTGTGTTTGATGCTTTATATAACTTTGGTCTTCTCAAAATATGCTCGCATCATCACGCAGTAATTATCAAAAGAAATTCTAACATAGGCTATTTGGGGAAAAAACTAAGGATATCAACTTTTCTTCATCTTTGGATAAGAAGTACTCCTAATCCGATATCCAAGCTGTAACCACCAAAATTCCGTAAGAATCATCTAAATAGAACAACTGCTCAGCTCCAATCATATACCAAACATAAGCCAAAGAAGGAGAAGGAGAAGGAGATGGGGAAGCAGTACCCCATAGCTGGGTGAGGTGAGGGGGGCGCACTTGACGCAGTCGCAGGGCACCCAGAAGAGGTCGCTTCCGGTGTCGAGCGCCACCAGGAAGGTCACGTTCGGCGTCCCCAGCGCCACCACCGCGTAATGCAAGCTGCAGTACAACCAACACCAACCACCGCGCACGCTTTAGCCCAAAGTAAGCGACAGAGAAGGAACAGCTAAACAGCGAACCCCGCAATGATTCGACTTCGACCCCTCTCCACCACGAATCGACGCGAAGCCACCAGAAGAACGCGGCAGCAGCAGAAGGAAAGGCCGGATAGACAGACTCACAATCCGAAGTCGTTGAGCCGGTACGTGTCGTTGCCGTCGGCGAAGGCCAGCTCCCCTCCCGCTCCCGCCCCGGCGGACGCGAGCGAGCGCCGGCGGAGGTCGTGCCCGGCCAGCTCCGCGTAGTAACCCGCCGTCCCGGAGGCCGGCGCGACGTGCCCCGTCCGCGCCCGCACCGCCGCCGAGTACCGGTGGTGGACGTCCAGGCTCAGCGCCTCCGCCGCGATCGCCGCCAGGCCGGCCACGAGCAGCGCGAGCAGCGACGCCGCCGCCGCCATGGTACGTCGTCCGCGGCACGGCAGAGGAAAGCAGAGCCGAGAAAAAAGATGACCGCTTTTGCTTGGAGCTCGATGCTTGGAAAGGCGCCGGGTTCGGCTGCCGGCCACTATTTATCCGGGGGATCCGGGAGGAGGTCAGGACTCAGTAGAACGGATGAAATGGAAGAACTACTACAGTATTGAATGTGCGTGTGCGTGCACCTGCCGCCTGCCGCCTGCCGCGAGTGCGAGGTGGCCGGTGAGTTTCCGCGTGAAGGGTGGGTGGCGGGGCCCGGCGGCAGAGACGGAACGAAAGCGAGGACGTCACACGTCAGTGCGCTGGACGCTTCGCTTCGCGCTGGACTGCTGCTGCCCGCCGCGCTGTGGGTCCGGTCCGGTCCGGCCACGCCTACTACCTTTTCCCATTGCGATTTCGATTTTTTTCCTTTGCGTTTTCCAAAAAAGGTCCGGGGACCGGCAGCGATGTCCCGGAGGAAAAAGGTTGCCGCCGCCGCGGCGAAGAAAACGTGGGGTTGTCCATTCAGGCGGCGCGTGTACCGTCCGATCAGGAACTGGCGCGCCTGATTGCATAGGACAGGTCTCAGAATAGAGATATTTTTTTGTTCCTGGTGGTCTTGCTGCTCCAGAAAAATTCTACTAATAGGAGGCATGATTAGGCGCGTAAGAATTGAAAGGACTGTGGAAACTTCTGATCACTAGCGTCATCGGATGGAATCGGGTCATAGCGGCTGCCGTCTGACTGACGAAAAATCCAGCAGGCTGCCGTCAATGGATCGAGTACGCTGCGGCTGCTTGGCCGGAAAATACGAAGTCAAACGAAAAATAATCGTCCCCCCCACCCCCCCCTTCACACACACACACAAAAAAGAGCCGTGGCCAGAGGTTGATTGAGCGTGTTGAGGTTAGGTCTCGAGGGGCTCCGTCACGCGATCTCGGGACGATCTGCTGACCGATCGGACCAGGCCGAGCTCACCTGCTCCGGTGGCGAAGTTGATTGAGCGTGGCGCAGGGGCCGTGCACCTCATCCGGTTTTGAGAAAGGTCGATGGCGATCGTCTACCGAACCAGCATGCTCAAACCGTAGTAATCTTGACACTTGCCTGACTCAAGCTCTCCGCAACGGATATTCAAGCCCATTCCCATGTGGCAGCATACTGTGAGGTGATGGCAACCCATCGTTCCATCAGCCATTTGCTCATGGTCATTCGTTTGCTATTATTCATTTTTATTCTCCCGATCGCTATACTATAACCAGAATAACCCTCAAATAAGTACAACAACTTTACAAATTCCTTAGCTGTTAGCCTATGACTGTAAGCTCCCACACAGATGACACAACAGCAGTAGCTACACAAAAGCCAAGCATCTGTATCCGTCAGGCCTTTACCAGACACTAAATAGATGTAAACATCTCGATCCTTTCACCATGCTTGGAAACGAGGGGATCCAGGATGTCCACCCATGTGCTGTAGTCGATTGGGGATCCACCTCCAGGCTGAAGGAAGCCATTCACAAAGAAGAATGGCGCGCCGGCGACTCCCCTTGTGCACCCATACTAAAGCAGAGTAACAAAATCACTCAGAACCAGTTTCTGGATAGATGTTTAGGGCTTGGTGCAACAAGAAAATATAGCTAACCTTGAAGGAAACCCTTGCTGCCAAGTCAGTTCTTCTATCGCTGAAGCCTGAGAGGAACTCGGACACAGAATTACCGACGGTCTGCGCTGCCATCTTTGACATTTCCATAGCTACAGTTGTGCTTGGTTGCGAGGATGTCGCAGAATTGGAGAACTTTGCCTGGTTGTATTCAGCGATAAGGTAGTTCAAACATGTTTAAAAAACAATATAATAAGTAGTAAAAATATTATTGCAGCTATATGGACATACGGCTGTTCCCTACAACTTGTTTAGCAACGATATCATTTCATCATTCACGAGAATAGTGGAAGCAAGAAAAAACTTTATCCTATGGTGCTGCTCCCTGAGTAATTTCAACATACTTGGCAGTCAGCAGTCCACAGTCCACAGTTGAGAGTATTTTGTCAAACATTTGTATCTTACTAGAGCAAGTGGGAAACAGAAGGATTATGAAAAGTAAGGACAGCTCTATTGGCACGTAGAAATCATAAACACATAATGGAGACAGCTACCAACCTGGTTCTTGAAGAACAACTCCAGTAATGGATAAGTTGATGATGTGTTCAACTTGTTAGCAATGTACAGTGCACGGCAGGCATGAAATGCATAGGTGTGATACCTGCAGTTTAACATTAGGGTAGAAAAACCTCTGAATGAGTTTCTCACCTCCTTTTGAATTCTGACATGACAAAATCAGCGAGTTCTTCTGTAGAAATCTTAAAATTCGAAGTGAATTGAAAATAATGTTGGCAAGCTAGCATATAGAGCAAACCATTTTTTTCTCGAATGCACAAGAGAGTGTACATCATTTCATATATAGAGCAAATTATGGCATCAAGAAACATGCATATGACAAGGTGCTACCGAAACTGAAATAATTTACTACATCATGTTAGGGAATTACAATCATTGGTACAAAATATTACTATCTTCAAAGTTGTTTTGATTTTGTTGTGATAATTAAATTCGTGTCCTGGGGTTTCCACAAAAGAAAGAAAAAAAAATGCGGGTGTATTGATCAAATTATTGGAACCATGCTGGATATCACTTTTGCCCAAGCAAGTTCCCATATATTTAGATTTTAGATAGTTAAGAGTCAGGGCATTGCCAGTAAGAAAATTAATGTGACTTGTGAGGTACAACAATTATTAGGAAATAATAAAGTTAGAGCTGCCACAATGAGTGCAACACAATGCTTAGTATAGATCTGCGGGTAGTGACATCTTGTGGAACACAGTTGGCAAATTCAGTAAATTCTGCTCTTATCACATGTCGTTTTAGCAAATAGCATGTTTGAGTAAAATTGTCCTGTATCATTCAACACATTGTTCATGATGGGAATTTTTTCAAATAGCTCATAAGTTCCATGGTTTATCTGGAATTGAATCCAAAGTATTCCTTTGTTGGGCATAGTATGCCTAAGTACAAAAAGGCCAAAAACAATCATTTTCATTAATTATTACTCTCAGCAGCCATCAAAACATTACGTACTCATTTCTTTTATACCATTACATCTTCATATGCAGTAAATCAAACCGACCATATCGGAACAATATCCTAGCAGAACATGCAATCATTTATCAGGAAAATCATACAATGCACCCATATTATTAATGACATACATGAACAAATGAGAAAGCGATTGGCTTGAAGTCCGGAGGAAAACAAATCATGGAACAGTGGCAAAATTGTATGCACTGCAGTCTAGCGTAAGAAGCAACAATGGTACATGGAAAGATACATGTAACCACTTTATTTGTCTCGATTAAGATAACCCTTACCAGATTCATAAAGTACAATCCTTGGTTCAAAAATCATCATCTTTCATAGTTTACAAGACTTTGACATGCCAAATTAGCCAAGTAAATCGTAAGTTTTAAATGTCATCATCACTCGTTTAGTATATGGTTGGCACAGACACCTCATTCTGTTATGCAAAGGTTTTGTTTCAGCAAATTGTAAGTTGGAATCTTACTCTGCGCCATTTAGTACGCCTATCATTATGGAAACTTCCAAAATAAAACCAGAAATTTCAAAAGTTGCCGAAACTTAGTCTAAAGGGTCTATTCAACATTCCTCTCTGACTGTTAAATGAAAGGGCAGCACAGTGCATGTAGCTTTACGCTGGGTCCGGGGAAGGGCCCGACCAATAATGGAGAGAAAGTAGACGTCAATTGTATTGAACCTATTTTTTCACATCCTTTGTTTAAATATAATATGGACTACGGAGTCCTTTGAGTCATTTGATAGTACAGCTACTGAGACCACATAGCCTGACCTAGCTATTTCGTGCTACTGCAACCACTTGTGAGACTACTGAAAATTGCTAAAATTACTAGGTGCAGCCACTTGTGGAGCTACTAAAATCTCTAAAAGTTATCAGGTAAAGGACATCAGCAACATCAGTAGATACTCCTATGAACATAAATCGTCATGATAAAGCTTGGAAGACAGCCTATCGTAAAAAGCTACAGGTACGCGTCACTTCCATATATAATCAGATCAATAAATCTGAACGATTAAGGGATCAAAGAAGCTGCAGTGTGCTCTTACGGAAGCGGAAAGGGGTGGACGATGAGGGAGACCCGCGGGGCGTATCGCTCGACAGCGCGCTTAAGAGGCTCCCAGGAGTCGCGGCTGTCGGGGCATAGTGGGTCGAGGAAGGCCTCGACGAGGACGGTATCCTTCCAGGCGGCGGCCGCCCCGCCGCCGTAGGCGAATCCGTCGTAGCGCGGCGGGACGGAGGCCTGCGCCTGGAGGACGAGGAGGTAGTAGGAGCAGGATGCAGCTACGGCCGCCGCGAGGAGCAGACGCCGGAGCAGCGGCGCGCGAGCAGGCCTCGCCATGGGATCGATCGCCGAGGCTCGATCAGTCGTTGGTGCCTGGCTCTTTGTCGCCTTGGGGTCCCCCGAAATGGTGGCGACAGGGGCGAGGCGAGCGACTGGGGACTGGGGAGAGAAGTGGTGGTGAGTTTATCTTCGCTCGCTCTTAGGCCCATGAAAAGTATTTCTCGAGGAAGGCCCAAAGCAAATACGAGGTGGTTTACAAAAAAAAAGCAAATACGAGGTGGCGATGGGTTGATTTTACTAGGCCGATCTATCCGAGCTTGAATGATGAAATTTTATCTTTTTTTTTTACATCTACTCCCTTCCCAAAAAGAGAATCCGTATTTGACTGACTATATTTCTATTTTAAGTAATAAATTTAATTAGATTTAATGCTATAAAATTTACTCTCTTCATTACTAAATTATTGTCGCTATTGACTGCTAACATCAAATTTGATTATGTATGTCACATTAAAATATTAGTTAAATTTATAAAAATTATAAATCATATTTTAAACACCTTTAATGATAAAAAAATTATATTAAAATATTTTTATATAGAAATAGTATTTTATTACTTTTTCTATATTAAGTCAATGGAAGACCACTGAACTGGACGTGTCAGAAACAGAGCGGAACAAACGAGAACCAGCACGATCGATCCCCTCTAGCAGCCGTCCGAAAACGGACGGATTCATTTTTATATTTATTTTATTTGAAGAAAACGAAAACGAAAAACTCAGTAACGAAAATGAGCAGAAAATTTTCGGGAACTTGAAAAATGGAACAATTCAGACGACACTTCAGACGGTAATATATCGATAACGGTCGAAAACCGATAATTTAAATCGAGAACATCACAATCATAAAATCAATTACCAATATCATTAACACACCATCGAAGTCTATAATATCGTAACATAAGTTCATAGAAAACATTATGATATGATGCTAACTTAAAGACTAACAAACAAATAAGTACGTACATGGGCTCGCCAATCTATCTACTGGCGGTACGCATACAGCGACGGGTCAAGCGGCCGGCATTGCAATGCCGGCGGCAAGCGTGGATGGCAATGGACAGGGGCAAACGGGCGGCACGTGGGTATGGCAGCGGGCGAGGGCGGTGTGAGGAGATCGCGGCGAGCGGCGAGCGAGGGCGGCGACGGTGGCGGTGTAAGGATCAAAGACACTGAGAAGAGAGTTAAATTGATAGATTTATAGTACTAATTTCGCTACGAACTTAAACTATAAGGCTCGAAGCAAATCTAAACAATTCTAGTAAGCAAAAAACACCTTACAATACTAGTGGAATGAAAGTAACGACAAGCAAGCACTAGCACGATAGCCATCAAGAGGAATAAAAAATAACTTATCACACTACTCAAACGGTAAGTAAATGCGGTAAGTAAAGAGAGCGAGATAGAGAGTGCTCAGTGATTTTTTTCTAAGTTTTCGAAAAGTATGTGCCTTTCCCTAATTCTCGTTGAACAGCTCCTATCGAAGTTTTGGTTCCTTTCATCGTTCTCGAAATAATACTCATAAAGGTATAATTCACTCCCGGAGTGAAGTCACCGGTGGTTCAGCTATCGCACATAATATCCAAGCGCTAGAGCAAGCTTGCAAGCTTGAGCGCTCCCTCTTGGTGTCCTTTTTGAGCGGAGGACCCGAAATCGCGTAGAGACTAGCGTCGGATTTCACAATTTCCTCGAAAACTCGATCACCGACTCCTAGCCGATCTAGGCTGCCCACGTCAAGGGTAATAAACAAATATCACTCCTGTCAAGCATTACAAAATATAGAAATGTATAAATGCTCTTTATCACTCTCTTACTAGCATTAAAGATCTTAAATCTTGCAATGTGCTTTTTTAGTAGTAACCTTTGGCATCTCACAGGTTGGCTCTAACTTCTCAAACTATAGTCACACTGGAAAACGTCACCTGTATAGTTTAAATAGACTTTAAGCCCAGAAACAATCGTTGAAATGTGATGTCATAAAGCGATCTGCTTTATGCAATCACCGGACTGTTCGGTGGCTGGACCACCGAACTGTCCGATGACCCTTCTTCCTCTTCGACCAGAGAAACATCCTCTCTGTAATCCATTTCATAGAACTCTAGACTATCCGGTGCATACCTTTACCGGACTGTTCGATGACTTTCACTTTTGAATTTACAGACATATACATCTTCTCTAAACTTCAGCTTCGACCTCTCCGGATTGTTCGATGAGTGTCACATCAGATTGTCCGGTATCTTCTCTGTAGCAACTCTAGAGAGAGCTCTGCCTCATCGGACTGTCTGATGATCAGTGACTTTATCGTCCACTGAATCTGATCTTCGGTCTTTGTTTTCGCGTCCTCTATCACCTGTAGTGTTTTTTGAATATCTAAAGAACATTCACATCATCTAACACTTATATAATAAAAGACAAATAATGTTACCTCTTTTAAGAGTATCGACGCTTTTATGAACTCTCTATCTAGCTCTTAGCTTTGTTCCTTTGATGCCTATAAATTTCTCTTCTAAAGTCCATCTTTGTTATCTATCGAGAAAGCACACTATGTTAATGTAAAATTAACGAAGTGATATCTATAATCACAATCGTATACTCAATCATCAAAATCAATTCATACTTTTTAAAAAATTAAAAAATAATGAAGTTAACAGGCGAGCGGCACGCGAGCGAACGGATAGCGCGAGCGGGGGCGGCAGGCAGTGCGCGGGGGCAAACGGGCAGTGCGCGGGGCCGACGTCAGGCGCGCGAGGACGGTGGCGGCCACATGATGACAGGCGAGGCAGGGATTAGGCGCGACTGATGGCTAGAGTTACGTTCAGTTGTGTTTTATTTGGTTGTGTCAGGTGGGCTTTTGGGCCACGCGGGGCGGCGGTGGTTGGTGGGCTGGTTAGTTGGTTTGAGCTAATTTCTCGTATAAGGTTAAACGGGTTGAAAAAGGGGATTTTCCGATTTAAAAACAGAATTTTCCAGTTTAAAAAAGGATCCGGCTAAACGAGTCGGAAAACTGTCTATCCATTTTTGATCCTGTTTTTACTTTTTCGTTCTCATCCTGTTCCTATTTGCCTATTTCAAAAATAAAAATAAGCGAAAAAATTCAATTAATATAATATACAAAAGCCGGTTAAGACGAGATTTTTCGGTTCTATTTTTATCCCTAAGCAGCGGCACAGCACGACCTGCTTGCTGTATTCCAATGCGACGGATCTATCGAGAAGACAGGTGAACACTGACGGCAGTCTGCTCCGGATGAATCAGCGTCAGAGCTCAGCTTCTTATTTTCTGATTCATTTTTTGATTCTTCTTTATCTGAATTGATTTTATGATTAAAAATAAAATTTTAAAATCAAGCATAAAATCACTTTATATAATGAAGATAAGATACTTTATTTAACTCTCAACCTTTTATATCATTTCAAAAAATTACCTCAGACTCCTCTAATTTTACTTTTACCTGACACGGATCGCGCGCTCACTTCTTACACATGGGGCCGTACGTACCCCCGTTGCATCCATCAGCCCGACGCCGCGCGGCGGTCACGGCCTCGCAACGGTTGTGGTGCGGACCGTACGGTGCGGTGGACACTGTTCTCTCACTGAGACGTCCGTCCGACCGCGCGTGTCATCTGCGGTGCGGTGACTACACTCTAGCCGTTTGTGCTGTCTTTTAGATGCAGTACTGTACTACCTTCGTCATAGTAGTTTGTTGATGAATTTTTGACTAATAATTTTTATAGATTTTATTAAATTTAAAATATAATATTTATACTTTTTAACTTATCAAAATATATTTTCATAACGTAGCATAATTTATAATATTAAAATTATTTAAATATATTAAAATCATTGGTCGTAGTCAACAAAACTTATAAATAAGCTTCTATTAGACAGATGGAGTACTAGTTCATTGGTCTTAGTCAATAAAAACTATAAATAAGCTTCTATTGGACAGAGGGAGTACTCAGTTAGACATCACTGATTTTTAATATCAATTTTGATCATTCATTTTATTAAAAAAATTATTATTATATGTAAAATTATTAGTCATGATTTAAATTTCACTAATAATAAATCAAATAATAACAAAATTTTACACATTTGAACAAATTTTTTTAAAGTAAGATAAATTGTTAAAGTTGTTGTTAAAAGTCAACGATGTCAATATTTTAAAATCAAAGAAAGTACATTTTTCTTTTCTAAATGCACATAGTAAAATGTCTCTAACAGAGATGAGTTAGACCACGTGCACACAAAAAACGCATCCAGAGTTAATTTTTTACAAATTTAACAGATAAAATCTCTCCATAGACAACTTTTACAACTTTAATAAATGAGGTGATAGGCTCTTCTAAATCTCTTAGATCTTGAGCTTACAGGAAACATTGTGACTATTATTAGTTAACAAAACACAACTAACTGAAACAAATATAT
>BCLF01000122.1:4623-34914 GCA_001602275.1 Zoysia japonica | reverse complement strand
GGAATGAAAAACTCTTGGCGTTTGGATTGAAAGAATTTGTAACATAGTAAATAAAAATAGAAATGATAAATAAATATTTAAAATAAATTTGTAAAAATAAATTACAATAATTTATATTCTAATGATGAATGTGTTTAGAATATTGAAGGAATAGAAAATATTGGAACACAATGAATTAAGAAAAAATATTTCAAAATGTTATCAATAAATAGGTATTAAGTGCTCAATTATTTTTCTATTACTTTTAGCTAACTCTAATGCCGTCTATAGACTAAATAGTGCATGCATGCTAGTAGAACCTTGGCAGCCAACGTGGTGAACAAAACAAAGAAAATTTTCCTTTAGCTCTAACCTCATGTTTTGTTTCCTTTGTTTTGTGAAGGAACTCTCCCCATTCCTTTGGAAAGGATTTCATAATTCCTTCATTGCAAACACTTTTGTATAGGAAATATTCTTTTGGAATGGATTCTTTTGAAATTTCTTTGATTTTCCTTTGAGCCAAACAGGGCCTTATCGGTGGCGGGACAAACAAAATCTATTCTTTTTTCTGAAAAGTACTCATGTACTACCTCCATCTTAACAAAAAATTATTTATAGATTTTGTTAAACAACTTTAGTCAATGATTTATGTATATTTAGTTAATTTTAAAAATCTAATTTTTCTACTTTTAAATTTATTAAAAAATATTTTTATAATATATATAATTTTTATTATTAAAATTATTGATCAAAGTTGTAGTCAACAAAATTTAAAAATAAACTTTTATTTATTGAAAAAAAGTATACAGTAGTCTACGTGTATTACGAGAAGAGGGCAGACAAACGATTTCAGGGTCCATGAAACCCGCCCCTGATGATCATTCCTCGTCACCCACCATATGATGTTCGAGCGCCCCGAACGGAGCCCGCGGCCGCGCCCCCGCGGATACAGACAGACGAAACACTCGTTAGTCCTTGTAACTTGGGCTCGCCGGAGTATAAACAACTGCGCCACTGGTTGCCTGTCCACTGCTTAACCTCCTAGCAGTATCGATATCGGTGTTAACCCTCAGCCATCCATCACGACGAAGGATGCCGGTTCCCGAACGAGGCGCATACAAAAAAGAACCGGGGAGTAACTGCAATGCTCAATGCCGCCCTCGCTCAACTCGAGCTCGGCTCCGTTCGGACCGTTCCCCGGCGGCGACCCGTGAGTCCGTGACGCGCCCTGCCACGGCGCGGCCGGCGTATCAAAAGTATGGAGCGCGGGGCGCGCAATGATGGAGCACGTCATCCTCCATCCGCCTCCACGTGAAGAGCATGGTGACGAAACATGCATGGCGAAGCTTTTGCGGCCAATCGAGTGGGTTTGGTCCTCTGCGGAAGCGGGTTGAATACGGATGGTTTTGATGACTTCTTGTTGCTCGTGGGTGGCGTCGAAAAAAAAACAATCAAATATCGGTTCCTGTCGGACCGGACGGGGCGCACGGGAAGTGAAGCGCGGATCATCACATGCGCGGCTAAATCAAGTTCTGATTTGGCAGTTGCTGCTTGCTTCTGGGCACCGGGACCTGCATGTTTGCATGCAGATGATTGGGGTAGTTTCTATTCTGATCCAGGGAGTGCACCATCTTTATTTGAAAACAAGACTTGATATGGCAATGCCATTCAGTACCTCACTCACGGACCATGCTTTTAAAGGAACTTTGGACATCTTTGACCAAGCTCCAACCCCGTTTTAATTTCTTACGACTATATAAAAAATGCATCCATACTTTTCTTTTTCACTAGTAGCAGTTTATTATTACAGATATGGTTTCTTTGAAAATAAGCTGCAATTTTTTTGAGCCTAAAATAAGGTGCAACTTAAAACCGCTGCATTGGTTTGGCATATCTCCCCGCATAAACAAATCACCCAAAGATTACCCCTCCAGTCCACCTCCCTCCTCGCTCTCCCGCGCCTTTCCCCCCGCTAGCCCCAACTCACATCCAACAAAACTTCTCTCATCGCCACCACCTCACCAACGAAGGCCAGCCAGCACCCTCCTCCCTCCCGCTCCTCGCCTTTACCTGTCTCACAGTTATTACAGTCACGCACCAAGGGCAGCTTTGACTTTGACCACTCATCTTCTCCATCTCCTCACTCCCCTGCGCCACTCTAAACCCTGCTCTAAACCTTGGCCAGGTTCAGGTAGGGCAGGAGCATTCGATGGGGAACTGCGCCGCCTCCCGCCTCGCCGGCGGCGGCGGCGCCGACGGAGGGGACCCGGTCGCGGTGTGCCGCGACCGGAAGCGCCTCATCAAGGCGGCGATCGAGCGCCGGTTCGCGCTTGCCGCCGCGCACGCGTCGTACGCGGCGGCGCTCCGCTCCATCGCCGACGCGCTTGACGTCTTCGTCGCGCGCCACACCGCGCCGGCGCCGATCCTCATAACGCTGCCCACACCGACCGCCTCGCCCCCGGGCTCACCCAAGCCGGAACCGGCGCAGCCGCTCCCCTCGTCCGCCACGCCGCCGCCGGCGCAGGAGGCGCCGGCGACCGGCATCTCCGCGGAGGATGGGGACAGCGGCGTACAGACGCCGGAGATGGAATTCCCCTACTACTACGCACCCCCGCCGGTGACCCCGCCGCCGCCACCGCCCCCTGCGGCGTCTGCCGTCGGTGGGTGGGACTTCTTTAACCCGTTCTACGGGACGGAGGAGGTACCCGCGACCATCAGCGACGAGGAGATGCGCGCGATGAGGGAGCGCGAGGGCATCCCCTACCTGGAGGATGCGGAGGAGGAAGAGGCAGAGGCAGAGCAGGGGGCGAAGGAGCCGGAGGCGAAGCTCCCAACGGCAGAGGCCTCGCTCGGAGTAGCCAAGCAGGAAGAGTCCAAAGATGTGGGCGAGACGGTGGGGAATAATGGCGGCCTGGAGGTGGCCGTGGCGCAGCCAGGACGCGACCTTCTCGCGGCGCTCAAAGAGGTGGAGCAGCTCTTCTCGCGCGCCGCTGAGGCCGGCAAGGAGGTGTCCAGCATGCTTGAGGCCGCTACACGCGTCCCCGAGCTGAAAGGTCCAGCCTTTACTCGCTCCATTACTTTTCCTTCCCGCGATTTCTGATCTTGTGGAAAATTTCTCGATCTATGCTGCAAATGTAGTACGGGCATGGCCAGACGGCCCAGACGGCCAGACCCCTTTTTATGTTCGCGGCAAGATTTGGATGTAAAAGCTATCCAAGAAGACTTATTCTATTTAACTTAGGATTGATATCTTTTTTATACTCAGTACTACCTAGTCAGGAGTGGAGATTATACTGTTCTTATTTTAGGACCGCATGTGCTTCTGGAGATTAGACAGAGCACATGTCTTTAAAAAGTACCTATAAATATTCCTGGCTGACGGAATAACTGCTCACTGTCAATTTGTTATCATCCTTTCTTCTCAGGAGTCATTTCCTAGTCCTTTTTGGATAGGGCTCCTTTGATGTCACTTTGTTTGCGTTCGATTGCAAAGTTACCCTTTTCGGCAGCAAAAGGATAGTCTGCTGCTTGATGATGAACTCATGAATCTGTACTGTTGAGTGAAGTTAAAACAATGTACTAACAGCTTTATGATAAAACAATGTAACAACTTTATGTTTTATCTTGTGGCCACTAGCCAGCAATTCATGGACTAGTTGTGATCATCGTTTGATTGTAGATTCTGTATGCCTTTGATTAATCATGTTAACAATATTTATCGTGGTGCAGAAAATCCATCAAAAATTATCCATGCCATCACATGGCATCGGTCTCCATCATCAGTATCCTCGTCCTACAGGAGTGAACTGGGTGCAAGCTCGAACAGTTTATCATGGACTGACAAAAGTGAAACTAAGAGTGATATATTTGAAGACTATGGTGGGATGAAGTCTGGAAGTCACTCACAGACTTTAGGGAGACTGTATGCTTGGGAGAAAAAGCTTTATGAAGAAGTCAAGGTGGGTTTCTCAGTCTCCAAGAGGTTTCGATGTTTGCATATGTTGAAGCCATTAATTATATGATTTGTTGCATATCTGCAATAGCAGTGCTAATTTCTGAAATAAAACAAAGAAAATGTTGTAATATTGTTGAAATTCACTAGCTATAAACTTTGCGAAAGGCTTGGCTACTGTTTGTTTTATGCCGTAGCCACCTTGTCGTCTGTGTTTTTAGCCAACAAACAAAACACAGCTTTGGTAGCTGCAGTCTAGGCATAGTACTATTGGTTGTGTGATGTGCCTGCCCTTTTATGAATTTTTTAGTCGTGCTGAAATGAAATCAATATGCTAAATTTTCTCTGTATTGGCCAGTTTGTGTTGCATTTCTTGTCTAACCATTGAGCAGTCATTCCAGGCCTAACGTGCTAATCCGTTTTCTTGTGTGCATATATGTTGAATGATTTGGTTCGATCATGTGCAGGCTATAGATCAAATCCGGCAAACGTACGAGAAGAAATGTGCCCAGTTGAGGAACCAAGATGCCAAAGGTTCAGATCTGCGATGTGCTGAAAAAACTAGGTCAACAGTTAGAGACTTGTATACAAGAATCTGGGTTTCTCTACGAGCAGCAGAATCAATATCTGATAGAATACAAAAATTAAGAAATGAGGAATTGCAACCGCAACTTGTTGAGCTGTTACAGGGGTAAGCTGATATTCTATTTACATATAGGATTCAGTAGTTTTCATTTCAATCAATACTGATGCATTGGCAGTTCCTTTTCAGCTTAACAAAATCTTGGAAAATAATGTTCGACTCACATGAAACCCAGAGACAGATAATGTTTGAGGTGAATTCGTTCACCTGTCCTGCCTATGCTAAATTCTGTAACGATGCCCAGCGTCATGCAACTCTCAAGTTGGAGGCTGAACTGAGGAATTGGAGATCCTGCTTTATGGGCTATGTCAATGCTCAGAAAGCATATATTGAAGCTCTTGATGGCTGGTTGTCAAAGTTCATTCTGACTGATACCATCCGGTACTCCAGAGGGATTTCATCCATCGCGCCTAATAGAGCTCGTGCACCAACTTTAGTTTTGATGTGCCATGACTGGTACATTACATTGTCGAAATTTCCAAACAAGCGGGTGTCTTTCACCATGAGAAATTTTGTCAGGAGTGTGAGAGTGCTATGGCTGAAACAAGGAGAAGAGCAGCAGCAGAAAAGAAAGGTGGACAGCCTTGCAAAGGAGATGGATAAAAAGCTAACTGCTTACAAGCGAGCAGAGAACAAGGTCATTGAGACCAAACTTCCAGATTTTAAGCCTGAGGTAGATGTCAAGGAGCGCATGGATCACCTTTCCGAGAAGAAGGAGCTTATCAACACACTAAGGAGGAGGGTCGAGTCAGAGAAGGTGAAGCATCACGCTTGCATGCAGGACACACATGATGTTACTCTCAACGGGTTCAAGATCGGCCTTGCAAGTATATTTGAATCGCTGGTGGAGTTCTCAAAGGATTCAGTGAAACTTTATGAAGACCTTCTAGCTCAGGCTGGCATCAAAGATTCAGAGAAACCTACTGAAAAGGGGCTGGGTGTTGAGGGACCATATTCACAAATTACTATAGATGCCACCTGAATGATGATATGCTCCATCTTGGGAGCTAGTAGTAGCTAGTTGCATTGCCCGAGTTTTGGGCCCCTAGAATATTTTGTCTGATTTTAGCTTGTAGATTACTATGTTGGCTGTTGGTTGTAGGGTTATTCTTGCGGGCACCTACCTGCTTGTAATTATTCTTTTAGCTTGATATCAGGAATGATTCACTCTATTGCTCCTGTTGTTTCCTTGTCGTACATCGTCTACCCTACCACACCAAGAATCTGAATACCATAGTACTCCCTACTCAAGAAACGGGAGCATGGGACAGGTTAATTCCATGTCGATTATATTAACTGATGACAAAATTTAAGGTTGCGTACAAGATACTCGCGTGAATCTGAAGATCCAAAACATGCTCAGTTTGCTGTGTTTCACAGAAACGGCATTTTGCTTAGTACTACTGCGCTGTAAGCCAGTAACGGTCGTCAGTTCAGCTCCTATGGAAGTCTTGAAATGGGACGCAGAGGAACACCGGCGTCGATCGTGCGCCGGCACAAGGGGCAGGATGCGTGCCGGAGCAGCCAGCCGTCGATACACGGCAGGTGGAACGTGTGGCGGCACACCGGCAGGCTCCTCGCGGTCTCGCCGGCTTCAAACTCCTGCGGAAATAACAGTCCGTAGTCACTCAATTTCCCAAAACAAGCTATGGAAGAAAACTGCGGTCTGCCTGCTAGGCGCTAGCAGTGCGGGCGCCGGGCACTCACCTGGAGGCAAACCGAGCAGGCGACGTGCTCGCCGTCGGCATCCGCGTCACCGCTCTCGGCGAACCTCACCACGGGGAGCTCGTCGATGGCCGCCCTCGGCATGCCACTGTTGCCGCCGGTCTCGAAGATGTCAGAGCCGTCGCCTCGCCGGACAGGCGACTCAACGGCGCTCATCTGCAGCAGCAGCGCACGCGATCGCATCGCGGTAGTAACACGGAACGAATGAAACACGAGTGGGAATGGACGTTGATTGTCTTGAACACGTGAGGCGAGGTACACCGTACACGTACCTGGCTCTCGACCGCGCTGAGCACGGCGGGGTCCACCTTCTCGCGCACGAGGCGGCCAGTCAGCAGGCTCCAGATGACGTCGAGCTGAGGAACAAACAAAGGGAACCGGACTCAAGTCAGCCACGGCAAGCGAATAAGCATTGGCCGGAGACCGGCGATCGAATTCGCCTTTGAATTGGCTAGCTGATGAGAAATGACGGTGCAAGAATGAACCGACCACGTAGACGACGCTCCAGATGGCCGGATGCTCGTCGGAGCGCCATATCGCGAGCGAGGAGTCCACGACCTCCATGGAAACGAGCGCGCCCGTGATGCCGCCGACGCCCGTCCCGCGCACCACGCCGGTCTCCGTCGCCAGACCGATCAGCCCGCCGGTGATCGCGCCGAGGAGCGTCCCCACTGCCACGATCCTCACCGATCAATCAAAAGCTTATACTACATATAGCACGGAGAAAAGCTCCGCGATCGAGCTCCGACTAACCTGCCGCGAAGACGCAGGTGACGAGGCCGCGTGCGAGGCACTCCGCTGCCCGGGCGGCCAGGGAGCCCGCGCCGCGTGCCGCGTCCTGCGCGGCGGAGGAAACGGTGCCCGGAGCTCCACGCAGCGGAGAGCCGGTGCGCGCCGCGTACCCGTCCATGCCTGCTAGCTAGCCGCGCGCTCGTCGGGAACCGGAACCGGAATCGATGCGGTGAGAATTTAAAGACCGCTGCCGGATTCTATAACGGAGCAGGTTGCAGAGTTAGGTCGGACAATCGACACGGGCGTGGACGTGGCGTGCGCGTGGATCTTTGACTCGGACGCAGCCGGCGCGTGCAGCGAGGTCAGCCGCGCACCAACTGCTGCTGCGGGGCCACGGTGTGGGCTACCGTTAAATATCTGCACGCAGCGGCAGAGCTCATCTCTTCTCTGTGGACGTGAGAATTCTGGATCGAATCCCAGATGCAGAAGAAACTGAACCAGCAGGTGATGTTAACGGGAAACCACCACGCTGCCGATGGATGGAAAGGGTTGCTCAGCCGGTGGGAAGAAACTGAACCAGCAGGTGAGGTTAACGGGAAACCACCACGCTGCCGATGGATGGAAAGGGTTGCTCAGCCGGTGGTTGGAGCTCACGACAATGGCTAGCTTCTCCGTCGCCCTTTTGACGTCGGCTAAAGCTTCACGTCACCTGAAAGCAGGCAGGCCTTTATGCCCGTATCCTTGACTATTGGGGGCAAACTTGTGCGCTGCGATGTCCGATCTCTGTGGGCTGCTGCTGGTGCCTACTGGGGAGCGGTGACGAAACTGAATCGTCATCGGAAAGACGTCCGTGGCCAACGAAATCGGCCGCGTTTGGTGTTCCAGTACACCGGGATAGCCGTGCTGGTGTCGGGAAATTTCTGGACCGGACTTGGAGACGAAGGAATCAGGTGGGCGTGCGATACTAGTCAGGGCAAGGGCAACGAGTCGTTTTCGGTGATCAGGGCAACGTTTTCGTCCAGTGGGCTCGGCGGTAAGGTCTAGTACTAGTACATTGTTGGATACAAACCGCAGATGGTTATGGCGCGCGTGCTGACTTGGTTTTTCTCAGATTTTTTCTGGGAACTCTCGCCTCCACACAGATGTGCCGCATTAGCAGTGTGACGTTTTTGTCCCACACAGTCAAGATGATTTTGTATTCCTTTCAGCTACGTGCCGTGTTTAATGGTTTAGATTGTAAATTTAACTTACATATTAAGAGTGTGTGTGAGTGAGTGCACGCATATTAAGAGTGTGTGTGAGTGAGTGCGTGGAGTTAATATATAAATTCAAATAAATCACTGTCTTTGGTGACGGAGCCGATTCAGTGAGCACAAGAGATCGCCGAGTCCGACGGATAGGGCCAGCTGTGGTCAAGGTGACGTTCTCGGCCTGGCGGCCACCAGCCGCGCGCCGGTGCTTGGGCATTTATGGGCGGACCTTTGCTGTGTTCCTTCTCTTTTCTTTCGATCCTGTTTTTTCTGCTTTTTTAAAACTCAGCTTATCTGGTAAATAAATTTTTTTGATAACCTGCTATTTAATAAGCCGAATGTTTAGTAATTCTTAACAAAGTACTATCCTTTAAAATGAGATTAAAATGAGAGGTCCCACTAAAGGGCTAAATACAGCGAGGACCTTCTACCAACAGAAACATTTGTCTGTCTTCTCCCAGACTCCAACACATGTCCTCCCCTCCCAACGAGCTCACCGACTCCGATCGAAAAAATAAGAGCTCACCGACAGCTCCATCTCTCCAGCGAGGATTCAGATCTCAATTGATGTTATAAATCCAAACAAGCTATAGTAATCTGAATTAAGTTCATTTTACACCTTAGATATCAAATAAATGGCTAAGATATATTAGTAAAGTACAAGAGAAAATAAAAGATTTTACCTGTAGCACAATTTAGAATTCTTGTAACAGTGTATTAATGCCCAAGGCATTGTTTCCTCTCTCGTGCCAGTTTCGCAAAACCGCTCAAACCGGGCTGGTTTTCGCGAAAACCGTTCAAAACGCTCCGGTCCAGTTTGAGCGCTAGACGGATTTTTGTTTTATTTTTTTTAAAATTTTGAAAATATGACAAAATTTTTAAAAAAATATGTAAAAAAACTAGGTAAAAAATAGAACATTTTGGTGAAATCTGTTTTTAAAAATTTGAAGATTTAGTTGCAGAAAAAATTCAAAGAAGAATGAGCGGACAAAATAAAAGGGAGTCTTATCCGGAGTCACGGGACCAAAAGCAACACTCGCAGCTCCCTTTTCTTTGTCTGTGAGCTCACGTCGCCAGAGCTGCTTTCTCCTCGCTGTCCGTTGCCCCTTCGCGAGAAACCGGTCGCAAGGTCGAGCTAGCAGCCCGATACTGCCGACTAGCCGAGCGGTACGGGTGTCGCAACCGCTGAGCGGCGAGCCGGTTCGGATGCGCGGCTAGCCGAGCGGATAGCGCGGCAAACCACTCTTTCGGGGAAAGCTGTCCCCAACGGCTAACCGACCCGATCTGTTGGCTAACCGCTCGGATCTGTCGGCTAACCGTTGGATTTGTTCGATAAGCCGTCTGGTTACAAGGTTTTTCGAGAACTTCAAAGTTAGTTGAAGATCGCTGAATTTTTTTCATGGAAATATTTGTGATGTAGGTCAAGATTTAGCACATAGTTAGTTGATTCATTGTATAATGTATGCAGTAATGACAGATCAATCCGATTTAGTTTAGGAGCAAGAAGAGAACGTGTATCTCGGATTCTGTTATAAATATTGCAAGAGCGTGAAGAGAGGGGTGGTGCCATATGATTCAAGCAACATTTAGCACATCGTGTAACCAGCGTAATTGGACGTTCTTATGTTCCCACCGACGTGTGAAACTATTTTCCCTAGAAGCTTGATAAAACCACCAAGCGCAGAAAGAACCGAGCTAGACATGCACTCAGATAACAGCAGGTTGTAGGTGAAGGAAATGTTAATGAGGAGGAAGATGAGGAGCTCCAGGTTGCCATAAGGCAATCTAGAAAAGGAGAAGGAATTCTGACAGCGTCAGCGTTCGTATGGTGGTCAGTTCGAGAGTGCCGCTGGTGGTTTATCGCAAGGTGGTGCTAGTTCCTCGCAAAGACAATGATAGGGGAGGCAGCATTACTACGTCACCTACTATTTTACGACAGACAATGATATATCATACAGCTAAAGTAATGGCTACTACAATTATCCGTGCGATAATCATAGCACACAACCTCTCACCACATGAGTCTACCAATGGTAAAATTCAAAATTTTATAACATGTTATGTTCATAATGAGAGACAACTATCGTTTGGACGGGACAATCATAGAATAAATTTAAAGCGGAGTTGTTAGCTACTAGAGGATTTCAAATTCTGTGAAGTGAAAGTGCGACAATGCGTATTATGACGGAAATACAATCCCAAGGTAAAGTATGCTTCTTAGGTTGCTATGTATAGACTATGGATTTTATGTATGGATTTCTTATGTTTTGATTCGATATGATGTCTTATTATTTGTGGATGAAGTATGTTGTGTATGTTGATATTCAAAGAAATTAGAATAGGTCATGTCGAATTTTTCAGCATTTTTTCATCCTTTTTTTTTACTTTTCACTAATTTCTCGATTTTCAGAAAAATCGGCCGGTTTACCTTAAAAACCGACCGGTTTTCCTCTAAAACTGTTTGGTTTTCGTTCACGACAGTTTTCAGGAAAACCGTCCGCTGGCTAGCTGTTTTTGTTTCGCCGAAACCTTCCCTGAAAATTGAAATGACCGTAAACCGAACAGTTTTATCGGTTTTCGCGGTTTTTGTTAAACCGCCCGCGGCTGGTTTTAGCGCATCAAACGATAAGTGAAACCTTGGTACCAAGTGCTACAGGCATTTGGACCCCAAATCCAAAGCATCCCCTACTGTATCTCTTCTTTCTCCTCCTCACTTCTTTTCTCCTAGCAGCTAGAAGCTCACTGCACCTTTTCTCTGAGCCTCCCTCACAGGCTCATCGGCTCCTCACGACGTGATAGAAGCAGGTGTCACCTTTCCAAAATTTGGGGATGTGAACCTTTTTAATTATTTAAATGATTTTAATTAGTTATTTATTTGTTTTGAATTTTAAATATATTTAAAATTTTTTGAAAGTAAAGTTTTAATGTTTTGTTTAATAAAATGATTTTGGTATTGTTTTAAAGCAATGTCTATTTTTTTAAAAAAGGGATGTTTTTCTCAAAATGTTGATTCTCGAAAAGGTGTCTTGAAAACATGATTTTATTTGACAACTTTCAAATAAAGTAGAAGACTCTATCTCAAAATCTTTTAAACAATTGTTCTACTATTTTGGAAATAATTTGATAAAAGAAATTATAATCAAAGATAGAAATAGAAAAAAAATAAAGGAAATAAACACAACGAAAGAAAAGTTGTTTTCCCGAATTTTGGATTCTAGAAAAAGATGTCTTAAAATATGTTTTTATTTGAAATGGTTTAAATAAAGTAAAATGGATTTATATCAAAATCTATTAAACGAATTCTCTCATTTCAAAGTTTTGAAATAATATGACAAAGAATTAATTAATAAACAAAAAGAAAGGAAACAAGAAAAAGAATAAAAACAAACCTCCCTGGGCCGAATTTCTCCCTCCCAAGCCCAGTCGGCCACACCCTCACTTTTTCCCAATCCGGCCCACCTTGCCGAGCCGCCCTCCCCTCTCGTGTTTCTCTCACTGATGCGCGGGCCCCGCTGGTCATCTTCAACCTCCGGCCGAAATCCTGTGGTACAAACGCCGCCGCCCCTATCTTCGCCAACCGAGCCCCGAATCTTTCGGGATTTCACCCCTAGCCGCGCACAACCTCGTCCCCGACTCGTCTGCCCCGTTCCCCAATAAAACTTGAGCCTCCTCGCCCGCTCTCTCCTCCCCAACCCGAGCTTCCTCCCCTCACCGTCGCGCCGCCTCCTGAGGTCGCCCATGCCCTTGCAGACAGCGTGCCGACGTCGCCTGAGCCACGCCTCGCGTGCCTCGACCTTTACCGTCGCCCGCCGTGGCCCGTACAGCCCGCGTGCCGCCGATGAAGCCCTCCCGTCAAGCCTCGCCGTTTGACCCCTTCTCGGGCCATCTCCGACTTCAAGAAGCCCCATGGTAAGCACCCCCACGCGCTCCTATTCGATTCGAGCCCCTCCTCGTGAAGAACCGCGCACCGAAGCGCCGCCCCGGCCAACTCCAGCGAGGAGCCGCCACGGCGCCACCGCGCCGGCCCTAGCGGAGCCGGCCACCCAACCGCGACCCCCCTTGAGCCGTCAGATCTCATCTGTGCGGCCCAGATGAGATATGATTAACCTTTAAGTAATATTAAATCAGATCCATCCGATACAAAATCGAGGGCCGAGATTAATTCGCGGATTTCCCATATGAAAATAAACCGAATTCACTTTATTGCATCAGCATGACATCATGCTGATGTCATATACATTTTTAATATTAAATTAATGTAGGAAATCAGATTTAATTGTTTTATTAAAACGATATTAATTTAAATAATAATAGTAATAATAATAATAAAAATTTAATTCGAATAATAACTATAACAATTATTTGAAAGCCCCTATAAGTTACTTAAATTACAAATCAATCCCTACCATGTTACAACTATACATTTTAGCCCTTGTTAATGATAATATTAATGCATATAATAATAATAATGCAAATAATAAAATTAATCAAAATAATTGTAGTAATAATATATATCCTAATAATATTATTAATAATCTTATGGAGGTTAATTAACAATATTGCTGGTAATAATAATTATAATAATCTAATAATAATATAATTATACTACTACTACTAATAATATTATTAATACTAATATAATTCAAATAATATTTAATAAATATAAGAATAGTAATTAATAACATTAAAATAAGAATATTATTTAATATATCAAGTATAATTATTATTTTATAAATTTAGCAAACTATAAATAATCAGTTTAGAACCCTAAGTTTTATAAATTAAAATATGTCACTGTTTTAAAGTAATAATCGCACCTATGCCCTTAAAACTTTATTTTAATTATGATTTAGTCCCAAAAATTTTAAAAATATTATAACTTTTAAACCGTAACTCCGATTTCAGTGATTCTTGCGCCAAAACGATCGTAGCAACATAACCTATGCATTCATAACATTATCCTATTATTTCTCTTCTGTTGTATGTATAGTTGTGATTGAAATGTATTTCTTTATTTGTCGTGCTTGCGCTAAGACAATTTCGCTTCGGATCCGCAGTACGAGGACTTCAAGAATCAGAACTTCAATATTATTGAGCAACAATAATATGACAACGGCAAGTGTTCTTGACCATCTTGTGGCTATTTTACAAAATATGTAGACTCCATGCTTGTGTCAAATTGAATGCGCACCTATGATTAAGGTTTGTATCTAGTCTTTCCTTATTACGCTTTGTCGCCCCTAGTTTACTTCTCTGTTGGATAGATTGCATGCTTAGCTCTGCTGTTGTCAGGATGGGTGGCTGTTAAACTTGATTTATTATTATATTATTATACTTGCTTCATTAGGATTAATGGGTTATGTAATAGCAACCTAGAGATTAGTGATTTGGGGTGATATGGTTGGTATAGGATTGTGTGCTGGGTTATCAGTACTGTCCCTTGGTATGTTATTTTCCCAAATTTAAGGACCGGCTTGTGGAGCGACCACCCATGTGCAATCGTACAACCACGAGCCAAGTACGGGTGTGGCCTGGCGTAGTAAGTGGTGGAGATTAGTTCTGTGCATGCCAGCTGGTGAAGCGGAGAAAATGAGTTACGTCAGGAACCGCCTAGAGCGAGATGTGTGGGGAAGGGATGGTTACTCTCCAGAATCATTTGGCACAAGAGGGGGCCTTTCCCTGGTTATGATTAGTGCCTGATTAGTTAAAATCTCAGTGGGCACGTATAAGCTGGAGGAAGCCATGCAAAAGCTTTGAAGTGATCTCCTGGCCTTTGCACCAAAAGAAGTGTTCGAGTGCTAGGCCAGCATGAGCGAAATAGAGATTCTTTAGTCCACCCGGAAACAGGGGATGAAATCACTTCTCGTGGAGAATGTGTAAGACAATCGTGCTTACTGTCATGAGCATTGTATGAACCCACACATGATTAGTGGGATTGGGTATGGTTTGGTGATGTTGGTGATCACCGTGGGAGACTGTGGTTGGTGCTTATGTTGGTGCTCCAGCCGGGTAGCTGTAGGCATATTTATAGATGTTCGGTGTCTATCACTTAGTAATTGAAAGTGCATCTACACCCTAAGTGGGTTTTGGTGAATTGAATGACAACATGATTAAAGGACTAACATTATTTGTTGAGTTGATGAGCAGGTTGTTAGTCCTAAAAGAGTATTGAAATATCTCGATTCATGATGACTGTCATATCCCTTTCAATCAAGAATACATTGATCCCAAGTCAAAATAAGCAAAGACAAGTAAAAAAAGAGGTCAAGACTTATGATGAATCAAATTAAAGATCTCTACGTGAAGCGACTTGACTTGCAAAGATAGAAGTTGATGTCAAGGAAGCCAAGAGAGGTTGTGCTAAGCAAAAATAAGATCAAGAGTTATGATGGATTATATTTAAGATCTTAACCAAAAGGCCCTTGGTTTGTGAAGTTGACATCAAAGAATTCAAGAAGCATTCATTGAAGATACAATGCAACATTTGACTCAAGTTAGTGAGAAGGTGAAGGATTAACTTGACGGTGTTGTGATGGACTGGGACAGGGAGAAGGGCAAGAAGGAGTCTTGGCGCCGAAGAACTTTAGTACCGGAGAAGGACAAGTTGAGTTGAATCATGATGGACCTTTCAGGCTACAAGGAGTCATATTTTGCTAAGTGTCGATATTCTATTGAAAAAGAAGAAAAGAAGTATCTTGGAAGCATTTAGTGGATATTGATCACATGGATTGAAAGTTTCCAAGATTACTAGCTCAAGAAGGAGTTGCTTAAGGAAAGCACATGTTGTTCACCCACAAGAAGCAATTTTATGAAGAAGTGGCAAGATTCAAGAAGTGAAGATCAAGTGTTGCTTATAGCTTTTATTTAATTCTTGAGTATAGGAATGCCGCTCTATCAAGGGGGTGCAACATGGATTAAAACATAATCTCAGTGCTCATGAAAACCCAAGTGAGAGGAGAGAAACACAATGGCTATACGCTTTCACAAGTTTTGCTGAAACAGAAAGAACCGAAAGTTCTGATTTCCCAAACTGGAAGTTCTGGTTTTGACAGTTTCTAGCAAAATTGCCTAAGTCTTCACCGGAGTGTCCGGTACTTGACCGAAGTGTCCGAGAAGCCCTCTCTGGAGTCGAGGTTCCTAACCATCGGAGTGTCCGGCACTTTGTCAGAGGTCCCAAACCGGAAGTTCCGGTTTGGTGATCCGGAAGTTTTGGTTTTCCCAGAGTTGTGTCTAACGGCTAGTGATCGTTAGTAACCGAAAGTTCCGGTTTTCCCAGTTTCAACCCAACGGCTAGTTTTTGAGGGAGTGGTATAAATACTTCCTCTCTCTCCTTAGTGGTTGGTGCTGGTGTTGCCCACGACCTAAACTGAGCCAAAGCATTCTAGAGCTCTCCCCAACCCCTCTTTGTGAGGCTTGTGTGATTTGTGAGAAATCCAAGTGTTGGGTTGAGAGAGATTGTATTTGAGAGCACAATTGAGCACTCCCATCTATTGAGCACTTGAGCAAGTTGCAAATCCGTGAGCATTTGTTACTCTTAGAGGTGAAGCCTCCTAGATGGCTAGGCGTCGCCCGGTGAGACACCAAGCTTGTGGTGTGCCACGGGAAAGTTTGTGAAGGCCCGCTTCGCCTCTGCAAGGGAAGAAGCAAGATAGTGATTCGAGGGAAGTGGTTGAAAGAGATTTGGCTTAGAGTTGGCCTTGTGAGCAGCTCAAGCTTTCTCAACGGAGACGTAGACGACTTGGGTGCAAGTCGTTGAACTTCGGTGAAACAATTTCTCGTGTTCTTGCTTTACTTTGCATTTCTTGTTTCATTTATTTGTGCTTGTGACTAACCCGTGATTCTCTGTGAATCAAGTAGCTCTCTTGTCCCTTATACTCTTTTAGGAGTGATTTGCAAGTTTCTCGGGAGAATTCTCAAAGTTTAGATTTAATTCTCTGCCCCGAGAAAACCGGAAGTTCTGGTATTGCAAACCGGAAGTTCCAGTTTCTGTATTTGTTCAACCGGAAGTTCCGGTTTGAAAAACTGGAAGTTCCGAATTAATTTTCGCTGCAAGTTTGTGTTAATTTTCAGGAACGCCTATTCACCCCCCCTCTAGGCGACATCTAAATCCTTTCAATTGGTATCGGAGCGAGGACTCACATCCAAGCTTAATCGCCGTGAGAAAAGATGTCAATGGGAGGTGATCTTGAAGAAATAGTGTTAAACTCTTGCAATTACAAATTATGGTGTTCATATATACTTGATGTATTTAGAGCTTTCAATCCTATGTTGCTAAACATTGTGGATGCAAGTATTCTTCTCGTTGATTTTGACCGTGATGACTTAAGAAACTTAACCCAAGAGGAAGTAGTACTCTCTCAACGCAATGCTCAGGCCATGTGTGCTATAAATAGTTCTTTGAGTACAGATATTGAGGATATGCTTATCAAGGAGCACGGTTACATTGAAGATGCTCACCTTCTTTGGGCGGCTCTAAACGAAGCCTATGGTGAAAAGGATGATTGTAAGGCTTAACTCTCAAATGATGAAGATATCAATGCCTCAATCTCAAAAAGCTCCTATGAAGAAGCTAAAGTGGAACACACGCAGGATCAAGAAGTTGTGGATTTTCCGGCCATTCTGCAAAAACCGAAAGGTCCGGTTTGTGGAACCGAAAGTTTCGGTTTGTGAAACCGATCAGTAAGTCTTCATTTAACTCTCAATTTGAAGATTGTTGTCGTTTCAGGCCAAGCGAAGAGTCCACATCACCAAGGAGTATGTCTTCAAATGATGAAGACTCCTTTTGCCTCATGACAATAAGTAACTCTAAACTTATTGTCAATAATGATAATTTGAGGAAGGTGTCAAGTGTATCTTTGGTTGAAAATCTTGATAATAAATATGCTTGTGCTTCTAAGTCTAATTCTTATGTAGCACACCTAGAGAAAGCAAATCAAGAGCTCAAAGCTCAACTAGAAGAGCATAGCAATAAGCATGTTATTTTGCAAAATGATCATAATGAGCTCTTGTGCTCTTATTAAAATATTGTGGAATCACATATTACCTTTGAATGTTGCTCATGAGGTTATGTTAACTACAGTAACATCCTATCAACCCATAGTGCACAAATGTGCTTGCTTTCAAAGTTCTTTTGATTTATCTTGTGCTAACAATTGTTGCTCTCAAGTAAAGCCATCATGTGATGAGCAAATTATTGTAGAAACTTGTGATGACTTCATTGCAAGTAAAAATGATGCTCTCAAGAGAGAAATAGAGAAGCTCAAGAGGGATGTTGGTTCTTTGAAGAGAAGAGACCATGTGCAACCATCTTAAGATAACCGTGATAATATGGTGAAGAAGCTTGAGAAGGGATCAACCGCCACATGTATCAGAAATTACAGCAAGAACCAACACAAGTATTACATCAAGGACAATAAACAAACACATAAGATGAAAACCAATATCAAGTGCTCAAGTTGTTCTCAAGAGGGACACAATGTATCAAAATGTCCTATGAAGAAAAATGACCAAGCAACTCTCTCTAGAAGACAAAGAAGATTATCTCAGAGGAGGTGCTTTGGATGCAAAGAAAAAGGACACAAGATTGTCTCGTGCCCTAAAGGAATCAGGATGGAGGAAAACTGCAAAAATCGAAAGTTCTGGTTTACCAAACCGGAAGTTCCGATTTCAGCAAAAAAGCTGCAGCCTTCAGCAAAATTGAATAAAGGCTTCTCCAATGCTTTCAAGAGATACATGGGCATCACAGAAAAGAAGAAGAAGCAAGAAGCAAGAAACATTGTCTACAAGAAAATACAAGCATAGAATTTGCTACACTTGTAGAAACAAAGGACACATCGGTAAGGATTGTCCTATGGCCTTTGCTTCAAATTCTAAGTTGACTAGTTCATCATTTATGAAGGCCAACAATGACACTTGTGCGGTGAAGGTGATTAGTTCACCCATTGCTAGTACAAGGTCAATTTGGAAGCCAAAAATTTGTGGAACTAACTCTCAAGGACCCAACAAGATTTGGGTACCAAAATATACTTAGATTTTGTCTACAGGCCTTAGGAGTGCAATGATGTCAAGCCTTGGCTAGTTCAATACACTTTCATGTATTTGGCCTAGCTTGAAGTCCTATGGTGCAACAACTACATCTATTGCATTCCGAATCAAAATTCCAACATGACGAAGGAAATTTACACACATCTATGTGATTGTGAGTATTTCTCCTGGCATGCATTCAATAATAAATATATTTATTCTTGCCTTGACTAAGATATAGAATAAATTCCTCTATTATATCAATTTATTATTTTGCATATGACAAATTATTCAAAAATTTGATGCCACTTTAAGGGAGAATATATTCTATCTCTTAAGTCAAATGGAACTAATGTGTTTTCTTGAGTGATTTTAGAAACAAATTAGTTTCAATTATGGAGAACTTGTTTCTCATGGAATTAGTGCCCCAAGCTGAGTCTTGTAAAAATAAGTAAACCTTCTAACTCAGTCTTTTTGGTTTTATTTCGATATTTCCGTTGTCTGCCAAAACCGGAAGTTCCGGTTTGACAAACCGAAGGTTCCGGTTTGGGCAAAAAACTTATTACTAACCTTTTGAGGCTATTTGTCTTAGTGACTCATTAATGGATATTACAATATTCTTCTAGCTTGATCAAAAGTATAAACTATCATCATTGAAAGTGCATAGATGAAATGGCAAATATGGTATTTTGTCCAATTTGAATTGATCAACATCAAGCTACAAAACTCCTATTTTTTCCATTAATGAAGATTCTAATATCTAAGAAGCAAAGGTATGTTCTAGTAATCTTTTTACCTATCCTTTGCATATAGAACTCATGCATAGGGGTTTGACTTGGTATGTGTGGCTTAGGCCATTCCATACTCTTTGTGGCATAGGATAGATTTTTAAAAATAAAAAATAAAAAAACTCTTTATTGCCTCTGTGTTTTTTATCAAAAATATTTGAATCTTTTGATCTTTGTGATCATGTTGGTCTACTTGTGATTATTGTTCTCATTGGTTAATTGTTGGCTAATTACATGTGGAGAAACGCTCTCAAGTCCATTAGTCCATCCATCTCCTTCAATAGCTCAAATATCCTTCAAATCCTTCAAATCATCTGAAGAAATTGTTTTCATCGCAAATCAATCGAGTTTCCTCAGTTTCGGCATTTTTTCAACTTCCTGCAAAAACCGAAAGTTCTGGTTTGGCAAACCGGAAGTTTCGGTTTCTGCGTTTTTAACCCAACCAGCCAGGATTCACCCCCTTCATTCTTTTCACTCCTCTCTCTCCTCAAGAACAGCCCCAACACCCAATTCTCCACTCCCTTGACGATCTCAACTTCCAACCGGTGAAAACTTCGGTTTTGGGGTGGAATCAACTCTCCCAAGTTCGGAGATTCTGATTTGTCCTCCGGTTTCACCTCTCCCTCATCAAAAAGCATCCTGTTAGATAGTGGTGGTGAAAGAAGGATCAAGGCCAGACATGAAGGAGAATTTGGTGAAGGATCTCAAGCGTCGCTACAATATTCGAGAAGAGGCAAAAGGATCGCTAGAAGATCAACTTCTCAAAGGGCTGATATCTATGTGGAGACTAACTCTAGTGATGATGATGAGGAAGAAGAGTATGTGCCTCCGGTTGCTCCTAGGACGAGCCATAGGCAAGGTGGCTCTAGGATTGAAGCGGGAGGATCTGGGACTGCTCATGTGCCTGAACCGGAAGAATTTGATGTTGATAAGATCACTGCTCAAAGAGGGATAGCATTTGGAGAGCTAAGGTTGCATGCCCCTATCCACCCGGGATGGAGGAACCGGGTGAGCTACAAAGGGAAGACTGATTTGGTAAGAGAGTTGAGGATCAAGAATCCTAGAGAAAATCAAAGGGCAGCCTCGGATTACAGATTTCACACATGGTTCCAACAAGATTACTATGAGTCTATGATCCTTTCCAAGAATCACCCCGTGGCCAAAGCTCAATGGATTGACTTCACATACATGGCAAGCAAGAAAGATGACATCTTCAACGATGTCATTAGAGCATGTAAAGCAAAGAATGTGAGAGGGATCATGAGTTTTCAAAAGGATTGGAATAATGAAGTGATTGCTCAATTCTATGCCACTCTCTATGTTGAGGAAAATGGGGTGAGGAAGATGCATTGGATGACCGAAGGGCAATGGTATGAGGTGACATATGATCAATTTGCCCGTCTCTTTGGCTTTGGGAGGTTGGAAGGAAATAGAGTGAAGTTGCATTATGCAAACCCTCTCCCAAACAACCGCATGAGGTTCATGTATGGAGGGAATGAGAGGAATCTTGGCACCACGACCCATTTGCTTCCCTTCTACACATACTTGAACCGGATGATTAAGAAGACCATTGCTCCTAGAGAAGGTGATGCGAACAACATCTCAAATTATTCCAAGAACCTTCTCGATGCTCTAGCTTCTAGTGGTGTCCCCTTTTCGGTGTTTGACTTCATTTGAGAGGAAATCAAGTCTATATCAAGAAGCCCTCTCAAGAGTTGTGGCTATGCTCCCTATATTATGCACATGATTGAGAGAGTCACCGGTGGCCAATTTGTGTGTGATGAGACTCACCACTTTCTGAAGATGAAGCCAACTTTGAAGAATCCTCCTGTGGACAGCAGTGATGTGGGGACTTCTCAACGCCCCTCTCCTCCAAGAGGTGCTGGAGGAAGAGGACAGCAAGGTAGCAAGCCCACCTCTCCAATTAAGAAATTCTTTGGGATGATATTTGGTCTTTGCCGGTCTCGATATGATGTGGATGTAAAGGCTCGTGAGGAGAGGATAGCAAGAAGAAAAAATTCTAGGGCTGTCAAGTTGCTTTGCCAAGAGAAAGGTATTCCTCGATCTCCCATTGAACCAATAGAAGAACCCGAGTTGGAGACATTTGAAGAAAGAATGGCAATGTATGAGGCGCATAATCCCTATCAAGAGTGGTACGGAAGGACCCCTTTTGGTGCTTGATGACAAAGGGGGAGAGAAATGAAGCAGAAAAGTTGATTAAAGCTGAAGCCTTCCACATTTTGAGCTATCTGCATCAGTTCTGGAATGTTTGAAAAACCGGAAGTTCCGGTTTTCCCAGACAGAACAGACTTCTCTGTTTCGTCTTTTCATCTCGTGGACTTGAGAAAAAATTGTAATGTGTGGAACATTGTGTGATTTAGTTTAATTTAAAGTTGTAAGAACCTCTCTTTTGCTTAATGTGTGATGCATATTTGATTTGGTGTATTGTTGCTTTACTATGTGAAGTCTGAAAAAACAAGTTTCGGTTTGGAAAACCGAAAGTTCCGGTTTCCCAGGCAACGCATATGCCTTTCTTTTGATTCATTTGTTATGATTATCTCTTGTCATATGCATCACGAAATACATGTCCACACACATTTTAGTGCACCCCATGGATTCTAACATATAGGGGGAGCTTCCATATTTTTTTCACTAAAAATGCAAATGGCATTTTAGGCCAAAATTGAATTCAATTCAATCTGCACATTTTTAGGGGGAGCAAAGCCTATTTGATTAGAACTAAAATCTGAGCTTATTGAGTATCTTTTGTAAGCTTTAATCAAGGTTGTCATCAATCACCAAAAAGGGGGAGATTGAAAGTGCATCTACACCCTTATTGTGTTTTGGTGAATTGAATGACAACATGATTAAAAGACTAACATTATTTGTTGAGTTGATGAGCAGGTTGTTAATCCTAAAAGAGTATTGAAATATCTCGAATCATGATGACAGTCATATCCCTTTCAATCAAGAATACATTGATCCCAAGTCAAAAGAAGAAAAGACAAGCAAAAAGAGAGATCAAGACTTATGATGAATCAAATTAAAGATCTCTACATGAAGCTACTTAACTTGTAAAGATTGAAGTTGATGTCAAGGAAGCCAAGAGAGGTTGTGCTAAGCAAAAATGAGATCAAGAGTTATGATGAATTATATTTAAGATCTTAACCAAAAGGCCTTTGGTTTGTGAAGTTGACATCAAAGAATTCAAGAAGCATTCATTGAAGATACAAGGCAACATTTGACTCAAGTTAGTGAGAAGGTGAAGGATTAACTTGACGGTGTCGTGATGGACCGGGAAAGGGAGAAGGGCAAGAAGGAGTCTTGGCGCCGAAGAACCTTAGTACCGGAGAAGGACAAGTTGTGTTGAATCATGATGGACCTTTCAAGCTACAAAGAGTCATATTTTGCTAAGTGTCGATATTCTATTGAAAAAGAAGAAAAGAAGTATCTTGGAAGCATTTAGTGGATATTAATCACATGGATTGAAAGTTTCCAAGATTACTAGCTCAAGAAAGAGTTGCTTAAGGAAAGCACATGTTGTTCACCCTCAAGAAGCAATTTTATGAAGAAGTGGCAAGATTCAAGAAGTGAAGATCAAGTGTTGCTTATAGCTTTTATTTAATTCTTGAGTATAGGAATGCTGCTCTATCAAGGGGGGTGCAACATGGATTAAAACATAATCTCAGTGCTCATGGAAACCTAAGTGAGAGGAGAGAAACACAATGGCCATACACTTTCACAAGTTTTGCTGAAACAGAAAGAATCGGAAGTTCTGGTTTTGACAGTTTCTAGCAAAATTGCCTAAGTCTTCACCGGAGTGTCCGGTACTTGACCGAAGTGTCCGAGAAGCCCTCTCTGGAGTCAAGGTTCCTAACCATCAGTGTCTGGCACTTTGCCGAAGGTCCCAAACCGGAAGTCCCGGTTTGGTGAACCGGAAGTTTTGGTTTTTCCAGAGTTGTGTCTAACGGCTAGTGACCGTTAGTAACCGGAAGTTCCGGTTTTCCTAGTTTCAGCCCAACGGCTAGTTTTTGAGAGAGTGGTATAAATACCTCCTCTCTCCCCTTAGTGGCTGCTGCTGGTGTTGCCCACGAGCTAAACTGAGCCAAAGCATTCTAGAGCTCTCCCCAACCGCTCTTTGTGAGGTTTGTGTGATTTGTGAGAAATCCAAGTGTTGGGTTGAGAGAGATTGCATTTGAGAGCACAATCGAGCACTCCCATCCATTGAGCACTTGAGCAAGTTGCAAATCCGTGAGCATTTGTTACTCTTGGAGGTGAAGCCTCCTAGACGGCTAGGCGTCGCCCGGTGAGACACCAAGCTTGTGGTGTGCCACGAAAAAGTTTGTTAAGGTCCGCTTCGCCTCCGCAAGGGAAGAAGCAAGATAGTGATTCGAGAGAAGTGGTTGAAAGAGACCCGGCTTGGAGTTGGCCTTGTGAGCAGCTCAAGCTTCCTCAACGGAGACGTAGACGACTTGGGAGCAAGTCGTTGAAATTCGGTGAAACAATTCCTCGTGTCATTGCTTTACTTTGCATTTCTTGTTTCATTTATTTGTGCTTGTGACTAACCCTTGATTCTTTGTGAGTCATGTAGCTATCTTGTCCCTTATACTCTTTTAGGAGTGATTTGCAAGTTTCTCGGGAGAATTGTCAAAGTTCAAGTTTAATTCTCTTCCCCGAGAAACCGGAACTTCCCGTATTGCAAACCGAAAGTTTCGGTTTCTGTATTTGTTCCTGCCTATTTTAACTGTCGAGGCAAAACCAGAAGTTTCGGTTTGGAAAACTTGAAGTTCCGATTTTTACAGTTTTAATTTTCGCTGCAAGTTTGTGTTAATTTTCAGGAACGCCTATTCACCCCCCCTCTAGGCGACATCTAAATCCTTTCATGTTTATTGCCACGTGTCATCTTTTTTCACATTTGCTATACATCTCGTACTCAACCTTGCCTTTATAAATGTTGCTCAGTAGAAAAAGAAGTATGAGAGAATATTGAAGACGCAGAAGGTGAAGTCTAGACATGCTGTCTCTCCGGTCAACTGCCTGTGGAAGCTGCGCTGTGCTTAGTCTACTTTTTCGCTGCATTCGGTAATCGCTGCTTTTCTTTTTATTCGAGATATTATTTTGGTTTACCATTAATGAAGTCACTTTATATGTGAAACTTGATTCCTGGACACACATAAAGAGTCACTTTGTTTTAGCCTTAAAACCGAGTGTGGCAGCAGCGAGGTGGGGTTTGGAGTATGGGGTGGCACATGGTGTTGGGGCTGGGAAGCAGGCACCGGGGCCAGGACCAGGTGGCGTGCAGGGAGCCCAACAACGAAGACAGCGAGGGAGGAGCGAAGGGCACGAAAGAGAATAGCCATAGCTTATCTTCACCGCCAGGTCGAGCCTGCTTGCCAAAATATCGAGTCTCAGGTGTGTTCTCGCTTCTCTCCCACGCGACTTCTCTAGTAAGCAAAATATTAAGGGAAGCATTTGGGTGGGATTTCCACTTATTTCCATCAATAATTCAGTTATAAGCGGTGTCGAGATCATGTACCTCGGGTACCTACGGCCTCGGAATAAATACGAAAGCCTAGCCACGAGTCACAGCCCGCGGACCGAGTAATAGGCTACAAAGGACTTCATCACATCAAGCCCCGAAGAGTCACATCGATCCCCGACTGTTGGGATCGCCCGAGTACCTCGTCTAACCCCCCGACGGTCAGATCTGTCTGAAGAGCCAACCTAACCACCCGAGGGTCAGGGTCGGATGACAGCAAAACTTGAGCAAGCAATAGTCAGAGAACCACCTTACGAGTCCGACCCCAAGGGTCGGCCACCGCCTCTACGCTCAACCCCCGACAGGCACAGAGATTCCTAACACTGTACAACAGGTGGTAAAGCGGCTTGGCAAGTGGTAAAGCAAATTTTGTCCCTCAGCGTTGGACAAAGGACAATCGAAGGACAGCAGCAAGATGATCCGGCGCCAGAGGGCGCCAGAGAATAAACTTTGAGATGCGCGCGGTCCCACCCGTCAGGAGGTCGCACGATTTTGTAGGCTTCAAGCCTTGTAACCCCAATCCGACCCCTATATAAGAGAGCACCGGAGGCTTTTGGTGACAGGACACGAGTTAACGCAAAATACACACACCACATACACGTTCTAGAGTTTTTGCTCGCGCAGGGACTCTGCTGCCATTGTAACCCCTTTTTGAGGTTATGCGATCCACTCTCTCTCCCGAACGTAAGCTATTACACCTTCGTGGTGGCCCGAACCAGGTCAAAATCTCTGAGTCTTTTGTAGTCTAGACCAGCTCGACAAGAAGAGCGCACGAATCCCTCTCTATATACGTAAATTTTACTGTGCTGGTGGGCGAAACACCGACAAGCGGATTCAAAAAAAGCCCTATAAGAGGTCCCAAGTAGGGATAACAATTTGGGTCTCAGATTCGAGTACTCATCGGATTTTGCACTCGGTGGGTGCGGGTGTGGGAGCGATACCTGCAGGTTGGCTCCGAACTCGACCCGAATAATTTCGGGTGCGGATGCAAGTTTTTCTTCGCGCCCCTGGATGCCCCGTCGGGCCACGAGAACACAGCCCAATTTTATTTTAGCCTACCATTCCAACTCACTACCGGTTCTCTTCCATATAAAAGGATCGACTCCCAGGCAGTAACCCTACCTTGATCAATTTCATCTCCAAGCTCAGCCACCGTTGGCGTCTGGGTTCTACCCCGCTGCCGCGGCTAGTGCATCGCCCACCGCCAGGCCTCTGCACCACGCGCCATCAAGCCTGAGCCACCGCCGGCTGCCCTCTGCGTCGTGCGCCACCGCTAACTGGCCTCTGTGGCCCACACCGCCCTCCGTTGGGCCTCTGCGCCACGCACCACCACCATATATGATGTCCTCTTCCATTCGGTCCTCCTCACGTGGTTCCTGGCCACATCTCCCGGCAGCTCGGCTGACCTGACACTCACCCGACACCCAACAGGTTCAGATGCGGATTTTACTTTGGAGAATTTGTCTTTAGCACACCGTCTATTGGTCGTTTTGTCCAGGTCACGCTACCCGTCTTAATTTTATCTTGAAAACACCGTAAAATTGTATTTTTTTTTTGTTTGTATCACATTGTGTTAATTATTTAAACTTTTTTAGCAGTCAAAATTAGAGAGAAAGAGAAGAAAAGTTGTGAGTGCCCTTTTAACTTGAGATATGCATCATCTGGTATAATCACCATCTTAATTCTTATTATCTAGTGTTTGTTTTATCTAGTTAGATACGCATAGTTGGTCGGGTGTGAGGAGGTACATAATAAATATTTAGATTGATATGAATATAGTAAGGGATCAAAACAAAGAGAAGTGCTCAGGTATAAGAGCATTAACGTATTTTTCTCTTATATCTCTCATTACGCCTGCTAAAAAAATTTAAGTATCGAACGTAGTGTGCTACATAAAAAAAAACTGTTTGGATGTTTTTAGACAAAATCAAACAGGCAGTGTGGTATCAAACAAACAGCATAATTACAATGTTCTGTAGACAAATTCCTCTTTTATTTTTTATCCATAGGTGTGAGAACGCACCCATCACATTGTGTATCAGGTGGATTTTTGCTTTACCCCGACTCGAATTTGATCTGTTACCATCCCTAGTCCCAAGTGATTACTGTTCTGTGGCAACCTATCACCTTGTCATACTTGCTCTGAAAGAGGCTTAACAAACTACCAATACTAACAGAGCAGTCGCTTTCACATCTTTCCCGTCCTTTTACCCCCTGTAATTCGGCAGGCGCACCCAGGAAGCCTGTACCGGTTGCACCAGTTTGGTGGTACACACGCTGGCAAACTGGCAGTCAACACATCTGTCTTCTGGGTAAAACCCGTCACCCTGAACATATGTCGGTCACAGGCGAGGCCAAGCGACTCACTGGACAACCGTTGGGCTGCCCGGATCCGCCGCATCGCCGTGGAGATAAGAGCTTACGAAGCATCGAGCGCGCGCGGCGCGGCGCGCCGAGAGCGGCCAAGACTCGGCTGATGTTGGTCAAAACTGTGTCGCCTTCGTACTTGTCGGTGTTCTGACCGCCGGCACAGCAAATATACGATCGTGGGAGATGGTATGCTTTCGGATCCGATATGGCCTAATCTGAGGTAGACTCAAGGGGATTTTTGCCTGGTTCGGGCCAGCCGAACAGTGTAATACCCTACGTTCAGGGAGCGGATTATCTCAGGGATAATGTTACAAGACGAGAACCTCTCTTCGCGGGAGGACCCAGAACGTGGGAGAATGGAGGGTGCTTGCTCGGAATGGTGCAAGGATTCCCGGGTTCTGATGGGGGCTCAAGTTTGTCTTTCGTGTGTTTGTGGCTGTTGCTTGTGGTGGTGTTCGACCGTTGTCTCTATCGTTCCCCGGGCCTCCCTTTATATAGGAGGGGCCCTAGGGTTACAGGCAATAGGCCCTACGCGATCCTGCCGTCTCACCGACAGGTGGGCCCTTCCGTCGTTGTCGACATCATTTCGTTTCGTCCATGCGTGGTCATGACCCGTCGCGTCGGACACAGCGGCAGGTACCGTGATGCTCGTCCGGCGCTACTGCGCCGGCTACAGTGCTGTCCCGTCGTGTCTGGCAGCCGTCGCAGCTTTCTGCTGGAGTGTCGCCGTGGTGAATCTCGTCCTGTCTTGTCGGGACGGATGGCAGCTGGTCACCAGGGTAAATGTACCATAACGCGGTACCTACCTTCTGGGGGTCGCTCCCGAGGGTCGATCTTCGGAGCCCGGGGTCTTCGCGCCCCTGCGCGGCCAAGACATGGCCGCCGTAGGTCGTCGCTGAGGGGTCGGAGGCCCGTGCCATCTGACCCTTGACTTTCTCCCGTTGGAGTGCGATCTGTTGGGTACCCGGGGTACGTGATCCCGACAGTAGCCCCCGAGCCTGATGCCGCTCGATGTCTCTGATTGAGGCGGCGTCGGGCTGGTCGTTCCGAAAGTTTGTCGCGTTCCTACGGGTGCGCATGAGCGCGCGCGTAGGGCGTAGCCCCCGAGCCCTCGAGCGACCTAAAGGGTCGGTCGTGGGCTAAATCGTTAAGCGGACCACCTTTTGTTGGCGGTTGATCGTATCGAAACCGCTCCGCCGGGTCGTCACCCGGTCCTAGAACGACCCGGGGAATCGGCCAGGCATCGTGCCGATGGCTAAGGTCGAACCGAGGTCGATTCCGGTCCTTACGCTCGGTAGGGCGTCTGGAGGGCTGGCTTCGAGGCGCTGTCCATGGTCGGCGTCGTGCTTAGACCGAGGTCATGATCAGCGTCCTATTGTTTGAATTGGCCCGGTGGCCTCGACTGTCGATCAGTCGATCACAAGAGGTTTCGTTCTGCGTGCACGCATCGTTCTGACCTTAGAGGTCGGGCCGAGGTCGTTCTCGGTCTTTCGTTCAGTGAGATGCCTAGATCGGACCGGTTCGATGCAGTTCCTGCCCATGATCAGTGTCGCGCCTAGGCTTGGCCGTGATCAGCGCCTGAACGTATGGTTTGGCCCGGCGGCCTTGGCTGTCGGTCAGCCAAACGTGGGGGGTTTCATTCGGTCGCCTCCCCTTATTTGGACCCGCCGTTGCAGTTACGGGGATCGGACGGCTCCCGTGCCTCCACGCGGAGGGCAATCGGGCCGTCCAGGAATTTGAACCGTCGGTCGATCCAGGCGGTTGGCTCGAACTCCATCGGACGGTATCGTGGGCGCGACGGTTCGCACGCCCGCGTCATGTCGCCTGCCGGACGTGCTCTGACAACCGTCTTGTCGGAGTAATTGTTACCGTTCCGTTTGCGGCGGAGACGGCAAGGTTCAGGCCCGCTCGTCGGCGGCTTGTGGGCAAACCACTGGGGTGCGTCTTGGGGCGCGACCCCTCGACCGAGCAGTTACTCTCCGGCCGATCATGGGAGGCGCTGTAACTGCCCGCATCCTTTAAAAGGAGGAGCGCGGTAACTTTGGGCTTTCAACCGGCTTCCTTGCTTTGTCTCTGTGCTCTGCGCGAGAGATCGTTGGCTCCGCTCTTCATCGCAGTGTCGCTAGGTCCGGCGATCGCCGTAGTTCGCGCTTCCGTTGCTGCCCTCTGAAAAAATGTCTGAGTGGGAGGCTTCGTGCGTTGATGATGCTCTGCTCAAGAGGTGGACCACCGTTGGGATGATCCCGTCGAAGAAGTCGGCGGGCTGGGTGGCCGGTTATGGCCATGCCGTGCCAGCGCCGCCGCCAGGGAAGGTCGTCAGCTTCCTGGCGTACCACGAGCGCGGGCTGGGGCTGCCCGTCTCCAGCTTCTTCCGCGGGGTTCTCAACCAGTACGGCGCCCGGCTCCACCAGCTGGCGCCGAACGGGGTTCTCCATGCCGCCGTTTTTGTCACGCTTTGCGAAGTGTATCTGGGGATCCGGCCGAGCCTCCTGCTGTGGAGGTACTTCTTCCTCGCCAGTCTCCAGACGTCGAAGGAGACGGGGGTCGGCAAGCGCGTCGGCGGTGTGAGCATCATGCTTCGGGCTCGGGAGTCCCAGGAATACATTGAGGTTGACCTGAAGACCTCGCTGAAGGGCTGGCGGGGGTCGTGGTTCTATATCGACAACGCCGACTCTCAGCTCCCGGCCTTCGAAGATGCGGTGCTCCGAGCGACGGGGTCCTGGAAGTCGAAGCTCTCGGCGGCCGAGGTCGAGACGATCCGAGCTCACCTGGAGGCCATTCGACGCCTCCGAGAGCAAGGACTGACCGGGACGATGGTCTTCGGCGTCGCCATGCGCCGACGGATCATGCAGCTGCGCCGTCGGGTGCACAGCATCGGGGAGTACGAGGGGCCGGACGACGCGATCTGCGAAGTCCGCGGCCGGCCTCTCTCCGACAAGGGGGTCCTGGCCCGGACCTCAGCCGTCTTCAAGGACGCCGAGAACGGCCTTAATCGGGGGCCGCGTCCACTCGACAGGGATCATCGCCAGCTGGTAAGCGTAGGCTTTTTGTTTCGGTCGTGGTATGTTGTCGGAGGCTGACTTTGGTGTCGTTCAGGGTCCGCCGGTCGCCGTGATCGCCAGCGGGGTCGGGACCAGTTCCGCTGCGTTGCCGACTCCGCTGAGGGCCGAGCCCAACCCCACGACGGCGCCGAAGCCGAGGAGGACCGGCAGGAAGCGGAAGGCGAAGGCGGGCTTCCTGGACTATTTGTCCAGGGGTGTAGGAACCGCCGCCTCGCCCGCGAAGCCGGC
>BCLF01000121.1:718923-753158 GCA_001602275.1 Zoysia japonica | reverse complement strand
CCCACGAAGAAGAGAGGAAGAAAATTTGCTTGGTCTCGAAGACGTGGAGGGGATCAGGGCCTCAAGAGTGAGCAGCATCGGAGGTGTCTGAGGCAGGGAGATGGAGGTGGATTTACTTTATTTTGAGGCGGGCAGGTCAAAAGCCTACTGCAGACGACGACGGCGAGGACCGTGTACTGCTGCTTCTGCTACCCTCGCTGCTGCACCGCCAAGATTCGACCGGAAATGCGCTCTACCACTCCGGATCTGCGCAATTATGCCATCCCGCTACCCCATGACGCCGGGGGCGGGGGGCAGGGCAGGGCCGCCAGAGCGGAGCAGGGCCACTGCTGCGCCGGGCCGACCGGTGGCGCGTTGTGTGCCGGAAGATGTCCAGGGGCAGGGTGGGATACGAGACAAACAGAGATCATTTATAGCCATTCGATGGAGATCGAACGGTCCAAATCCAAAGTTGGCAGAAAGACCATATTCACCAATGCAATTTTTATAGAAGTAGATATAATATATGAACCATATAACTCTAGTGTGCAAGAATATGTGAGCAACACGATGCTAGACCACTACCCAACAAATAATGCCATCTTGTTGAAGAGAGAGAGAATTCCTTATAAGGGGCCTGAAAAACTTACCTCTTTCTTTCTTCACTACAAGAAAATATTTTTTAGTCACCAAAGTATTTGATCACTATATGTGTAATATTCGTCACTATAACTATTTTATCACTAAAATTTTTGGTCGTATTTTGGTCACTAAAACTTTGTCACTATATGTATATAGTAATCAACAATTAGACATATTGGTCGCTAAAACTAAATAGCAACTAGAGAACTTTTGGTAACTAAATGAATTTATCAACCAATGAGAATGTACCTTGGTCACTAAAAATGTATATCTACAATAAAAAACTAAATCTTGATCACTATTTATCAATTTTTAGTAACCAAATTACTTGGTCACTAAAAACTTGGCGACTAAAGATTCATTTTTTTTAGTGCTTGGCCCTTTGCCTTTTGAATTTCCCTGTGAGGACCAAACAAAATTTCATCTTCCTTCCATGGCCGTTCCGTCAAGTTTAGCCACTAACAGTGTTAGATGGGAGTTGAAATTCCTACTTTACCACTATTATAATAATCTAAAAAATGAGCTGCTAATGAGTACATGCTTGACTAAGATGGCATTGGCGTCAAAATTTTGAACAGGTCAGATGTTACATATAAGAATCTTTTTAATTTTAATATAAAGTAATTTTTCTCTAGAAATTAAACCATCTTTTTTATCTCAATATAAAGTTATTTATTTCTTTTGGCGCCAAAATTTTGAACAGATCTCATGTTACATAAAAGAATCTTTTTAATTTCAATATTAAGTAATTTTTCTCTAAAAATTAAACCATCTTAACTTTAAAAATTAACATGTAGGTACCAAAAATAATGATTGTTTCCCTCTTAACATTACTCCACTGCTCTTTCTTGACTATTGACGCTTCCAAGACAGACTAATGCATGTCCTCCAAGCCTGGCGAATCTTGATTTGATTTCTCCTTCGGATCACGAGCTGCTTCCTTCCACCTCTGCCGATCTCGTAGTGGGTGCCAATGGCTTAAGAGCTTCTCGGTAGACGGTATTTTCTCTGGTGTCCTTGTAAAATACTCCTGCATATTGTATGCCAAGCATCATGGAGTAAAAGTTATGTTGATGTACTAGTATGGCTGTACATACTGTTCATTTCTGGATCTAGATCACCAGGCTATAAAGTAAGCGGTTATAAAGTAGCATAGAGACAGCCACAAGAGTCCAGTACAATCATAGAGGGCAAATGAATCATGTGCCGATACAAAACTAAGACGTCATTGTCTACGTATGCAGACCTTGTCCAACAAGTCACACGTGCAATTTTCTTTTCAGGATGGAACTTTCGTCGTCGCGTTCCTCCGCAGAGAGTGAAACATAGTATCCTAGTTTTTATAGCCAATTATATAAATGGATGGACGCATGCCCATCCAGACACCAATCTCATCAGTCATCACTTCTTCACGCCAAAGATGGAGAGGTTCTACTACGCCGCCGCGGTCACCTTCCTGATCCTTTTCTTGCTCGACCGCCTCTTGATATGGCGCAAGACGAAGCGGCAGCGGCTGCCGCCTGGGCCGCGGTTCGCGTTACCCGTCCTCGGCCACCTCCCCCTGCTCAAGAAGCCTCTTCAGACGTCGTTCGCCGGCCTCGCGGCGCGCTACGGCCCCGTCGTCCACCTTCGCCTCGGCAGCCGCGACGCCATCATCATCGGTTCGGCGGAGCTGGCGAAGGAGTGCTTGTCCGGTGAGCGCGACGTCACGCTGGCGAACCGCCCGCACTTACCGTCCTTTCGCGAGGCCTCGTTCGACTACCTTGCGCTCGGCATCGCCAACTACGGCGCGCACTGGCGCAACATGCGCCGCGTCGCCACGGTGCACCTCCTCTCCGCCCACCGCGTCAACATCATGTCCGACAACGTCATCGCCCGCGAGGTGTGCGCCATGGTGCGCCGTCTGGCCCGCGCCTCCGCCGGCGCCGGCGCCGGCGCCGCCAGGGTCGAGCTGAAACGGAGGCTGTTCGACCTCTCGCACAGCGTTCTCATGGAGATCTTCGCGCAGACCAGGAACACTTACTCTGACGACGCCGACGCGGACATGTCGAAGGAGGCGAGGGAGATGAAGGAAATCATCGAAGCGATCGTCCCGCTCATCGGCGTGGCCAACCTCGGGGATCACATACCCCTGCTGCGTTGGCTCGACATGTTTGGCGTGATGAGGAAGGTCGCGGACGTGATTAGCCAGAGGAATGCGCTGATCTACAAGATGATCGATGCGGAGAGGCAGAAGCTGCTGGAACGCAAGAACGATGAGACCGACGCCGTCGCTTCCGACGAGAAGCAGAGCATGATCGGTATCTTGCTAGAGCTGCAGAAGACGGAGCCTGAGATCTACACGGACACTTATATCGCCGCTCTAATAGCAGTGAGTAGAATTTTACATGCCCTTAATTCTTTCATAACAACCTAATTGATCACTATTCTCTCTTTTAGTAACGTATTATTCATTGTATCTGGATTGAAGAATCTTCTCGGCGCCGGAACAGAGACGACCTCGACAACCACGGAATGGGCAATGGCTCTCCTCCTGAATCACCCAGATATACTTAAAAAGGCCCAAGAAGAAATCGACGCCCAGGTTGGAGGGAGTCGTCTTCTCGACAAGAACGACCTGCCCCATCTGCCGTTCCTCCACTGCATCATCAACGAGACTCTGCGGCTCTACCCTGCTGCGCCGATGCTCCTGCCGCACGAGGCATCGGCCGACTGCAAGATCCACGGATACGACGTCCCGGCTGGTTCGATGCTGCTGGTCAACGCGTACGCCATCCACAGGGACCCAACGATATGGGAGAAGCCGGAGGAGTTCAGGCCGGATAGGTTCGAGCACGGCAAAGAAGAGGGTAAGTTCATGATCCCATTCGGAATGGGGAGGCGCAAGTGTCCAGGTGAGACCCTCGCCATGCGAACCATGGGGCTGGTCCTGGGCGCTCTCCTACAGTGCTTTGACTGGAGCAGAGTGGGAGAAGCAAAGGTTGACCTGACACCAGGCACTGGCCAGATCATGTTCAAAGCTGTCCCTCTCGAAGCACTCTGCACGCCGCGAGAAAAGATGCTTGCATTTCTTCAGAAAGTTTAGGTGCTGAAATGGTATCGTGTACTCCTAAGTTCTGTAATCACTTGCGATACTGTAAAAATATAATTTCGCAGATGTTAACGTGTTCTAGGTAAATGTTAGACGCCGAAATCGGAACCGGTCCAACACATCGCTCGCACGTTTATGCGTAAGAATGTCGACGTTTTTTCAACACGGGATTTGGGCAGCATCGAGACAACCCTACCTCGGTAGGGACCCATCAGAGGAGGATCGTGGGTTAGATTCGGATTCGGTCAGATCAGCTGAATCGTCGGGACGAAAAAAAAACAGCACGAGGTTCGAGTAAGAAGATTAAGGTTCGAAAAAGAACGAAACGTAAAGGAAAATGATAGGTTTGAGATGATCCTCAACTGGCCATGGGCTGTTTTACAGAGGAGAGATGGCTTTATCCCGCAGGGCAACTAATCCCAAGAGTTAAAAAAAAATTAGAATTAATCTGCTGAAAACTTTAGTAAATCAGCATTACCGGAGTCTCCGTTAAAGTGTTGGACACTTCGATGACCGGAGTCTCCGGTAAAGTGTCGGAGGTTCCGTCGTGTAATTCCGAGAATCCGAGAGGGCTCACCGGACACTCCGGTGGGTCAAGTGTCCGAACCCGAGAATGCTCACCGGACACTAAGGCAACGTGCCAAATACTTCGGTAGCCTTGTGATTTTTGGGTGTCAACATATGCTCCTTGTTTTTTGGTGAAGTTCCTATACCATAAAACATTTAAGCCCAAAAACCTCTAAGGGCGATGGTTTTCTTGACTCATCGGCCATTGTATTCAACTTTGGCAACAATGCTCTTCACATCGGTCACTTTTCTCTTACGCTTTTTGCCATACACTTGGATGATATTTTTTTAAGTATGGACCGTTAAGGGCCCTAGGTAATGATTCTCCGCGAAAATCTTCCAACATGTATGAGTTTTCGACGATGACTTTTACTATTTGGTGTGGCTCTTCCTAATTAGGAGACCATTTTCTGAACTTGTTTTTTCTTGAGCCTACGAGCAGAATAGTTTTTCAAATCAATTTGCCCTGACTTTCACCTTCTTATTGCTGGCTCTAGCAACTCGAGCCTTATCTCTCTCAATTTTTTTCAAGGTATTTAAACGTTTATCGGTGACTTTATCGATATTGTCTAGCATTAGAGTTCTATACTCATCGGTGGATAAATCATTTTGTTTGGCTAACCATAGAGCTCCTAAATTTACCTCGACGGGTATAACGGCTTCTTGTCCATACACAAATTTATAGGGCGTTATCTTAGTTGCTCTATGCCTAGATATTCGAGGAGCCCACAATGCTTCTGATAAGACATCATACCATCTCTTGGAATGGCCCTCTATTTTTTTCTTAATGAGTTTAATCAACATTTTATTACTGGACTCGGCCTTACCATTGGCCTGAGCATAATATAGAGATGAATTGAGTATTCTAATTTCGTAAGATTCGGCAAACTCTTTAACATGATCGGACGTAAAGAAAGTACCTTAGTCGGTAGTTAAAGTTTGAGATATGTCGAATCTATGAATAATATACTCGAAAAAGAACTCAATTACCTCTTTGTGCATCATGTTCTTGAGAGCCACCGTTTCGGTCTATTTGGTGAATTAATCCGTCACGACTAACATGAAACGATGTCGCTACAAAGATGGAGGATGTATTTGCCCTATAAAGTCCAATCCTCATTCTCAAAATGGTCATAGTTTTATAATGGGGCTCATCATAGCTGCGGGTGCCAATTGAATGTTTCCAAATCTTTGGCACTCTTCGCATCTTTTGTAGTAGTGGTAGCAATCAGCAATCATGGTTGGCCAATAGAATCCGGCCCTCCATAACAACCATTTTATTTTTGAGCCGATTGATGCGTACCACAAAAGCCCTCATGAACTTCCCTCATAGCTACTCTAGCCTCATCATCACCCAAATATTTCAAAAGCAAATCATCTCCCGTTCGACGATATAAGTCACCATCGAACAAAGTATACTTAAAAGCCACATGTCGAACTTTCCTATCTACACTTTGGATTGGGTCACGATTGTATAAAATTGTAGTTGACCTCCAATCAAGTGATTCGATACTATCACGGTTTGACGTGTTAGTGTCCGAACGGTCTAATTCTAACACCTCAAACATCAGTTTCTTATTGACTGAAAATCTACCTTTACTAACATTGTAACCAGATGCTTGTTGAGCCTACTCATTGGCTTCACTGTTTACTAGCCTAGGCACATGATGTATGTCGAATTCATCTATTCTTCTAATGACGTCTAGACGCTTATCAAAGATGACGTTTAATTATTCGTCTAAGCATTGAAAATTTCTAAAAATTTGTTGCACTACTAACAACGAATCACCGAAAGCCTCTACATGTTTAACCCCATGGACTCCTACATCTCTAAACCGAACAACAATGCTTCATATTCGGCTTAGTTATTGGTGCAATCATACTCTAATCGGTTTGAGAATTCAAAATGTTTATCATGAGGACATACTAAAACCACACCAACACCTTGACCCTCTTTACAAACCAATCCATCAAACTATAACTTTCAAGGCGTAAAAGTAACATAAGCAATATCTAGATCATGTTCTAAATCAATCCGATGTTCAACAATAAAATTAACAACAATTTGGCCTTTTATAGATTTCAACGATTCATGAGCCAAATCATATTCAATCAATACGTAAGCCCATTTACCAAGCCTACCATTAGAAATCGGCCTATGCAACATATGTTTAATAACATTGGTTTGATAAGCAACCACACAAGTGCTAGATAGCAAATAATGTCTCAACTTGGTGCAAGCATGAAACAAAGAAAAGCATAGTTTTTCGACAAGGGTGTACCTTGTTTCCACATCCACCAACCGTTGGCTCAAATAGGTGATCACGTACTCCTTTTCTTCGGCTTCTTGTGTCAAAACAGGACCAACCACATCATCTTCTATCGCTACATAAAGACGGAAAGGGACTCCTCCCTAAGGCGCCCTAAGCACCGGTGTCTTCGGGCGCCCTAAGCACCAGTGGCGAAGACAAGTACTCTTTAATCTTTTCAAAAGCTTCTTGTTGTTTCTCAAAAGCTTCTTGCTGTTTTGCCCTCTAAGTAAATTCGGCTTCATTCTTTAGCCGAAGAATAGGAGTAAATGCATTAATCTTTCCTCACAAGTTGGAAATAAATCGCTTTAAGTAATTCACTTTTCTTAAGGAGCTTTATAACTCTCTCTTACATGTAGGCGCTTGCACGTTTCTAATTGATTTCATCTTCTTAGGATCTACCTCTATACCCTTCTCATGAATTATAAAGGCTAAAAACTTTTCGGTCGATACATCAAAAGCACATTTGATCGGGTTTATTTTCAAACTGAAACAACGCATTCGGTCCAAAGCGAGTTGCAGATCTGCCAAGTGAGAGTCTAAGGTGGCTGATTTGATCACCACATCATCTATGTAAATCTCCATAATAACACGAAGCAAATCATGAAAGATAAAGTTCATGGCTCTTTGATATGTGGCATCTGCATTCTTCAACCCAAAAGTCATGACAACCCACTCAAACAACCCTACAAAATCGAGACATCTAAAAGAAATTTTAGACTTATCCTCTTTGGTCATGAAGATTTGGTCATATCCCGCATTACCATCAAGAAAGCTAATAACTCTATGGCCGAAAGCATCATTAATCAACATATCGGCTATTGGCATAGGATACTCATCTTTAAGAGTGGCTCTATTCAAATTTCTAAAGTCAATGCAAATTCTAATCTCACCAGTGTTCTTCTTTTTCACCGACACGATGTTGGAGATTCACTCCGCATACCTGCAAGGTCTTATAAATTTCGCATCAAGTAATCGGTTAATTTCCTCTTTAATCCGATCATGCATATTCGGGTTAAACCTTCTCATCGGTTGCTTAAAAGGTCTAAAACCAAATTTTATTGGAAGCCGATGCTCAACTAGCTCGCGGCTCAACCTGGGCATTTCATTATAAGACCATGCAAAATAGTCCACATATTCATTTAGTAAACCGATTAACCTCACCTTATAATCGACTTTCAGATTTTTATTTATATAAGTTGGTTTCGGATTATCATCATTGCCAAGGTTCACCTCCTCAAGAGGATCAGCCGATGTGAATCCTTGTCCTAACTTATTCATATCTTCTATTTCCTCGATAGCTTCGCACATATCATTCGTATTAGACCAATAGTGTTCCACACTATTTTGCAACCGATCAAGATTAGAATCTATTAAATCACATTATATGGTTGAGCCGATTCTCCATCGGCTTTACATTTACCAGTACAGAGCCATCTTTATTCACGCTAAGAAAAACATAATCCATCAAGTCTAAACCGGTCAAGCACTTGACAGTGTCATGCGGCAAAAAAGATAATTCGACCATAGCAACAGAAGCCGTTGCATCTGCATGAACAACTTCTATATCATCACCAATCCATTGTATCAAGAATTGGTGTAAGGTAGAAGGAACACATTTATTGGCATGAATCCAATCACGCCCTAAGGTCAAGCTATAATTACCGCGCACATCGGCAACAAAGAAAGCGGTAGCTAAAGTCTTGCTTCTAACAGTGAGTTCCATAGAAGCGACCCCTTAGCCTCGATAGGCTCTCCTCCTCCCACAACGTTCAAAGTCATGTTGGTCCGGATGAGCTCGTCATCGGCCATACCTAGCTTTTTAAACAAAGAATATGGCATTAGATTAACAATAGCACCGCCGTCTACAAGCATGCGAGAAATCGGTGAGCCATTAATTTGACCTCTCACATAAAGGGGTTTCAAATGGTTCTTTGATTCCTCGAGCTTTTCGAATAGCATTTTTCGGCTCAAAGTTGAATTGTGCCATGACTTCTTCTTCCTCTATAAGTGAATAATTAGAAAGGGTTAAGCAAATAGTGTTAATGTCCATACCTTCCCGAGGCAGTGTAGGCTTGTAGTCCAAGAGGTCATCGCCGTCGAACTCGGACATATCGACATCTCCCGTGGGCGAGGGCGTTGTGGAGCCCTCTCCCAAGATGGCGTCGGCCAAACCAAGTGGCTTCAGAGTAGTCTCCGCTTCCTCCGTCACCGGTGGAGTAGAGGCTTTGGGCTCCTTAACCCTCCACTATTTACCTTGAGGGATCATCGGCTTGATCTCGTTAAAGAACTCGTCACTCTTTTTCTCCGTCTCTTCTTCTCACATCTTCCGGAGGCGCATCCTTTGGAGCTTTCTCTTTTGAGTGTGGGTCAAGCCAGGCGAACACCACCTCGATTGCGTGTACTTGGAGGAGCTCTTGTTGCTGCTAGCTTTATGGTCATGAGAGGCCTTTTCGACCGGATCATCCAAAGTGATCGGTCCCGTGAAGACTCTCCCAATTTTGACATCGGTTGTGCCAATTTTCACGACACCTCCGGATGCACTCTCTTGATGAACAATGGTAGAGGGAACAGGTTCGTTACCTTGCTTCGGACGCCACTCTTGCTTAAGCACGGTGGTAGAGCTCCCTCCTAGAACTTTGATCAGTCAAGAATCCGTCCGATCCAGAATAGGGTTGGAGACCTTGTGAAGACATCTCCTCTCGGTCCATTTCACCCCGGATAAAATGGCGGGTGTGGCATCGGTGGAACGGGCATCGGTAGCATAGGCATCGGTGGCACGGGCATCCACGGTCTCATGTATGGGTGTCACACCGGGAAGATGGGCAAAGCATAGGATGGAACCACGGCGGCGGCACTCCGAATCCATATGGAGGAAAAGGAGGAGGAGGCCCGTGCACATTCACGGTTGGCCTCATCTCCTTCCTAGATGGGCTGCCTCCCCTAGGTGGTGATCTTGATCGCTTCATAGACCGATTATTCAAATCGGTCTTTTGATTCTTAGCCATGAGCTGGTCGAAGGCGTTTTTAGGCCCCATCTTTCGATCTGTAGCTTTGCCTTGATTCACCTTCCACTTGCCCACTTCAGGATTCTTCGACTTTATCATCTTAGGCTGTGGAGCTTGCCCTTCGGGACTAGAGACTTGGATGGTGACTTTTAAAGACTCTTGACCATCGTAGAACTTCTCGAGCACCACCTTCTTAGAGACACCTTTTTCACTTGGAGAAACAGGCATCTCATCCCCGATTATCACGTTCTTCCCTTTGGTTGTATCGGCTTGATGAGACCAAATCAACACCTTAGGGTTGAGCTCTCAAGTGTTGACGGGGAAAGGGTGCTTGTCGATCTGCATCTCCTGAAGACTCAATCGTCCCTCATTAAGGGCCGATTGAGCCTGTCGACAGAAAACATTGTAATCATTAGTAGCATGAGAATAAGAGTTATGCCATTTACAATATGCCATACGCTTAATCTCATCCGCCGAAGGCAAAGTATATGCAATCTTAATATATCCACCTTTGTGCAACTCGTCAAATATTTTATCACACTTAGCTACATCAAAGGTGTATTTTTCGTCGTCTTTCGATTCTTATGAACCGGTTTGAGCGAATCACAAGCTAACGATTTGGCCTTAGAGGGTCAAACAAACTTGACAGCCAAAATGTCATTGAAATCATCATCGGAGCTATCTGAATCACAATCCATGATGTGCATGCTACGGTGGTTCTTGTAGTCATGTTTTATTTCTTTGCTTCGGCTTTCTTAAGCTGAAGCCCTTTATTGGAGGTGGGTGAGTGTAAGAAAATTGTATCCCTCCAACTTTTCTCTAAGATACGACCGTAAACTACTAAAAGCTAGGTCAGCTAAGTCTTTTTTAGAAATTATTAAATTAAAGTATCAGTTCTTAATATCTCTAAACCGCCGAAGATAGTCAACAAAGGGTTCCTCTTTCCCTTGCCGAACCAATGTCAAGTGTGACAGCTTCAATTCGTTGTCCCCAAAATAAAAGTGGTCATGAAACTTGTGCTCTAAAGACTCTCACGTGTATATGGATCTCGGAGACATTGATGAAAACTTAGAAAAAGCGGTTTCGGTTAGTGATAAAGAAAACAATCATACTTTTAAACCCTTACTAAAACCCGCCTCTCCTAATTGTGCTACATATTGGCTAACATGTTTCCAAGTGGTTTTGCTACCTTCGCCATTGAATTTGACGAAGTCGGGAACACGCCATCTGACGGGATATGGGACCGAATCAAAGTATGCGGGATACAATTTTTGATAAATCCGGTTCCTTCCCTTGAGGTTTACCCCTAGCATCTCACAAAATTATTTGTTTAAATCCTCCTTAATGCAAGCTATACACTCCTCTATGTTTGATATGGGTGGCCTAGTGGATGTGCCCGGTGGTGAGGGATGTGTGCTCATTTTCATAGCGCTAAACAATTCATTAGGAATGGGGCCATGAGAAATACCCGTACCGCTAGGTGTAATAGGTGGTGTGCTATATGAGACGGTACGGTAAAGAGGAACAAAATTAGCCAATTCATTCAATCGGCTTGTGGTCGGATTAGGGATGCTAGTAATTGGCTTTATGCTAGCTGGAGACACTACCAAAGCACTAGTTTGCGCGTGTTTGCCCACTAAACGAGTTCAATGGCGTGCAAACGAAGGTTGTTCTACACTTGGCGTAGTAGGCGCCGATGCACTAGTAGTAAGACCTACAAGCGCAACATGAGACGATGATGCAATACTAATATTTTTATACTTAGACAAATTTTGTTAGATCACATATTGCGTATCGTTCGTTAAGACCTTTTTAATATCGGTAAAGTAATATGAAAGATCTTCAAAAGTAACGGGAGGGTACGAAGATGTCTTTACATTGGCAGCACCCATGGCCGCATCGTCGTCGACGGCCGGAAGAACGGGCTCCTTCACTTGTGAGATCGCGCATGGGCGGTCCTTCTTGAAGCACGCCAAGTATTTCTGTAGCTCCAGCTCCTCGCGCACCTTGCACGTCTCTTTAGAGGCTCTTCGGCGTCCCAAGAATGCCTTGTGCGCCTCCTCAGGCAACTTCTTCAAGGATGGCAAGACAATGTTCGATCTCGGAGGTCATGATGGAAACGACAATTCCAGTAATGATCTAAACAGTGTTATGATAGACACAACACTAAGTAAATTAAGTTATTTTTAAAATATAGTATCCATTATGGGACCTGTTATGTAAAAGTCAGGGATTTCAGGACGTGATCAATTCCAGTAATGCAGCGATGCTAAAATCAGGCATAGGTGAAGTCATCCACATGTTTTTCCGACAGAAATAGGCAGAAATTCTTTATGTATTAGCTGAGAAAAAGGATGGTAAAATCAAGATAAATTTAGAATCTGAGATATAATAACTAAAGCATCCAGGAGATGGTGTGGCTTTGAAATTCTACCTAGATTTCCCAGTGCCAGTGGTCTGCTATGCCTCCTTCCTCTTCCTCGGCAGGGATGTAACAATGAAAATTGAAAGGAACCGAAGATGCTAATGTAGCAAGCTCCAGGAAAGAAATTTTCACTAAAGATGACAGTCATATATATAACTGTTTTAGTAAGCTGTGACAAAGAAGTTATCAGTCAAAATGCAGTTGGAAAGTAAAAAAAATGTGGAAAATAATTAACATGGCAAAAAATATTTAGACTTAAATATCTAATTGCTAGAAGAGCGGTGTGTACATCTACATATAGCGCAAAGCTTTCTCCGATACATTCAAAACACAGACTTTTATTGTTCGGAAGCTAAGCTGCAATTATGTTGGAAACTATAGAATAGAAAATATCTCAAAGCCCGTCAACTTTCCTTTAATGATTTTGTATTGCTGGTGAAGCATTCTAAAGGACATATATTTCATAAATAAGCATATGCTTGTATTGAAGAAAAAATAAGCATCTACTTTGTGGGAGGGAGTACCAAATACAACTTGCTGAAGACTCCCCTCCGTACCCATAATTTAAGTCGTTTTGGACAACGACACGGTCTCCAAAGTATAATTTTTACTTTTATTTTTTTCTAAAAATATTTATCAAAAAGAGACATGTATATACTTTTATGAAAATTTTCTTTAAGACAAATTTAGTCATATGATTTTCATATTTCTAAACTTAACAATTTATTAATTATTTGTAATTTATATTTTCAATGTTTGACCAAAGCAATGTCTAAACGATTTGAATTATGAGTATGAAGAGAGTAAATGCCAGGTACAACAGAGTTCATAAAGAACGAAAACAATCTGAACATTGGAGGGGGCATGTAAGAGGTGGCACACCAATCTATGATTATCAAGGAATTCTACACAAAAAAGGGAAAAAGTGGCGGCAAAAAAATATAAGTAGCTGCACAGCCCATGGTCAGGATGTTCACCCTTACATGCTTTTTAAGGTAGCAACACTGCCGTTTGATTATGCATTTGAACCTTCACAGAAATGGCTAATGGTTATCCAACAAAATAGTGAAACTGATACGTCCTTAGCACCCTGGTATATGCATTATCTCTTGTTTGAAGGGATAACTGCACAAATCGCTCTTTACTCTAGTCAGTTTCTCACCTCAGAGAGCAGTAAACCAGTAACCTGTCAGCCTTTAAACCTTCATAGCCAACCAATCAAGGTATGGAAAAGGAACTGGCTAGTCCTGCCAAGTAATCAACTATAAAATAGACACCGCACTTTAAGCCACAATCTTTGAACCAAAAAGTACCATTAAGAGAACACTATTCTTGATCATTATCTGATCAAAAGATTTAACGTCCAACAGACTTTTTTCAACTGACATATAAAGATACAACTTGAAGGCTGATGCTCAAGGCAAAACTATAACAATCAACAGATTTTAGTTGTTTCTCATGTTTTTCGTTACAGATTTCTGTTTCCTTCTTTGGCCTTGGGTACGGAACGATCATGGTGAAACGAAACTGTTATACCATATATGCATTTACCTTGGGCGGTGAAGGCGCTTTTCCTGAAATGTGAGTAACTACGTACAGCTTGGGTCGGCCCTGCCATTTTGAAGGCCCGGTGTGGTACTGGGTTTGGGGCCCTTTGCAACATTTATATAATTCATTTGTATCATAAACATTAGCCTAAAATATCATAATATTTGGAGTGTTTATTTTGCTGAAATATTATTCGTGGTTAGCAAGAAATAAAAACAGCTCATTTTGTTAGATGTTTTTAGCCCCAGCTTGCTTTTTTAGATGAAAAGAAAACTTCGCTCACTGTCCATTCGGATTTGGGACAAATTTATTTGGAGAGCCAGTAAGCAACGGGATAATTATCTATTGCATTGCCTAATGGGCTTTTTTTTCTCTCCGTGGTTATGTGATCCAAGCAACCCAATTACTAGGCCTACCAGACTCCTTTAACCCTTTCGCCGACCATCTTCTTCATTAAATACAGCAAGAAATGAAAAAAGGCACAGCAGAACAGAGCACCATGGCCACGGCGGATGGACAACCAGGTCGATGCTGGTTCGCCATGCCTCGCCGGAGCACGTCGCCCTCCGTCGGTATCCCGCGTGCTCTGCTATCCTAGTTCTACTAGGCAGTCTTTAGGGAACCCGCACGTCATCGCTCGCTCATCGGCAGCGCCGCCACGCTCCTGCGCTGGCTCTCTTGGCGGCTGCAGTGTTGCTGCTTGGTTTGAACTGGCCGGAGGCCCCTGACCTTGCGGGGAAGGGGTGGTCGCACCATACGCACCGCCCTAGGTTCTGGCATGACTAGAGCTTCATCATGACGTAAACAATGAATCAAAGCATTCTGTTTTGTCCCCAATGTAACAGACAATGAATAAACAAGCAACAGACAATGAATAAACAAAAGAGAATACAATTAATATTCCTTTCATCCCCAAATATAAGCATTTTTAGGTTTGTTAAAAATCAAGTTCTATCAATTTTGACTAATAATATCTAAAATTTTAAATAATTTTTAATATAAAGAGTTAGATATTATGAAAGTCGGTTTCATGGAAAATCTAGTAACATGATCAATATATGATAAAATATTATTAATTTTTTTTATTATTAATAGTCAACATTAAAATAGTTTGACTCTAACTTAAAACCTAAAAATGCTTATATTTAGGGAGAAAGGTAGTAATTACTACCTCAATAGCAATGTCAACACAATTTAACCTACATTCTTCTCGTACATATCCGATGCTCTAAGGTCACTTCCTGCATACCTTGCAATCACAATAAAGAGATACTTATGTCGGTGTTCTGACCACCGACACATTAGATTTTACGTAATCAGAGAGATCATGTGCGCTTTTCGTATCGATGTGACCTAATCTACGAGAGACATAAGTTTTAGCCTGGTTTGGACCACCATGGAGGTGTAATACACGTCCGGGGAGTAGATGGATCTTATGAACTCAAAACAAGAGTAGAATGGAGGAAGGGCTCTCGCTCGATCAAGAACCCTAGCACACGTGAGTAGTGTGTGTGAATCGTAACTTGTTGAATCTGTCGTATAAGTTTCTCAGTGCCTCCTTATATAGGAGTCGGATGGGGTTACAAAGCTTAGCGCCTACAAAACTAGGCGATCCTCTGACGGGTGGGGCCACGGTCTTCTGCGAGGTTGATCCTCTGGCGCCCGCTGGCCGGCGCTGAAGCAGCTTGTCGGTGTCCTTCGATCGTACTTTGTCCAGTCGTAGGGGAATCACTTTGCCATTTAGCTTTACCCCCCGCCGAATCGCTTTACCTCCTTCTGGATCACTTTACCTCCGGTAGGGTTGCTTTGCCTCCTGCTATATGTTGTCAGAAATATCTTCACTTGTGAGGAGTTGACCATTAATGCGGTGGCCGATCCCGAGGGTCGTCGTCGTCCGGCCGGACCCTAGATGGGTCAGGTCAATGTCTTTGGGCGAGCCCGGTCGTCGGGAGCCGGGTGACGTGTTCGGGTAGTCCTGACCCAGAGGGGTCGGGTCGTTTCTTCGGGTCGACGTGGTGAAGCCATCTGTGGGCTGAAAATCGAGCCACGGGCCATATCCCATGGCTAGGCCTTCGTATTTACTCTGAGTCTATAGGTACCCGGGGTACATAATCCCGACACTTACAAATTACGAAAGAACAGATATCAGTAAGAAGTCATATGGATAATAAATTATTAACTAGAAAATATGCGCAGCAATTGCCGCGCTTTTCGTGTATGTTTTTGTTGTGCATCTCTAGTTGAAGCAATATATTTTAAATTTATTATTTAACAAATTGAAGTATAGTTGCTTTGACATGGATGACAAAGTTCAATAAACATATACTCCGGTCTCAAAAAGAAGTTGTTGACATGGTCTTCAAAGCATAAGTGTGACCCTTATTATCTATAAAATATATAATAAAAGTAGCATCGGTACACTTTTAAGAAAGTATTTTTAAAACAAATTATTTCTAATTTTGTAACTTAATAAATTTAAAATTATATCTAATTTATATTGGCAATGTTTGATTAAAATATTGTGTCCAAAGCTACTTTTTTTTTAAACCGTAGTTGTAAGCGGAAAAAGATTGAATCTTAGTTCTCATAGTAATCAAAGAGCATTTTTAAGACGTAAAACAATTTAAGTTATCTAAATATACATTTTCATAACATATAAAAGTCTTTAATTGTAGCATATACTTGTAAGACATAGAAGTAGAATAAATTTATAAGAACTTCTCTTATATCTTTTGGAATAGTTCTATTGAATCTATAGCATAGTAATCAAAGAGCATTTTTAGGAGATAAAACAATTTAAGGTATCTAAATATATATTTTCATAACATATAAAGGTCTTTAATTGTAACATATACTTGCAAAATATAGAAGTATAATAAATTTATAAGAACTTGCACGGCCGTTCATGCCTGCTCCCACCGAGTAGAAGCACACTCCTACTTTGACCGAGGAAAAGATTTTTTTCTCTTTTCTAATATCCTTTTTTTTCTTCCTAGTATCCACCGTTATATTTTAATCCGACGGTTAATATTTTTTAGAGTGACGTGGCACAACGAGCTATCAAAGAACGCTTGCGCTTTAATATATTGCGATGGCACGACCGTTCATGCCTGCTTCCGCTGAGTAGAAGCACGCTCCTACGTTGATGGGGGAAAGGATTTTTTTCTCCTTTCTAATATTTATTTTTTCTCCTTCTTAACATCCACCGTTAGATTTTAATCTGACGGTTAATATTTTTTAGGGTGATGTGACGCAACGAGAGTTGAGAGAACGCACAGCGTTTAATATATAAAGATTTGTACTAACACATGTATTAGAGCTACTCGCTAAAGGAATAATTAACCGTGGTCAGTACATTCATTCTAGGTAGAAATGAACTTCTAGCTATTAAATAACACCAATCATATTGCACAGATATTTTTTCTGAATAGCACCAAGGCTGTGCGACATGTAATTGAGCAGCTTTGCGACATGAGGGAGTAGAGTTCTTCTGAAACATTATGTTTTGGAGACCATGTCTTGACCAAAACAACTTTCTCACGTGGGAGTAGAGTTCTTGTGAAATTAAGGGCCCCCTTCGGCAAATCTCTTTGGAATTGATTCGCAGAAAGAATGAGGTAAGTTGTGCCAAGCACTGGTTTTTAAAAGATGGCTCAAATTGATTTTAAAAAAGATACAATTTAAATAAAAAATGATTTTAAGTTTAAAATAATATATTGAACTCCATCTAGCCATTTTGTTGTTTTGTATGATCCACTAACCGACAGTCGGGCTAAGATATTTCTTTTACTTTTTTTTATTCTTTTTATTTTTAATTTTTTTTCTTTCTTTGATTTTTTATTTATAATGTTATTCTTTGTTTATTTCTTTTGACTTTTTTGTTTTATTTACAACTTATTCTTTATTCTTCTTTTTTCTATTTTAGTGTGCTCATGATGCATGCATTAAAATATTTAGAAAAAATTAATTTTATTATTATAACAATTGATTTTTAGATAGAAACAATTGACTTCTATAGCTAGAACAATTTATTTTCGTTGCCTGACCAATTTAATTTTACTGCTAGAACAATTTATTTTCATTATTATAACAATTAAATCATACAAATAGAACATTCATTTATTGAAATGAAACATTCAAAAATTCAAATGTTAAATTAAAAAGGATATTCATGTGAGATTTATTTTTCATTAATATTGAGGAATACAACGGTACAAACAGATTTAATAAATACTCGCTCCGTTCCTAAATTGATATCGTCATTGACTTCTAAAATCATCTTTGACCATTTATTTTATTCAAAAATTTGTTACAATGTGTAAAATTATAGCTCGTGTTTCAAACACCTTTGATAATAAAGCAAATTATAATAAAATAAAATTTATCATATTTTGTGAATAGGACTAATAGTTATGATGTTAGAAGTTAGTGACGACATCAATTTAGAAACGAAGAGAGTAAATTATATTTAAAAATTTATTTAAAATTTAAAATACCAACTAAATACAACCTTACCTTTTTGTTTGGCGTGGCCCACTGGACTGTGAGCAGCCTGCAGCATATGCAGCTCGTGCGCTTTTATGGATTTGGCCTACCGATAGCAGGCCGAACAATGGTCTCCCGTGGAAGGTAAGAGGGACTTGGGGGTGGGGGAGGTGACCTACAAAATGTCAGATTTTTATTTTATATAAGAGTCCTTTTAAAATAGACCAAGTGACATTGTTTTATCTCCTATGAGATAAGACACGAATTCAATCTCAATTATTGATTTATACAAGGAAACATGTCTCTGATTACCGTCACCCTCCAAAATTCACTAATTACTTTCTAAATTGAGCGATATAGTAATTAATAATTATTAAATAACTTTTACCCCTTAGGAGGTAAAAGAACCATTTCAACCTCGAGATCAGCATAAATGAATGGTCCACATTCATTTGGGTCTATTCTAAAATCTACCTTATATAATATCTTTTGTTCCAAGGATATTAGAAATAGTTGGATTGGGTAAATTTTAAAAATAATACCGAAACATGTAGCCAAAACAAGATTTATTTTTAATTGAATAATAGAGATACGATTTTAGCAAAATCGAGTGATGTGCACACAACATTAACAATGTCAAATGTAGTTTCGCCATCAGATGATTTTATTAAATTTGTGTCCCCATTATTCGATTAAAGTGAACTCCGTGTTTTAGTTGCATATATGACTCAGTATTATTTTTAAAATTTATCCAATCTGAGTATTGTAACATGCCAAGTTCCTAATCATGCATAAGGCATTCTCATGAGCATCATTTAGTTCAAATATTGCATAATCATAGCATTTCAAATTTCAAAATTCAAATTTGGATGAATTTAAACCCATTCTTGTGAAGCAACTCAAAAATTGAGAATACAACTTGACCCAATCAAAAATTCTGGTATGAGTACTCTTGATTCCTTGAATTTACATGATTTTTACCCATTTTTTAGGTGTTGTTTTGATGGCCTAAAAATTCAAACAATCTTTGAAAAATGTCAAATTTGATAAATTTTAATTTGAATTCTATATCTCCGTTTCAGGTGTTTCCACTTGTAATGGATTCATCCTCACTTGCTCTATCTCCAGAAAACTCCACAAAAATTTGGGAGGCTTCTAACCTAGTTAATTCTGTTGTCTAAGATGGGAGAATGTTTAACCCGAGAAAATCCAAAAAAGAGAAAGGGCTGCGACCCCACCTGTCATTGTCTCCCCTCTCATCTTCAACCTCCAGACAGCTTCAGAAGTAGAGGGCCACGCGCCCCATGGCGTTGCACCACTTCCTTTGCCCTGTTTGCATGCCATTTGAAGCCGTTGGGAGCTCCTCTCGCTGCCCATGGCCCCCACCCTCGACGCCGTCAACATTCCCATCCTTCCCCATCCCCAAAACTGGCCAGATTTCTATTCCTCTCTCTCCCACCATTGTTTCTATCCCCATCGCGTTTGCAAGAGTCTGGGCGATTCTCTTCGCCCTCATCGCCGGGATAGAAGGGGAAAGCTTTCCCGAGCTCCTCCACGGCTTCCCCAACCTTCCTCAAGCCGGAGCTCGCCGTCCCTTTCTTCTTCCTCAACTTCGATGAACTCCACCGTTGTTGACCTCAATATCGAAAGCTTCGCTCCAAGCTTTTCCCCTCTATCAAGCACCTCCCCATGCTTCTAGACGTCGAGGTAAAGCTTTCCCCCTCCCTATTTCTCTTAGCCTTGGTCCATTTGGTACCTATTGTTGACCTTCAAGTGCATCCATGACTTCTCTCACTATTTTTGTTAAATCTTTGGGGAAACTTGTTGCATGTCACTTTTAAAACCTCAAATGACATCCCTAACTCATATTAATGCTTCTAGTACCTTTACTTGGCTTCCAAACAACATCTAGTGCTATCGAGGTAATCTTCCTCTTTCTTCACAAGCTTTTTTTTTTTTCAGGCCTAGACAAATCCGCCCAGGCTAGACTAGTCCGAGCTGCCCCCTTTCCACCCTCTCTGGAGTCCACTCGAGGCCTCCGGACAAGTCCGCTCATCTTAGACTAGTCCGACCTGTCACATTGCAAAATTTATAAAAAAAATCATCCGAGTTCCAATTCATGTGAAACTTATTTTTTTAGTTTCACATCTTTGTGCTATACATGAGAAAAATATGATCCAGCCTAAATCCAGCCAAACAAATTAGTTTTTGATTTTCAAATGAATAAAGGTCGTAATCCCTATTTTCAAATCAGTTGCACTGTTTACTCATTTTCCAATCAAATCTTGCTCATTTCAAGTCATTTTTTTTTGCATTGCAATCATGACTCATTTTACTTTATGTCTACCAATTTTTATATCATTTGCACCTCATTTCATACCATTCTCATATCATTCATTTGGTGCATCTTCTCATGTTTAAAGGGTGAGCTACCAAAGGGTGACATTGGTGGTTCAGAGGGTGCAGCGGAGCAACCTTTGAGAGTGAAGAGCCTGCAACTCAAGGCAAGCATCCTACATATCTCAACCTCTTTTTAGATGAGTCATAAATGATTATGTTGAGTTAAATAATATGATTGCATTAGTTTGGCATTAGGTAAGGTTCTTGCTATCCTAATTGTTGCATTACCTTCTTTGTCCTTTGTTATCATCCTATCTTATGATAAGTTGGGTAGGTCTAGAAGTTGGATTTTATCGGTATTGCTTAGTGTGGCTTTAACTTAAACGGTAGAAGTCGAATAATGGAAGGTCACCACTGTTCACGCGATATAAACGGTTACATGGGAAGAACTGACCGTGCTCATTAAAAGATAGATGTTGGATGTGGTTTGGTTTAGAAGGAATTGCCTGATGGAGTGCTCTTTGTCCTTGGCACTCTTTGTACTTCTACATGCTAAAATAATGGATAGGTAAGTCTTCTTTCTTATCTGGCTTCGATCATTTGGCTTGCGAGTTTGGAGGTGTAGGAGGTGCTTGAGATGACCTCGTGAGGGCCTAGTGCGGCCAACTTGCCTTGACCAAATGTCTATTCAAATGGTTAGAGCGTATTTGGAAGGGATTGTCACACCGAATCACTCTCTACTTCCGACGGGTTGTATGCTGAGTGGTCATGTGGCGTGTGGGTAAAGATGCAGTCCCTTACAAGGTGTAAAAACAATTCGAGTTGCCGCGGTCTCGGTTATGACTAAGCTTTGGTACAGCAAAAATATCATGATACAATTTACTAGTTGTGGTTGATGGATATTGTGCTATATGAGCTTATGAATCTTTACTCTTTTTTGTTGTTGGTACGGTAGTCTCGTCCTTGTAGTTTCATTTATATTAAAAGTTTGCAATTCATTTACTATGCAAAGTTAATGCTTTTTATGCAAAAGGTTATCCTATGGCCCTTCTTGTCCAAAGCCAAATTGTATACAACTTGAATAGACTGTGGTGTAAGTTTTACTGAGTACCTTCGTACTCAAGATGCTACTTGTTGAGTTTTGCAGGTGATGAAGAGGAGTAGGCGGTGCTTTCGGGTTGAGCACCGAGGTCTTTTGGGTTGCTTTGCCGCTGCGTTGTACTCTTGAACAAAAGTCACACACTTCACCTAGCTATGCTCATGTTCATGTTGCTAATCATGAAGCTTTGTTGAGCTCGAAACCTTTATTTTTGTTGTAAATATTGAACATAAGACAACTTGTAATGCAACTTTCAAAATTGCTCTCTACCCATATCTTGTGATGATGGTGGTTACAAATGTGGCTTAGCGATATGCATATTGATCTTGAGCATTGAAATGCATATCGGATAATATCATAATTATATGTAATATAATCTAATATTTTTAGCTGGCAGCTTAGAATATTTTGTGATGATGGTGGTTACAAACATGTTGTGCCGAAAGGTCGACGTGTGTTAATGATCATCTCGTGTTTAGCCGGCATATTTGGTCATAATGTATATGATTTAGAAGGCTCATTCACAAATATTATTTCTAATATTTTTGAAACAAAAGATAATATTTAAAAATAAAAATCCGCAACATGCCTAGTGCAGTCGTGCCGAGCTGGACAGTCCCTTTTTCTTGGCGTGGGGATTGTGCGAAGGCCAGGTAGCGTAGACCGGGCGCGGATCGGCTGACTTAAAGCTGTTTTACTGCACGTGTTGCAGTAAGCTCCATCCATCGTTCATCCTCATCGATGATCCAGGTGCAACCTGGTTTCTATGTGCTCCAGTCCGATCCAAATGAAAAGTGATGCTCTGTAACGCCGTCCAAAATCAAGGTCCCGTTTGAATGAAAGAATAAACAATTGTCATAATAAAAATAAAAATATAGAAACAAAGAAAAAATAGAAATAAAAAAGTAGAAAATTACATAAACAGAAAATAGAGGAACGAAAAATTAAAGTGTTAGGAATACAGAATAAAAACACAAGAATAAAAATGTTAGTGTAACTTAATAAATTTTTAGAAACTATATTATTATTATTATTCATATCACATAAACTAAACTAGTTGTTCAGCCACTCTCTCCTTCTAATCTTAGTTTTGAAATTGAACGATTAATCTTTGAAAATTCAAGAAAGTTCCCTCCAATTCCCAAAAATTTTCAAACTTGTTCCTTTGTTTCACCTCGTTGAGCTCTTTGTTCATAGTCCTCAAGTTTTCGAAGTTATTTCGTTAGTTTCGTCTCATCGAGCTCTTTGTGCAGATGCTCTGTGACTTCCTCCGAATTTAAGTTTAAAATGTTTAGTCAGGAGCATGGGCGATGTTTCTATTCATGCATTTCAAACACTTTTAGGGCTCATTTGGATTGGAAGATATTTTTCCGTTTACATTTCTCCTATGAAATTAAACTAATTCGTATGAAATTCTCATAAGATTCCTGTGAAATTCGTATGTTCCAAAGGAACCCTTCATTTTTGTCGTTCCTCTGCTTTATATTTCTGTAGTTTTTTTATTTTTAGGATATTTTTCTGTTTACATTTTTTCTATAAAATTAAACTAATTCCTATGAAATTCTCATAGGATTCCTGTGAAATTCATATGTTCCAAAGGAACCCTTAATTTTTGTCGTTCCTCTATTTCATATTTCTGTAGTTTTTTCATTTTTTATTCCTGCATTTTCTTTGCTCTTATATTTTTTTCGTTCCTCTTACTACATTTTTCATTCTCAATTCCAGATTGGATCTTAATTTTTGATGGTAATACAAATCATCGATGTTCATTTGGACCGGACTAGAACGCATTGAAACCAGGAGGCTCGTGGATCGTCGGATGAGCATGAACGGTGGATAGAGCTTACTGCAACACGTGCAGTAAAACGGCTTTAAGTCAGCTGATCTGCGCCCGTGTAGACCATTGGTGATGCTCCATGATGCATGGGTATTCAAAGTCCTACTTAAAAAATATTAAGATCCTACAGACTCATATATATGCATCATGCTACAGACTCAAAACAAAAATATTAAGATCCAACCAGAATTTGTCAACTTTTTTTACTTATTGTGTACTTTAAACTATCATGTCAAAAATTAACACTTCAAACTCATGCTAGGGTGAACATTTATGTATTTTGATGCAATAATTCTTTATCTCGTGAATACTCAGTCATCAAATCCTGACTCCACCATTGGGATAGACCAGGGTTGTGCGGCACAGCCGCACAGCCGCCGTTGTGCTGTACCGCTGCATACAAACCTCCGTTTACAAATACTTACCAATTTTGTTTTTTACTATTCATGCTTTAATTAATTATAACTTTTAAAATATGTTTATTAACTTATAAATAACATCATAATATTTGTCATCGTATATACTTTAAAAATATATCTATATGTCTAAAAAAATTTTAGAAAAAACGAGCGATAAAACAATTGGTAGAAAAGTCAAATTTTACGAGTATTTGAAAACGGAGGTTTGTAGAATTTTCTTCCCAAACATGTTCTTGCGTTTCAGGCACCTGACCGTTGGGCACCTGACAAGACGACATAGCAATGTAAAGGCGAAACAAATCAGATCACAAGACCACACCCGCCTTTCTCGTGCACCCGTCGTGGTCGGCGGCAAAGACCACGGGTGGAAGGTGCCGGTGCAGCCCGACGCGCTCAACCAATGGTCATCCACTCACCGCTTCCAAATCGGCGACAACCTCGGTACGATTACCTTTTTCCTCCCCGCCGTCGAAATCTCCGATCGATCGATTGACACCGCATGATTCCCACGATTTTGCTTCGTTCTCTTCTCCGCTGGTTCCTGGGCTAAGAGCCTCCGCTGCCTTTTTTTTTTCCAGTGTTCAAATATGACGACGCAGCGGACTCCGTGCTGGAGGTGACCAGGGACGACTACAACCGCTGCAGCACGGCCAGCCCTCTCGCCACACACCGAGCGGCCGCCAGCACCGGCAGCGTCACCGTGCCGCTGCCCCGCTCTGGCCCCTTCTACTTCATCAGCGGCAAGCCCGGGAGCTGCCAGATTGGCCAGCGCGTCGTTGTCGTCGTCATCTCCAAGAAGCACAGCCGTCGCCCCTTCTTCGCGCCGGCTGCCGCGCCGTCGATGGCCGACGGGCTCGTAGGTGGACCAGCTGCCGCGCCGGCGCCAGCCGCAGGGGCCGCTGGGAGGGCTACAGGGAGCGGCGCTGTGCTGCTTGGCGCCGCCGTTCTCGCGGCCGCGTTGGTTGGGTGGTAGGGACTAGGGACCACAACAGGGGCACAGCCGTGAAAGTCAAAGCTTTCGTCTGGTGTCCCAGGATTCTTTGATTCATCCTAGGTTGTTTGCTATTTCACTGTAAACAAAGAAACGAAGGAATTTGTTGAACAAGAGAAATTATCTGCATGAATTTGATCATTTATAAATAAATTTTTCATTTAGTTATGTGGTCCATAATTTGACTTCTTTTCTGTCGAAAGACTGGGTATTCCAATGAAAAGAAGAAGAAAGACTGGGTATAAGGGAAAGTTAGATTCGAAGGAAGATTACATGGACAACTCCTCTTGGGGTTGGTTTGGCGTTCCAAATTGCATATGTCCTCCAGTCAATAGGAGAGGTTACAACAATCCAGTCATGCTCTACCACATTAAGGGCCAGGGCAGACTTTTTAGTGGCTCGAAGGGGAATATATATAGGAAAATATAATTTATCAAATTTTCAATAGCAATAAAATACCTTCTTTAGAATGTGAGAGATCCTAGATCAATTATCTAATAGTCTTCTTCTCCACCTTGAATGCAATGATCTCCTTTGATTCCCTTGCAATGATGATGTTGTGGATGTAGATTCCCATCACATGCGTGAGGTCGTGGGACCATGCATGTATATCCCATGGACGCGCTCACTCCTGGCTAAATTGAGTGACTATCATCAAACATGGCGTTCCACGCGCGTGGTGCATTCTCTAACATGTACAAAGCTTGTGCGGCTTCGACACATTCTCCGTGTGCCCCACTGTAATGAATCCAGTTGGGTTGCTTGACACTGTAATGAATCCAGTTGGGTGCTTGACGTAGACTTCATCTATCAGATCAACGTTGAGAAAGCCAATCTTGACATCCATGTGATGCATTGCCTACAATGAGCAGCCGTAACAAGAACCATGTGGACATACTCAATCCTCGCCACCGGCACATACATTCAGCTCATAGTCGATTTCTTATTGTTTTATGTATTCCTTCATGACTAAGTTAGCCTTGTGTTTCATCACATCACCACACTTGTCTTTCTTGAGTTTAAATATCAATTTCAACTCTATCGGGGAACATCCACAGTAGAATAACCAATGACCACATCTTGTTCTTCTTGATGGAATCCATCTATTCCAGAGTGGCCTTTCGGCAATATTCTCTACTTATGGCATCATCAGGAGTTGTTGCCTCGTCGTTGGCCATCAATAGTAACTCCCTTGTTCTCCCTTCGTTTTTAAATTGATGTCGCCGTTGACTTCGAACATCAACTTTGACCATTTGTCTTATTCAAAAAGTTAGCCCAAATATGTAAAATGTTAAGTTGTGATTCAAATAACTCTAATGATAAATCAAATTATAATAAAATATATGATATTTATCAAAAAAATTTGAATAAGATGAATGGTCAAAATTGATACTCAAAGTCAATGGCGACATCAATTAAAGAACGGAAGGAGTATAATTGTATGTCTCAGGCCGAATGCTCCGGTGGTGTCCCCTCCCATAGTAGGTCCTGATGGTGCAGAAAGTCATCATGATCATCCTTGAGGTTGGGGCTTCCGTTTGGTGGAGATATGAATTTAGTAGGCAGCATTGGTGCTGCCCACTACAAGAGAGTTAGCTTGTACAGGCACTTTTTTAAGATATATTATCTCTAGACAAGATGCTGTAATAATATCTCTACGAGATATAGTCATTATTAACTTTTCAAAAAAGAGTGCCTCTATATTCAATATAGGTAGAAACTCTATGAATGCCTCAAAGGATGCCTCTATTGATGAGGACATTGCTTCATTGAAATACAAACGACGCTTCTCCACCTACTATAGATGATCTAATAACAAGAGGTCGTGCACGATAATTGAATTTATAGGTGAGCTCGTTTCTAAACACATGTCTTCCCTACTTTGAAAATAGATTGCTACCTAATGACTTTATCATTATTAGAAACATTGAAGAAGGTCAAAGGAAGCAATGAAGGACTTTGAAATGCTCAAGACCAGCAAAGCACGTTTAACTCTAAAGGAGATTCAATCCAACTCGGCGTCGAGTTGCCTCTAGGTTTCAGAGGCAATCCGCACTAAAATAGATGCCTAGATCGCATCTGAGATCCATTTTGGAAATTTTGGATATGAATGGAAAGATAAGAAGATAACCTTTTCAATGGCATAGTCTTATCTCCAAATTCGTTCAGACTCAATGAGAATCATTAAAACAAGATGACACTCAGAAACTACTCTGGTGCTGCGACACCATCTTTTAGCCCTCGAGTCGTGTATTATTTCTAGACCTATTAGTATTAACGGTTTGCCCCTAACGATGCACTAAACTCTATATAAGTAGTAGCCACCATCATTAGCTTTAGATTTTACTTAGTTTAATCTATTATCAAACAGTTTTGCCGCTAGACGGTTTGTTCAATTCCAGCTTCATGAGTTTAATTTAGATTTTGCAATTGAGTTATGTTCTTTCTTGTTTTTGCTTGTGTTCTTCAATTCGCAGGCTGGTATTAGCCTTCTTGGTGAGGTCAATCGTGTGGTGGATAACCAGAGGAGAAGTGGTGCTGCGATTGCGAAGTTCAAATCATGTTAATTTGAGGCCAGATCGATTGTGTGTCGCATTTCTACCAAATCGAGAGTTATCACGACCTGACGGAAGATCAAAAACCACGTACGTATTATCTATTGTTTATAATGGCACTTTTCTTTCAAAAACTCTCAAAATTGCCTCTAGGCAAGAGGCACATTTCAAAATGTCAATAAGTATTCCTCTACAATATATATAGACACATTAGAAACTGCCTATAGCAAAGTGCCTCTACACGTCAGTTTTTCTTGTAGTGGCCAGAGGTGTCCAAGAATCAAGCCCACTAGTTGGCATCTTCGGGGCTAAATGCTGTTGGTGATCCTGGCGTCGCTGCCACCACCACTAGTGGTGCATCCATTGCCCAAGCATTTCGTCTGACTACGGAGAATGTGGTGAACCTTAAATGAAATGGCTCACTGCCATCGCCTGATCCAGCTCCCTTCTCAGATCCCTGGTCCCAGCTTCCATACTCCTTGAACACCACATCGCAAGAGAAGTGAGTGTGGTGCGAAGTGTGTTGCAGAGTCAGTAGGCCCATGTTGTAGATTGATTTGTGACAAACAACATTGGTTCACTTCTGTCATCGAGCGTGGCGAGGTTTTTGCTGGTAGTCTTCACATATGCACGTGACAGTGTGACGCACTCAAATTTCTACGGAAATGAACAGCCACCATAGGGGCAAAAAACCAGCCTAGCATAGAAATGACTTTCACCATGCTTCTTGCCATCCCATCGCTGTATGGTCCCGTGACTATTGTTCCACTGTGCCATGTTGCTGCACTACATATTGTGTTGTGTAGTGGCATTTAATTCCCTGGTCGATGCAGTACTTACTAAACACAGTACATAAATTCTTGCATGGTCCACATAATTTTATTTTAGAGTCTGTAGTGTTGAATTTATGTTTTGGTCGTTGGGTTTCGAAATCTTTTTGCATTCAGATGTTTTTCTTTGTCGTTCATCTGTTATTATGTTCATATATGTATCGTGTCACATCTATTATTTGATCTTTTGCATTAAAATTTTATTCCACCCAACCCATCCCATATTTCGACCACAGACATATCCACCTTTTCATAATTTTCAGCTGCCGAATTATCCACAAAATTGCCGACCGATTACATCCCGATTGTGTTTCACACCTTTAAAAAATGTGTCTCAAGTACCATTCAATAAAACAGGCATAACTTTCGCATACAAACTCAGGTGATTTTTTTTCAAATTCTCAGTACAAAAAGACGCATTTGGCTTTTCCCAGCTTCACTGGGTTTGAGGGACTTTCTGACATTGCAAATTTCAGCACTCAGTTTCCTTCGTGATTTTCCACGGAACATATCTTTTAGTAGATCGATCTAAAACTTCTTGTGTCAAAATATAACATAATATGTCATAGAAATCTTAAATACATGACTCAGTTAGTTTGTATTTATCGGATCTACAACATCTTATAAGTTTGGCAATGTGATATTACAAACTTCTATATATTTCTTAGGCAAAATGAACAAATAATTATTGACATGCAGCTTTTATTAGTTTCCAAAATAGAGCTTTAATTCAGATTAACAATTTAAATTTTCAAAGGAAGAGGCAGAGGACATGGACGGCAACCCCGGGCAAATAATGAGGGCTGAAAATGGTTTAAACGGTGCAAGTTCTGAAGTCCTAAAAGACTTAACTGCTGGTGGAGAATGAGAAGACACTCAAATGCTCTTTCAGTATGAATACCAACTCCATGCAATGAAAATATTTCCATGCCAGGTGCATTTGGTAACCTGCAAATGAAAATACTGGAATGACTGCTATACACGCAGACATGGGGGAATGAACATGAAACAATATAGGAAATTAGAAAGGAACTCTGAGCAGGCAGGCAGGTAGGTAGGTGAAGGTTTCTACAAAGGTGATGTGCACGCCGAGGTTCTGGTGCAGTGACGGAGCTAGGATTTGTAGTCAGGGTGGGCTGATAAAAAAATTTTCCCTAGTGAATTCTCATACTGTCTGAACTTGTTTTTTTTTCATGTCACATTACGTTATTAAAACTCTAAATGAACAGGTATGAAACTGAGCTTAGGAATATAATTAAATCCAGTACCCATGAGTGATTTGAATTTGATGAAACTAAATGTGAATCCTTGAATTGTCTAAGGATCCATGGCATATTTCACTCCATAAAATATGTTGACGTTGGTTACACGGTATTGAAAAAAGTGTAAGTCAATTTGACCTTGAGTAACAATGAAGGATTGAGGCTTCACGCTTGCTGTTTGCCTGCTCAAACCTGATACGTGCCATGGGGGAGTGAGAGCACTCGATCCAGCAATCAAACAATACTGGCTGCTTCCCGCTTGTCAGAGAGAGAGCACTCAAGCTCGAGGTGCCCCAGCCCCAAGTGGTGTCGCTGCCTGCCGAACCAAGATCCCAGCCCTGTTGTATCTTTGCACGCACGGGTCCACTGAGCTGTAGCATGCCCTCGTCTCCGCTCCTATCTCTCTCTTGGTCTCTGTCAGCTTGGTGACTTGGATTGATGGATGGGGGTTTCCTAGGCCAGATCTATGGACAGGGCTCACTGAGCGAGCAGTCGAGGCAGAGGTTGGGGTCTCACAAATAATATGATGGCAAACTGCACGAAAATAAAAATAGTTTAAGCAAAATCAAAGTCTAATAATAGTAGTTACTATTTATATAAAAAGGTTAGGGTGTTCTTAAAGGTAAACCTTAATACTAATGAGTTTAGAAAAAATATATAGATCAAGGGCCATCGGATAGTGTCGCAGCACCAGATCAATTTCTGGATGGTATCTTGTTTTGAGGACTTCGGAGTCCTCCGGTTCACTTTGGAAATGAGACCAGTGCAATGATAAGGTTATCCTCGTAACTTTCCATCCATATCTAGAACATACAAAAAGGATCTCAGATGAGACCTGAGCATCCATTTTAGTGCGAACTGCTCCTAGAACCTGAGGGTAATTCGACTTTGAGTTGGATTGAATCTCCTCCAGTATTTAATGTGCCTTTCTAGTTTTGAGTATCTTCAAATCCTTATTCATACTTTCCTTGATCCTCTCTAATATTTTTAATCATAACAGTCATTAGTTATCAACCTATTCTCAAAGGAAGGACAATATGTGTTTAGAAACGAGCTCACCTCTAAGTTCAATTTTTGGGCATGATCTCTTGTAATTAGATCATCTATAGTAGATCACTACCAGAAAAATCAATTTCTCCGTGTGCCGATAACACACGGGAAAACTCAAATTACACACGGAAAACATATTCCCCGTGTTTATTTACTCCTCGCACTCGGGAAAGAGTACATGGGGAACATTACACGGGGAAATTGACTTTTCTATTAGTGAATGGAGAAGTGTTGTGTGTATCCGATGAAGAGATGTCCTGGTGATCCTATCCCTTTTCAATTGGAGTCGCACTCGACTCAAATTTATCTTTTTCTCCAATGTATGGCATCAAATCTGCAATGTTGAATGTAGAACTAACCTCGAACTTGAGAGGCAACTCAAGTTTATATGCAATATCATTAATTTGCTCAGGTATTTTAAAAGGACTGGCAGCTCTAGGCATCAATTAAGATTTTCTTAGCTCCGGAACCTATCATTACTCAAGTACAACCAAATCAAATCACTTGATACAAATTTTACTTCATGTCTTCTTTTACTACCGGCAAGTTTATACATCTTTTCAATGTTTTTTAGTTATTTCATGCATCTTAAAAATAAAATCAGCACGTGACTTAGCATCATTACGAACTCTTTCATTAGTACGCAACGGCAAAAGATCAATTGGCACTACCACATATTCATACAAAGGAGACACCATCATTAGAGACATGATATAAAAGTACATCGCTAATGATACATCAGAGACACGTGTTTGATAGCCGTCGCTAATGTGGGCATATTAGAGACGTGCATTTGACAGCCGTCACTGATATGGGCACATTAGAGACGGGCTTTTGACAGACATCGCTGATGAGGGCACATCAGAGACACGTATTTGACAACCGTCGCTGATGTGGCCACATCAGAGATGTATATTTGACGGCCGTCGCTGATGTGGGCACATAAGAGATGTGCGTTTGATAACCGTCGCTGATAAGAGCACATCAGAGACGTGTGTTAGACAGCCATTGCTGATGTAGCCACATCAGAGACATGCTTTCAGTAGCTCACACTGATGTGTGCATATCAGAGATGTAGGTATAACAACCGTCGCTGATGTGTGTCAATACCACGTCTCTAATGAGCTCGTATCAGAGACTTGTGTTAAAACACGTCTCTGATGTTGTATATTAAAAATATGTGTTAATTACATTAGAGACGGTGAACTACCACATGATTTTAATGTAATATTATAGACGAGGACGGCAGCCCCATCCCTGATATAACTCCATGCGGAAACTTAGAGCATTGACCCTTCCACCTGCGGCTCCATTCTTTTTTTTAGAAAACCTACATCTCCATTCAAACCCCATCGAAACGCTCCACAATGCAGAAATAAGTGTATCGGAAATTACTGTAGCAAAATTACTGTTTGCCTGACACTGTTTACTGTAGCAGTAGATCTTGTCCGTTGATTTCTGATCGGATAGATGTGGGAGGGAAAAATTCCGATGCACTATAGCTCCCCTGAATTGATCAAAGCAATTCAGGGACCGGTTCCACGGCCCACACCTCTCTCTCTCCTCTCCCAACCCTAACCCTGACCTGCCACTTCCCTTTCCTCTCCCAACCCTCCTCTCCCCGCCGCCGCCCGATCTAAAGCCGTGGCCGCGCCTGCTGGATCCAGGTTGGCGCTCTTTCGTGCATACGTCGGCCAGGAGGCCGGCGGATCTAGCTGGAGCTGCTGTTCGCCGCGCTCCGTGCGGGACTAGGAGGCCGAAATCAAGGAGCTCTGCCGCGCCCATCGCCGACGTGCTGAGGCGTGTGACTGTGACAGCAAGGGCCGGTGGAGCTCGGCGTCGTCGAGGCAGCGGCGCAGCCCCTGGTCTTCTTACTCGGACACCTCCTCCAACCCTCCGGGAGGGGACTCCCCATCCACCTCCAGCGATGCAAGCAGCAACGAGATCTGATCCTCCTTTTTACAGTGCTATCCTCTCCGCGTAGATGTAAAGGTTGGAATTTGTGCTCGTGTATCCGAATCCACCGGATCATAGAGCCTTGGATTTTTTTTTCTCATTTCCTTGTTTTGATTCCAATGACAGTTCATTGTTTGTTTGCAGGGCGAGCAAGGATCTATCAACGGAGTTTCAGATATCTGAGCCCGCTGTGCAAGTTCTGCTGGTAGTTTCTCAAATCACTCCTTCTTACTCATAGTAACTTTCCTACAGCTAATTGAGCCGATTGTGAAAGATAGAGCGTGATGTAACACAAGAACAAGGTAAACATTTCTATCCAATCTGAGATGGAACACAGCAAGAAAAAATGGTACTGCAGACTGAATTTTTCCTACAAGTATGTATCTCTAGAGAAAGTTTAGATTTATGTTTTGGAATTGCCTAGTCCTGATATCTCTGTATGTTCTAGCTAGGCCTATTTGTTTAATTTTCTTGATTTGATGTGTCGTGATTGCTACTTTGTCATCAGTGAGCAGGCAAGGAAGCTCGACCAGGGCAGCAGCTGATGATTTTGTGATTCCACAGAAAGAAAGTGACTGAATATGCTGATGCTGATTGTGGATTATCTGATAAGCGCACACTTCCTTTTGTTTCCCTTAGAAATGTGAAACCTGCCTTTGCGTTCTGCTGCAGTTCATTTCCAAACAAGTTGAGAAGATGGAAAGGAAGAAAGGAGTTTATGCTTATCAGTCAAAAAATTGTAAAGATACTGGTAATTTTCTATATGCTAGTCTATTAATCATGTTTTGTTTGTTTTCTAAAACTTTCATGTAACCACACTATGAATACATGCAGTACATGTTTTGAGTATAGGTCTGACATTTTAGCATGTTTCGTGTGTGCTTGATTACCTGTCATAGGAATAAACTGTTATTTTACTTAATAGGTTGAAAACATCTTCTATTTTTTTCCCTTTTGAGTTGAATAAAAATGGTGATGCTTCTTGTTCAGTAAAACTTTCATTGTTGCCTATTCTATCTATTCAATGTATGTAGTATCTTAATTGTGGAGATTGTGAGATGATGCCGTCCATACTTGGAGTTAATCTTGTTGAATTAGCTTCCTATGCGGTCAGAAGCTTTCTTTTGGTTTCATATTGTATCTGTCCTGTTATATTTGAGGGCATAGTAACCTTGTTGGAATCTAGTCAGGTTCTGTAATCTGTGAGATGGCTTTCAGTTTTTTGATTTGAGATGGCTGTTAGTCAGGTTCTGTAATCTGTAAAGCGCCCATGCTGAATCTAGTCAGCTCGCTGAAATTATAGATCATCTTCTTGTAGCTTTTCTGAGGAAAATTTTCTGAGGAAAATACTGTGATACTGTTAAGTAGTTGGATTCACATAGAATCTGTATATCGATCCATCGATTCACTGATTCAAATGATAGTGATTCAATGATTCAACGGTTAATTGATTCACTTATTCTTCGATAATTGGGTGGTCTGTTGAGTCTTGGATAATAACACTCATTTGCCTCTCTTTTTAACCAGGTGAGCATGTTTCTTTGCTTGTAACGGCATCTGAAATATAACATACTATAGTTTAAGTATTAATGTATTTTTCACTGACCTGTTTTGACTTGCAACATTATTGTAGGAGTACATAACAAAAAGTGGGGATAGAACTATAGTGAAGTTGGTCAATGCGGGCACAAGTTGAGAGTTGAGATGTCAAGATGTTATGTTTGCATCCCTTTTTTTTTTTTTCTTACAGCAGTACTGCCCTTTTAGATTGTCCACAGGCCCATCTGTATTGATAGTATGTGATGTTTGAATAATGCATACTATGCTCATCTTTTTGAAACT
>BCLF01000121.1:696662-718918 GCA_001602275.1 Zoysia japonica | reverse complement strand
TATAGTGAAGTTGGTCAATGCGGGCACAAGTTGAGAGTTGAGATGTCAAGATGTTATGTTTGCATCCCTTTTTTTTTTTTTTCTTACAGCAGTACTGCCCTTTTAGATTGTCCACAGGCCCATCTGTATTGATAGTATGTGATGTTTGAATAATGCATACTATGCTCATCTTTTTGAAACTGATTAAGTGTATATATATATATATATATATATATGATTGTATATTTATCCCAAAGCATGTATTGAAGAGAAAAAAGACATTTGTTGGGTGAATTATTATTTTTAATTCTCATAAATAGTATTAGCAACGGGCTTTTTGAATTCGCATTACTAATGAGTTCACATTAGTGACGGGTTTTCGAATCCGCGTCACTAATGAGTTCACATCAGAGACAGATTTTTGAATGCACGTTTCTAATGAGTTCACATCAGTGATGGGCTTTTAAATCCGCGTCACTAATGATCCACATCAGAGACGGTTTTTTTAAAATTCATGTCACTAATTATCCACATTAGAATACGTGTCACTAATAAGTTATATCAGTGACGGCTCTTTACATGTCTCTAATGACTTCACATCCGTGACGTAAATTTAGAGACGCCTGTGATCCCCGTCGCTAATGAGGAAAAACAGTCGTCTCTAATGATCTTTTTTGTGGTAGTGTGGAGCACGAGGGTTAAAACTATACAATGTTCCACCGTGTTGTATGCACAAACATTCTTCGCCTTCAAGTTTTTTTTCAAAATGGCACGTAGCATTGTACACAATGTACAATTCACTACCTTAATTTGTCCATCCATCTGTGGATGACATGCAGGAGAAAATAACAACTTTGTACCCAACTTATTCCATAAAGTGCACCAAAAATGACATCTTTGTACCCAACAATTTTGCATCATGATTTGAAACAATACTAAAAGGCATACCATGCAAACAAATAATTTCTCTAAAGAATAGATCGGCAATATGTGTAGCATCATTGTTTTTATGACATGGTATAAAGTGTGCCAACTTAGAAAATCAATCCCTACCACAAAAACACTATCTCCCCCCTTTTATCCGAGGTAATCCCAAAACAAAATATATAGAAATATCAAGCCAAGCAATAGAAGGGACGGGGAGAGGCATGTACAAACCTTGTGGGTTGAGTTGTGACTTAGTTTTTTGACATGTAGTGTAATGACCTGCGAAGCGCTCAACATCACGTGTCATCTTTAGTCAAAATATGTGTGACCAAAACATCTTCCGTATTCTTCGCTCCAAAGTAACAAAAGATGAACGAATCCAACTGAAATGTAAAGACTGTTGGCTCTAAAAAGAAATCCATCATTAAGCACAAATTTGTTTCAAGTTTTACCTTCACTACAATGTAGCAACACATCCTTAAAATCATCATCTAAAACATGTTGCTTAAGTGTTTCTAGTCCAAAAATTCGATAATCAAGTTGAGACTACATAGCTTATCGTTTAGACAAAGCGTTGGCAATCACTTTATCCTTCCCTTTCTTATGTTTGATGATATAAGGAAAAGATTCAATAATTTCAAAGCACTTAATATGTATACAATTCAAGTTAATGTGGCTACGAATATGCTTAACTGACTCATGATCGGAATGAACAACAAATTCTTTAGGCCACAAATAATGTCGCCATGTTTCTAAGCATCGTACTAGAGTATACAATTCCTTATCATCCATGGAGTAATTAAGAATATGACCTTTCAACTTTTTAGTCAAATATGCAATAGGCTTACCTTCTTGCATCAACACACCACCAATGCCAATTCCACTAGCATCACATTCAATTTTAAAAAGGATTACAAAAATCCAGAAGTTGGAGTAGCGGTGCATGTATAAGCTTGTCCTTCAAAGTGGCAAAGGATTTCTCTTGTTTGTGGTCCCAATGGAATGCAACTCCTTTCTTTGTCAACTCATTCAATGGAGCGGCGATGATGCTAAACTCTTTGACAAAGCGGTGATAAAATCCAGCAAGTCCAAGAAAACTCCGCACCTATGAAACCTTTGTAGGAATGGGCCAACTCTTTATCTTGGCTTTATCAACTTCAATTCCCTATGAGTAACAATAAAGCCAAGAAAAGAGACTTATCTATGCAAAAAGTGCACTTATCTAGGTTACCAAACAAACAAGCATCTCCTAAAGCATCAAAAATAGCATGCAAGTGAGACAAATATTCGTTTATTGACTTGCTATAAATCAATATATCATCAAAGTAAACCAGCACAAATTTTTCAATGAAAGCATGTAAGACCTCATTCATCCAATGCATGAAGTGCTAGGTGTATTAGTCAATCCAAAAGGTATTACTAACCACTCATACTGATGTGTGCGTGGTTCTCGATCTTCTGTCAGGCCGTGGTAACTCTCGATTTGGTGGAGATGTGACACACAGTTGAACCGGCCTCAAACCAACATGATTCGAACCCCACAATTGCAGCACCACTTCTCCTCTGGTTATCACCCGTGCAACACATGATTGACCTCGCAAAGAAGGCTAATCCCTACCTACAAATTAAATAACAAAGCAAAAACAAGGAAGAGTGTAACTCAATTATGAAATCGGAATTAAACTCACGAAGTTGGAATCCAACAAACTATCAAACGACAAAACTGTTTATAACAGATGAAAACTAATCAAAACCTAAGTCTAATTATGGTGGCTACTGTTTATATAACGGTAAGGGCGTCCTTATGGGGCAAATCGTAATATTAATGGTCTAAAAAAGATACATGGCCCAAAGACCAAAAGATGGTGTTACAGTGCCTTGACAGATTCTAGAGGTCATATTTTCCATGATTCTCGCAGATCTAGGAGGTATTTTGGCACGGTATTGAATCCTTTGGAAAGCTTATTTCGTTAGCTTTCCATCCATATCTAGAACATCCAAAATGGAGTTCCTATGCGATCTAGGCATCTGTTTTAGTGCAAACTGCTCCTGTAGTTTGACTCAAACTCGAACCCAAATTGGATTCAGACTCCTTTGGAAATTGAACATCCTTACTTTTCTTGTGCATCTCCAGGTATTCTCCAACTTCTCTTGGTCCTCTCCAATGTTCCTAACCATGATAAAGGCATTAGATAGCAATCTATTCTCAAAGGAAGAAAAACTTGTGTTTATGAACGAGTTCTCCTCTAATCTCAACTGTCGTGCATGAGTTCTATCAATTCTAATTTGAGGAGTGTGTTGTGTATCAAAAGGAGTGGTGTTCTCATTATCCTCCTCTTCTTGTTTTGGAGTCGTCCTCGACTTAAGATCATTATCAGGACCTCAATTCCACCATACCCTGCAACAAGCATGAAAATATGGAGGCCACGGGGGTGTTTGTATCCAATCACTTGGTGGCTGAAAGATCTCTAATGTTCCTAATTATGATAAAATTATTAGGTAGCTAAAAGATGATGTAGAAGCACCAGAACAATTTTTGAATGTCATCTTGTTTTGACAGTCCCGATGACTTCGGTCAAATTTGGAGATGATACTGGAGCCATTTGAATGTTGGGCGGAAAATGGTCCGGAAATTTCCCGTCCCATCCACATTTCATTTACCATTTTTCCTATACAATTTTAGAATTGCGGAAAAAAAAATAAAAATGAACAATAACAAAAGAAATGAATATGTAAGCTTCATGACCTTTGAAGAACCCTAAAAGGTATGAATTGATTTTGGTGATTGAATAAATAACTATAGGTAACTGTTGTGTTGTAAGTATCACCCCACTAATTCTACATCAATATGGTGGGCTTCCTCGATGGATGACAAGGACAATTCCTAGAAGAGGAGTTGTCGGGCTCGGAGGACCAAGGCTAAGGACTAGCTAGAGAGTCTATAGGAACCCTGGTACTATTAAGGGGGTAAGGACATTTGTCTCCTGTCATACAAGTGTTAGAGGGTGTGAATGCTCCTTAGATCTTCAGAAAGCACTAAAGATGGCAAAGGAAGCGAAGTCGAAGACCGAAGCTCAAGAACCAGCTGAAGACTCAGTCACCGGACAGTCCGATTAGGTCATCGACAGTTCGATGAGCCTTGGAGGAGCAAGTCCAGAGAGAGGTGCTCTCTGAAGTCGTCGTGAAGCAGTCATCAAATAGTCCTTCGGTGCAATGCCCAGACAATCCAGTGTGCCAGAAGCTAAAGTCCAGTGAATATGTCTCTGGGAGTCTAAAAGTGAAAGTCATCGGACAGTCCGATGAAGGCATGCACCGGACAGTCCGGTGTCCTATAGAATGGATTCCAGAGAGGGCGTTTCCCAGGCCGAGGAGGAAGAAAGGTCACTGGACAGTCCGGTGGTCCAGTCACCAGACAGTCTGGTGATTGCATAAAGTAGTCTGCTTTATGACATCACGTCCCAACGGTTGCTTCCGGGCTTAGAAGCCTATTTAAACCTTGGAGGGAGACGTTTTCCTGTGTGCCCCTGATCAGAATTGCTGGAATCAAGTTGTAAGAGGCCAAGAGACACAACCAAGAGAGCACATTATAAGATTAGAGATCTTTCGTGCTAGTAAGAGAGTAATAGGGAGCATTCATACACTTCTAGAGCTTGTAGGCCTTGAGACGAGTGATCATTGCCTATTATTCTTGGTGTGGACAGCCTAGACCGGTCAGGAGTCGGTGATCGAGCTTCCGAGGAGATTGTGGAAGACGTCGCCAAGTTTGTACGTGGTTTTGGGTCCCTCGCTCGTAAGGGACACCAAGAGGGAGCGCTCGAGCGTTGGAGGCTTGCTCTAGCGCTTGGGTATTATATGCGACAGCCGGGCCGTCGGTGTCTTCACTCCGGGAGTGAAGCGTACCCTTGTGAGCATCGTTTCGGGAACGACGGGAGGAACCGGGACTTCATCGAGAGTGGTCCAATGAGGATTAGGGGAAGGCACCTACCTTTCGAGACCTCGAGCAAAATCACTGAGCACTCTCTATCTCACTCTCTTTACTTACCGTATTTACTTACCGTTTGAGTAGTGTGATAGGTTGTTCTTTGATTCCTCTTAGTGGCTATTGTGCTAGTGCTTGCTTGTTGTTTATTCATATCCCTAGCATTGGTAGGGGTTCTGGCCTAATAGACTTGTTTAGGTTTGCTTCCATTATGGTCAAGTCTTGTAGTTCTAGTTTGTAGCTAAATTGGTGCTATAAGTCCACTGATTCAACCCCTCATTCTCGGTGTTTTTGATCCTTACAAGTGGTATCAGAGCCAAGTGCTAATTTTCGAGCTTCATCGCCTTAAGTAAGGATGCCAAACGGGATGAAGACTCCGTCCGTATTCGATGGGGATGATTACTCTTATTGAAAGGCTCGCATGCAAGCCTACCTAGAGTCAATCAATGGGAAAGCGTAGCAAGTTACTAGCAACGTCATGAATGAGAATGAGAGACTTGATCTCATTTTTATTAAGTACAATGCTAAGGCCAAGAATGCTATGTTTGAATGCATTTCTAAAAATATTTTTTTCTAAAATCAATGCATCATCCACAGCACATGAGATATGGACCCAATTACAAAATATCAATGAGGGCTCCTCCGAGGCCAAGAAAGAGCGTTACTATGTTCTTAAAAATAAATATGATTCCATCACCATGCAACCTCATGAAAAAGCTAATGATGTTTACTCTCGTTTGCATGTAGTGGTGGAGGAAATCAATGGCTTGGGCCTCAAGGAAAAAATTGATGATGTAGAGGTCATGAGGAAGCTCTTGAGAGTGTTGCCGTCGAGCTACAACTCCATCGTCACATGTCTCTTCCAAGCCAACTTGGTTACTTTTACTGTTGACGTCATGCTAGGCAAGCTCACGGTCTATGAGAGGTACATGTTGGGCAGCTCCACTGACTCTCAATTGCTTAAGAATCTTGCCCTACAAGTTGATCAAGAATCACCTAATAGCAAAAACAACAAGAAGAAGAAGGTGGAGGAAGATGAGGATGAGGAGAGTGATAATAAAGACCTTACGCTCCTGATAAAAAAGCTATTTCATAAGAGAAGACCCTCACCTTACAAGAGGAACTCCGAGTGTCAATTGTGGCAAAAAAGGCTATTTCGCTAAGGAGTGTCTCAAACCCAAGAAAGAGAGCAAAAAGGAAGCACCTAGTGGGAGTGATGATGAAGAACGCAAGCCTAAGAGAAAATTGAAGAAGAAGTTCTTTGTCAAGAAGAAGAGCAAGAGTAAGGCGAAGAAAAAGTCCCCGCACAAAGCTTATATTGTTGGTGAGTGGCTCACCGATGATGATTTGGACTCTTCATCTTCAAGCGAAGAAGAGCTCGCGAGTATTGCCATGACTAGCTCTACCAATGAGCTACCACCACCTCCACTATGTTTGATGGCCTGATGTTGTGAGGGCTTCATTGATAAGGAAGATGATCTTGAGCAAGAAAATGAGAGGTATAATGATGAAGATGATGGACCAAGCTATAATGATCTTGTCCTCTTTCTCAAGAAGGCCAACAAGACCATCATCAAGAAATCTAAAAAAATCGAGGTGGTGAGCATGAAGTGGCGGTATTTCGAGTTCGAGAGCTTGAAGGAGAGCTCAATGTACTTAAGCACTCTCATGGTGTTCTACGTGAGTCCTATGAGGAGCTCAAAGCGAAGTACGTAGAGCTAAATGTGAAACATAATGCATCGGTGCGCACCCATAAAGCTCTTGATCTTGACTCTCTCCTTAACTCTCCTAAGCATTTAAATGAAGCTTCTACTTTTTGTGATCTAACTCTCTCTAAAGAGAGTACTACTCTTGAGCCATCTATTTTGAAGGAATACACGAAGCTCAAAGAGGAGAGAGAGGCCGTGATGGATGCATTTGAGCGGCTTACTAGAGGAAGGCAAATTGAAAAGAAAATTCTAAGCAAGAACCTCGTCAACAACCACAATCACAAGGGCTTAAGATCATATCCTTCCTCTATCAACATCATTGACAACTAAGATGAGATCCTCGAATGGATAGTCTCGCTCATAGCGGATGACTATTATTGTGAGAAGTGTTGCCTTGATGGTCACCGCTCTAAGGACTATCCCAAGGTGAGCGAGCCTAAGATTATGCCTAACACTAACCTTTTCTATGAGGATGTGCAATACAAGCTTTTCAGAGATAAAGATGAAAAAGTGAAGACCAAGCCGCTCGGACTGTCAAATGACAAGACGACAATCAAGAAGATATGGGTCTTTAAGGAGATTGTGGACCGAGAGAGTAAGCCAAAACTCTCTTAGGTTCTAAGAAGAAGTGAGGGGACTAGGTGGTGGACCGTGAAGCATATTAAAGATTCTTAAAGTCCACCGCCTGTTGATCGAGCTTCAACGCTAATCTACTCGTCAAAGAGGTTATTCTTGTACATAGTAGTGTAGGTTCTTTTCTTGCAATGTATGATAGATAGAACTCTTTTATGGATTAGATGTTTGCACTATCATACATCATGTGTAAAAAAATAAAAAAAACAAAAAATTAAATCGATGCTTAACTATCTTAAGATATCCATATGCATGAGAGAAGTGCTTGAGAAGGTGATTTGATGGAAAGCTGATGTTGCAAAAACTATTTGCTCATCCTTCAACGAGGATGGCTCCTTCCGTCCCTTCCCTTCCCTCTCTCGGCGCCACAGCCCCCCACCAGCCCTCGCGGACGGTACCCCTGTCGCCGGCGACCACCCCAACCCGCAGGGATGCTGCACGGAACTCCCCTTCTCCCCCGGCGCCATGAGAAGTGCGATGACCGTCGTCCCCGTCAACCAGTCCCTGAGGACTCCGGGACGATGCTTCAACTGCCTGTCTACCTCGCATCGGGTTGTGACTTGCCATCGACCTTCCCGGTGCTTGCATTGCTTTGACTTCGACCACCGTTCCTACGAGTGTCGCCGAGTGACATCTCCAGGGGCATCTCGTGCGCCGCCGGTTCGTGTTTCAGTTTGGAGGCGGATCACCCCTGCAGTTTGTTCTAAGGAGCCAGCGAAGACGCTTGGGGTGAGCACCCACCCCCACCCCCTGAGGTATAACCTGAGCAGCCGCGTCGTCGGAGGCGACAAGCTCCTCTTCCAGCGGCAGAGCCCTCTGTCCCTGCGGCCGCAGAGGAAGATGTTGAGCCACCGATGGCTGACGTCGATGTCCTTGCGGAGGATTCTGGTGCAGCGTCCGAGTAGCATGGGGCACGTGGAATGCCCTCCTCGTTTCGGTGATTGGCACACGTCCAACAGTTTCTGCCGGTGAGGTATTGTCGGAGACTGCTCGGGAGTTCGGCATTGCTGCTAGCTCTTTGGCGGTGATGAAGACGTTCCCTGAAGACTTCTTGATGAAGCGTCGGCGACTAGGGTGTTCAATGGAGGACAGCCGTTGCATGGACCGAATTTTAGTCTGTCGTTCAAGCTGGAGGACTCGGCTTGCTAATGCTACTCAATCAGCCCTGCCTCTGTTGGTTGACGTCGAGTTGCATGGAATCCTGGCTCATGCCTGGGATCTGTCTACGGGAGCATTTGCTCGATGGCTCGTGCTGGATACGATCAATTCATCCGGACACAGCGGCGTGGCGGGACCTCTCGGTATTCCGGCTGTCGGCCTGGTGCGTCGATACATCTCTCGTGTCGGATGCAGACCTTTTTATCGTCGAGCCTGCCGGAGCTGATGAAGACGAGCTTCAGGCGAAGCGTGGACTTCTGTATCCTGTTCGTATCGGGGTTTCTACTCGACCCGAGGTTGGCGAGAGCGCGCCTAGCCTTTCGTCTGGCTCCCCGCAGAGCAAGCGACGTCGGCGGCGGCGTTCACGCTCGCCGGCGAGGTCGGAGTCGTCGGTGCTGCCGGAGTCTTTCCCGGAAGGAGCCCCGAGGCGATCGGTACATGAGCGGCTGGGCCCTACTCCGTCCGGGCCTCGCCACGTGGCCGGTGTGGAGTGCAGCTCCAGCCAGTCGCAGCGGCGTCAGCAGGGTGTGGCTCCCGAAGGGTCGGGCTTTTCGGCAGATCCTCTGCGAGCTATGGCAAAGCGGCGGTGGATGGTATCGAGGTGACAGGGGCTTCATTAGGGGCAGGCACCGAGGAGGAGCGCGGCGGCGTGAGCGAAGCGACTCCGGCTGTTACGTTGGAGCCGTTTCAGTCTCCGTCGCCCCGGAACTCGTGCTGTGCACCAACTGGGCCGGATTTTGGGCCAGCGTCTGAGCCTATTGATGTGAGTCAGTCGGCCCATGAGGAGGTGGTCGCTGCTACTAGGCTGGAGTCTGGGCCGGCTCAGCTGGCTCCTTTTCCAGTCCGTCGAGAAGTAGTAAATCAAGATATTCTCGAGTTGACTTCGTCTCCCGCCCTTGAAGCGACGTCACCCGATGGGTTCTCTGGAGCAACGGTCTCTCAGGAGGAGCTTCATCCTGGCGCGCCTCCCCTGTTCAGTCGTTGGGGGCGTCTGCTCAGGCCTCGGGGAGCCGTTTTGCTGGACCAGTGATCACCTATTCCAGGAGGGAGCTTGCTTCGAGTCAACCTAGTGCAGTTGTGGTGGAGGAAGATAACTCTTCTATGGCGCATTCTGCTTTCATGGAGGGCATCACTAAGCTGCTCCCTTCTCCGGCGGTGATGCCACCTAGGCGCAAAGGTAAAAAGTTAGCCCGAGCTCCGACCGAGATACTTTGCCGCAGCAGGAGGATTGCTGGGGTTGGAGCTGAAGTGCCTGTGCAACCGGTCAACTCTCAAAAGAAGAGAGTGATGAGGGCGTTGGGAATCCTGGATGGAGAAGCGCAACTTGACAGCAGTATGATGGACGAGTATGCCAGGGTGTTCAGACATCCTCTCTCCTCCTCTCATATCCAGGCCTTAACATCCTTGTTCGGCTGGGCTCCGGCTGTTCCGTTGGAGACTTCTGCGGAAGAAGTCTGTTAGAGTGGCTGTGTTTTGGTGTGTTGGTCGTCGCTTATCTGGTTGTTATTATGGATCCGGCAAATATTTTGATTTGGAACGTGCGCGGGCTTAATTCCTCTGCTCGCCAGAATGAGGTTCGAGTGCTCGCTGATTCTTGTAGAGCAGGTATCATTTGTGTCCAAGAAACTAAGATGGATCATATTAATCAACGTTTTGGCTTGTCGCTGCTCGGCCCTTCTTTCTCTGACTTCACGGTTCTTCCTTCTGTTGGAGCAAGTGGAGGAATTCTGGTTTGCTGGAAGGAACGCATTGGTGCAGCGCTAGACTCTAGAGTTGATTCGTTTTCAGCCTCAGTGATGTTTGCTTCAGCTAATGGGATGCCGTGGTGGCTAACCTGTGTATATGGTTCGCAGAGTGTTGAGAGCAAGAATCTTTTCTTGCAGGAGTTACGTGACATCAGAGTGCAGTGCTCAGGCCCTTGGATGGTGGCAGGGGACTTCAACCTCATCCTTCAAGAGGAGGACAAGAACAAACCATTGTATAACCGGGCTTTGACGAAAAGATTCAGGCGTTGTTTGGATGACACAGCACTTAAAGAAATACCCCTCATTGGCCGGAAGTTTACTTGGTCTAATGAACAAGATAATCCCACCTTAGTAAGACTTGATCGAGTGTTCTGTTCAGTTGACTGGGAGGAGAAATTCCCTAACTGTCTTCTTCAAAGTGCAGCGACAGAGGGCTCAGACCACTGCCCTCTTTTGTTAGGGCTGAGAGACCTTAGTCGCGGGAAGAGACGGTTCCATTTCGAGTCGTTTGGCCCTCCATTGAGGGTTTCCAAGATGTGGTGGCCTCAGCTTGGAATTTAGTCCAAGCTTCTCACTGTCCGATTGAGACTCTGTCCTTGAAACTCCGAGAGCTCACTGGGGCCTTGCAAAGCTGGAATCAAAAGCGAGTGGGGCACATTAAGTCTCAGCTTTTGCTTGCCAAGTAGATCGTCCATGAGCTGGAGATTGCACAGGACTCCCGAACACTTTCGGGTGACGAAGACAACCTTCGGTGTTTGCTTAAAAAATATGGCCTCGCTCTCTCTTCACTGCTGCGCACTATGGCGAGAACGAGATCACGTATCATGTGGCTGCGCGAAGGAGATGCTAACACGGCTCTGTTTCATCTCCAAGCAAGGCACAGAAAGAGGAAAAATTTTATTGCCAAGCTGAGAGTCAATGATCAGATTCTCACTAGCCAGGAGGATAAGGAGAATGCAGCGTTCGAGTTTTATGAGGCTCTCCTGGGCACTGCAGTTCAGAGGGACTGTTCCATTGATTTGCAACAGCTTGAAGTACCTTCTCATGCTCTTGAGCTTTCGGAGCTGGATGCCTTCTTCACTGAGGATGAAATGTGGGAGACGATTAAACATCTACCACCTGACCAGGCTCTGGGACCGGATGGATTCACTAGCCGTTTTTTCAAGAGTTGCTGGCATATCATCAAGAGCGATATCATGGCCGCTCTCATTTCCTTCCAGTGTGGTAGTGTGCAGAATATGTGGCGGCTCAAATCAGCTTATATCATGCTCATTCCTAAGAAAGAGGCAGCAGTTGATTTGATGGATTTTAGACCAATCAGTCTCATTCATAGTGTTGCTAAGTTGGTGACTAAGCTGCTAGCTAATCGGTTGGCCAACAAGTTACATGGTTTGGTGGCTTCTAACCAAAGTGCTTTTGTGAAGAGCAGATGTATTCAGGATAATTTTTTGATGGTGCAACAGACGGCTCGACTCTTCCATCAACAGAGGTTGCCTCGGATTCTTCTCAAGCTAGATATAACAAAGGCCTTTGACTCGACTTCATGGCCTTTTCTTCTGGAGATCCTTAGACACCGAGGGTTCGGCGCTAGATGGTTCTCTATGATAAGTGGCCTGCTTATCTCCTCTTCCACCAAGGTTCTCATCAATGGCTCGCCCGGGGCAGATATTTGTCATCAACGTGGGCTGCGACAAGGGGATCCGTTGTCCCCCATGCCTTTCATCCAAGTTATGGATGTGCTAAACACTATTGTGCAGAGAGCGAGCAGCTTAGGCCTGCTGCAACCTCTATCTTCTCAGCCTATTCAGCACAGAGTTTCTCTTTACGCCGACGACGTGGTTATGTTCCTTTGGCCGGTAGCTTCTGATCTGGACCTTGTTATGGACATTCTACGGGTTTTTGGTGAAGCCTCCGGACTGCAAACTAATATTCAGAAAAGCAGTGTTACCCGATTCGTTGTTCGCCTAAGGAGTTAGTCCAGATGCAGCAGCATCTCCCTTGTGAGGCGCAGAATTTTCCATGCAAGTATTTGGGGCTCCCTTTAGCTGTTACCAGATTGTCGAAGGCCCAACTGCAACCTGTAGTGGACCGGCTTGCTAATCAGCTTCCTGGATGGAAGGCAGAGCTACTAAACCGAGCAGGGAGTGCAGTTGTGGTTAAATTTGTCCTGACAGCGACTGTCATTTATCTAGCCATGGCCATAGACCTACCAGCTGGGGTGCTTAAAGCTTTGGACAAGATCCGTCGAGGTTTTCTGTGGAGAGGGAGGAAAGATGCGAAGGGCGAACACTGTCTCCTAGCGTGGTCTAAAGTTACTCGCCCGCGAGAACGGGGAGGTCTTGGTATACAGGACCTGAAAACTCTTTGCTGGTCGCTTCGGATGAGATGGCTTTGGTTGGCCAAGACTCAACCAGATAAGCCATGGGCATCCCTCCCCATCCTGGTTCATGGTGCAGTTAGAGCTCTCCTTCTCACTGGTTTGACCTCTACTGTCAGTGATGGAACCAACACTCTATTCTGGGCAGACAATTGGTGGATTGGGCCTTCTATGTCTAGTCTAGCTCCTCACTTATATGCGATGGTGACAGCTAGAGCCAAGAAGAAACGCACGGTGGCTGAAGCTCTAGCTATCATACTTGGGTGCGGGACATTCGTGGAGCTTTCACGGTCTCAGTAATAGTTGAGGTGCTCAAGATAGCAGATCTAGTGGCGGCAATACACCTTGTCCCCGGTGAACAGGATGTCCATCATTGGAAATTCTCCGCTTCAGGGCAGTATTCAGCTAAGTCGGCCTATGACGCCTTCTTTATTGGGGCTATTCATTTTGAACCATGGGAGCTTATATGGAAGACGGGCTCCGAAAAAGTGACAATTCTTCCTCTGGCTGGCCTTTCATAACCGATGTTGGATGGCGGACAGGCTTGCTAGGAGGGGCCTACCTAATCCAAGCCGGTGTGTGCTGTGCAACCAAGTCAACAAGGATATTTAGCATGTCCTCTTCGGCTGTGTTTTTGCTAGGCAGGTGTGGTTTTTCCTTCTAAACAAGTTTGGTTTGGCCGATCTAGCCCCACAGCAAGAGGACGCCTCCTTTGCCGCATGGTGGATGAAAATTGATAGAGTGGTGCCTGCGCTGATCAGGAAGGGTCTCAATTCTCTGATCACTCTTGGTGCCTGGTTGATTTGGAAGCAGCGCAATGATGGTGTCTTTAACAATGCTCACCCTAGTTTACAGCGCACCTTGAGTCTTATCAGGAGGAATGCCATTGGTGGGGACTTGCTGGCGCTAGAGAGCTTGCAAGACTTTGTGGCGCTGTTACATAGGGGTCGGTTAGTGTCGTGTGGTGTTTGTTCTGTGGAGGTTCCTTGTCTGTTTGGGTTTTGGTGTTGGGGAGGTGTGCTCTCTTGTACATTGTTTCTCTCTTCTTCTTAATAAAATGATATGCAGCTCTCCTGCGTTTTCAAAAAGAAAAGATGGTTTGGCTATCTCAAGGCAAAGCGGCGGACATATGGTGAATAAGCTTGAGATGGGTCAAACTTGCACCGAATAGGTTTATTTATGTAATGTCTTTAAATTTGCTTGCATATACATGACATGCTTTAAATTCTCTTGCATTAGAATAACTTGTTTGCATGCATTGCATATAGAAACCACGGAGGAGGCGTGTTACTCTACGGAGAAAGTGACTACATTGTCCATATGGATTCACATAGTCTATAAAGAGTAACCAAAGCAATATTGTACGCTTCATGCCCATTGAACCCTGTGCTTAACGGTCTCTAACATTCATCTACGTGGATCGTGATCTAAAGGTTCATACATTCCCTTTTTGAGCCTCCTTTTCGTTTTGGTGTTTATCGTTCAATCTTAATTGTGTTTTTGCGAAAATATTAAACTCTTTGTGAGTTATCTATTTGTAAAGGAGCATTTGAGAGTTCCTTTTTTAGACAAGTGTGGTGTTTATTTGGTTCTTTGATGAGGACACATAAAGTCAAGAAAGAATTCTTTGATTCTGCAATTCTTTGAGGTCACCGGACATTCCGGCGCCTTCACCGGACATTCCGGTGACTATATCTTTGGATCAGTCACATTTGCGGAATTGGACAGACACCGAAGATTCCGGTGATATCATCGAACAGTCCGGTGGCTGGAAGAGGAAGCGGGTGCCTCTCTGGAATTGAGATTCTCTAGACACCGGACAGTCCAGACTTTTAGTCACCGGACAAATTCTGAGAACCGGACAGTCCGGTGTTTCGTGTTTTCGGTGAAATCTTGGCCATCTGTTTCGATCTCTTTTAATCTCGGCCGTTGATTTTTTAAATGACCTAATCGCACGTGTGCTTCAATTTGTATCGACACTCGTGTGTGTTCTCTCGAGCTGACTACCGTCATCGCCGACTCGTCGCCCGCTCGTCGTGCTCCATTGCTGTGCGTCGCCCTCGCGCCAACTGCCACCGCGCTCTGCTGCCTCGCCGCCATGCCCGCACCCCGCGCTGGCCTGCTTCGCGTCACGCACGCGCCTTGCTCACCCTGCCTAAGCCCTAGCGCCGCCACCACCCTAGCTTGCGCCGCCGAGCCGTGCCGCCTCGTCGCCGCTCGTGCTGTGCTCCACGCCGTGCCGCCTCGTTGAGTGCATCTATTGTCATTACCCGAGTTCCACCAAAACCCTCAAGGGTATTAGCTTCTGAGGTGATCGGTTCTTTTTAGACGAGTTCTTCGGCGAATTTCGGCGCTTCCTCTGCGGGGTATTGAGTTCTACCTCTTTCATTTTATTGAAAATGCCCCGCATGCCTTTGTTTGTTAATTAATTGCGAAAATTGGTATAAATTGTTTAAAGGTTTCACCTTTTATTGCCTATTGACGTGATTAGTTGATAATTTCTGTACTTGGTGCCATATTGAGGTCATTGCTTGCATACTTTAGTATGGCATCGAGTCTCCTGTCGTTAGTGTCACAATTTAGATGCATTGCTATATTATGAATTGTGGCATTAGTCAGTCGATATCACCGTTGTGCTTATTTGCTTCATTTGATCGGTGATATGTCCTTGATTTCACCTCTAGGACTTCATTTATAGTCGCTCACCTTTTGTGCTTACAACCTATATTTTATTCCTATGTGGTGCAATGACAGTTGGTCAGTGGATCAGGATAGAGTCAGCACAGTCTAGAACTCTCTGTCAGTTCAGTGGTTTCACTTGGACGGGTTAAGAGCCAAGCTCTTAATCCAATCTAGCAGTGTCAGCTGATCAGTGCTTCTTTCAGTTGAGCTTTCAGTGACAGTTGGTAGTATGGGCAGACAGAGACCGAGTTCCAAGGAAAAAGGGAAGGACTAGGCCATAGAGCCTGAGAAGAAGAAGAAGATGCAGAGGACAGGCGACCCTGAGTGGGACAGAGCTCTTGCTGCAGCGGATGTTGATGTTCCTCCACAGAGGAGAGCTGGTGCTTTGAGGATTGGAGCAGCTGAGTCCAAGGGGGAGTTGAGGAGATCGACCCATCAGAGAGTGGCGACCACTCCTCTAGTGTCTGGGGCGCAGCCACGGAGAGCTCTTGCTAGTAGGCAGTCGAGAACCACGAAGGGAGATACAGTCCAGAAGAGCTCACAGCAGAGGACACAGAGGTGTCCACATCAGAGGACTGGAGTGTGCAAGGTATGCATAGCTAGAGCCGAGAGAGCTCGCCGGGCCATGGGCAGGATCGTTGAGGTGGAGGTTGATTTGTTGAAGTTGAAGGGCCCAGCCATCAAGGCCAAGTGGAGAGTAGACTTCACTGCTTAGTTCCCCGCTGAGAGACATGCTGATGCTGGTCAGTTCTAGACCGTACTCCAGCGGAGGATCTACGAGGCCTACAGGAGGCAGCTTGCCACTAAGGGCACGAGCTTAGTGTTTGCAGCTCACCGTCACTGTTCTATGGAGGCACTGAGCAAAGGAGCTGGGGTTGACATGGAGGAGCATATTACTTATCTCTCAGGTCTGTCAGATTTGGTGACCCAGCCCCTGAGGTATAGTGAGGACGTGGTGCTTGAGTTTTATGCCTCACTGTGTATCTCTTCGGATCATTCATATCTCTGGTTCATGTACAGAGGGGAGCCACACCATTTTGAGAGGTCCGATGTCTTGACTGCTCTGGAGTTTGTATCATCAGAGACACGGATCCACATTCTGGCCCATTCGGATTTCTCACCGCCATTCAGACCATTTGGAGGGATGGAGCCGAGTGATGAGAGGTTGAGTATTGCCTTTCCGCCACCTCATGGGGAGCACTACTCGAGGCACCCTCTGCGCTTGACACACGAGGCACATGTTCTGAGAGGGTTGCTTGGGAGAACGATAGCGCTTCGTGCTGGCTACAGAGAGAGAGTCATCATACTGCATCAGTGGCTGCTGTGCTTTCTGCTGAGGCATGAGATTTTTGACTTGACAGATCTGCTGCTAGCTCAGATGGAGGATGTGATATATGAGGGGATTGGAGCACATTAGTTACCATTTTCCTGAGACAAAGTGATGACTGAGGAGGAGTATGTAGTGTTGTCAGAGATCACCACCTCCTTCATTCCTGCTGAGCCATTTGACTCCAGGGTTCTACCGGTTTCTGCTTCTCAGAGCACCCCTAGTGGAGAGGACACCACAGCCCGAGAGGATGTTGACACTGAGGCTCCGGAGGGTGTACAGCCGGGTGCTGGGAGCACAGAGGCTCTAGGTATAGCCGAGACTCCTACCTCTCGTGCTACACTTGGCCCTGGTCTTGCTGTCAGATTGGATGCTATTCAGGCAGAGCAGGAGGAGCAGAGGAGGTTTTGAGAGGAGCAGCTTGAGCTTATGCACCGAGGAAGGGCCGAGTTTGAGGAGAGGATCCGACTCGAGTGCCACCACATTGAGGAGCGGATTCGGATGGAGAGAGAGCTTACAGAGGACAGGAGACGGCAGGACAGAGAGTTTCATGAGAGGTCACAGCGCACTCAGTTAGAGATGGCACCAGCTATTGTATATATGTCTGTCGGATTCGGAGCTATCGCGTCATATCTTCAGAGGACTGGTATTCCACCTCTTCCAGTGTTTCTGAAGACTACGCGGCCAGGTCCCTTGCCTTCACAGCACCAGCCTACTGCACCTCAGCCTCACTATTCTTCAGTGCCAGCATTCACTTCTGAATTGAGTCAGAGTCAGCGGCAGCAGTAGCAGTCCACATTCACCGCACTGCTCTCAGCCCCACTTTCACCATTCGTACCTTTTGGGGCAGCCAGCACAGTCATGACTATTGGAGGGGTTAATGTTTTTGTTACATCTTCTCAGTTCTCTCCAGTTTCCTCATACTCGATGTCGGTGCTATTTGCTTCAGCTCAGCCGATAGTGTTAGTGCCGACATTAGAGTCAGGGACAGCAGTTGGTAGTTCTCCTCTTGCTCTGAGGATTCTATCTTTTGAGCCTACTACTGCTAAGTCAACGTTGTCAGAGCCGCCGCTAGAGGCTTCACAGTCAGAGTCTGCAGCCACCACAGCCGAGCAGCCCAGTGCTTCTGTTGCAGATATTTTGGTTGAGGCCAGATATTCTCCAGAGGAGGCAGCTCAGGCCCTCGCCAATGCAGATCAGCCAGGTACAGTTGAGAGCAAGGAGCCATCCCCGACGTCTTCCTCCAACCTGAGTGCCTTCGACGATGTTGAGCAGCCAGGAGGAGATCAGTCAGCAGCAGCAGCTCAGCCAGCAGAGAAGCAGCCTCCGACTGTCCCTGCACCCACCTCTTCAGCCGTGCAGGATTAGATCTTCTGTAGGAGTTGGGTGAGAGACATGAGGTGTACCGTTCAGAGAGCTAGCTGTCTAGGGGGAGGTCGTGGATGGGTAGATAGGGCTTTTGGATCTTATTTGACGGATTTTATTGGCTCTTCATGACATTTTGATGAGCTTGTGTTTCATTCGACTCTTTTAGCTCATTGGAATGCACTCGGTTTTTGGACTAACCCCGTGATTTATTTGTATGGCTCCTCGTGCTTAATCTGTTTTGTAGGTTTCTTTGTGCATGTGCACTTCCGTCTCGTTCCCTATTGTGTATAATTCTTTGTCAAACCAGCGTTCTCTCTCTTTATTTGCTTCCTCAGCGCCATCTTTTTGGATGATTAGATGACAAAGGAGGAGAGAGAGCTACCAAATACAGCGATGCTTCCTACCCACGACAAAGGAGGGGAACTCTTGCAAATTTTTTTTGAGGAGTCATCAAGGTAAGGGGTAAGTGTTCTTTCAAGATACATTTTATTCTCTATCTTATTTCATCTTGTTTTGATTGTTGGGAGTACTATAGTTGTCATCGATCAACAAAAAGGAGAGATTGTGAGCTTTATGACCTTTGAAGTCCCTTAAAAGGTATGAATTGATTTTGGTGATTGAATGAACAACCATAAATAACAGTTGTGTTGTAGGTACCACCCCGCTAATTCTACATCAATATGGTGGGCTTCCTTGATGGATGACAAGGACGATCCCTCGAAGAGGAGTTGCCTGGCTTAGAAGGACCAAGGCTAAGGACTAGCTAGAGAGTCCATAGGAACACCGGTACTATTAAGGGGGTAAGGTCATTTGTCTCCTGTCATACAAGTGTTAGAGGGTGTGAATGCTCCTTAGATCCTTAGAAAGCAGTAAAGATGGCAAAGAAAGCAAAGTCAGAGATCAGAGCTCAAGAACCAGCTGAAGATTCAGTCATCAGACAGTCCGATGAGGTCATTGGACAGCCCGGTGAGCTCTAAAAAAGTCAGTCCAGACAGAGGTGCTCTCTGGAGTCGTCGTGAAGCATTCACCGGACAGTCTGTCGGTGCAATGACCGGATAGTCCGGTGAGCCAGGAGCTGAAGTCCAGTGAAGATGTCTCTGGGAGTCCGGTGAAGGTATGCACCGAACAGTCCGATGTTCGATGAAATGGATTCTAGAGAGAGTGTTTCCCTTACCGAGGAGGAAGAAAGGTCAGCGGACAGTCCAGTGATTGCATAAAGCAGTCAGCTTTATGACATCACGTCTCAATGGTTGTTTTTGGGCTTGAAGCCTATTTAAACCGTGGAGAGAGACATTTTCCTGTGTGCCCTTGATCAAAATTACTGGAGCCAAGTTGTGAGAGGCCAAGGGACACCACCAAGAGAGCACATTTCAATATTAGAGGTCTTTCGTGCTAGTAGGAGAGTAATAGGGAGCATTCATACATTTGTAGAGCTTGTAGGGCTTCAGAGGAGTGATCATTGCCTATTACTCTTAGTGCGGGCAGCCTAGACTGGCAAGGAGTCAGTGATCGAACTTCTGAGGAGATTGTGGAAGACGTCCTTAAGTTTGTACGCGGTTTCGGGTCCCTCGCTCGAAACAAACACCAAGAGGGAGCGTCCGAGCCTTGAGGGCTTGCTCTAGCGCTTGGGTATTGTGTGCGACTGTCAGGCCGCCGGTGTCTTCACTCCGAGAGTGAAGCGTACCCTTGTGAGCATCGTTCCGGGAACGACGGGAGGAACCGAAACTCCGACGGGAGTGGTCCAATGAGGATTAGGAGAAGGTGCCTACCTTCTGAGACCTCGGGAAAAATCATTGAGCACTCTCTGTCTCTCTCTCTTTACTTACCGCATTTACTTACTGTTTGAGTAGTGTGATAGGTTGTTCTTTGATTCCTCTTGGTGGCTATCGTGCTAGTGCTTGCTTGTTGTTTATTCTTATCACAAGCATTGTTAAGGGTCTTGGCCTACTAGACTTGTTTAGGTTTGCTTTCATTGTGGTCAAGTGTTGTAGTTCTAGTTCGTAGCGAAATTAGTGCTATAAGTCCACCGATTCAATCCCCTTCTCGGTGTCCTTGATCCTTACATGTTGTTGCTTTATTTTTTCTATTACGATCGGATATTGTGCATAACATTAATTGTGGGAGAGGATGAGTTTCACTCCTGTGTGGTTTGTGATTATACATATTATTACTGTAGTGATGTTCAATGTTTATGCTGATCATGTTGGTTTATTATGTTGATATTTTTCTTACTTTGAACCGATTACCGACCGATTCCGATATATTTCTATTCGGATTTGTTCATTTCCGAAATTCCAATTTGTCCGTTCATTTTTGTTACCGGCTTTTTCGTTGCTGTTTTCATCCGGTAATACAAAAATAAAAATGAAAATGGTTGATGCGTTTTTCAATCATTTTCGACCATTTTCATCCCTATTTGAAAGGTTATCTTCTTAGCTTTCCACCCATATGCAGAACGTCCAAAACTAATCCCGGATGCAATCTGATTGTCCATTTTAATGTCCATTTTAATGTGCATTGCTCCTAGAACTTGATGGCAGCTCGACTCTGAGTTGGATTGAATCTCCTCCGAGATTGAATGTGCCTTGCTGTTCTTGAGCATCTCCAAGTCCTTCTTCATGCTTCCTATGATCTTCTCCGATGTTCCTAATCATGATAAAGTCATTAGCTAGCAATCTATTCTCAACGGAAGGAAAACATATGTTTAGGAACGAGCTTGCCTCTAAGTTCAATTGTCAGGTATGAGCTCTTATGATTGGGCCATCTATAGTAGGTGGAGGAGTGTTGTGTGTATCCACTCAAGGGATGTCCTCATCAACGGCCACCCTGCGCATGTGTCAGTGTGGGGGAGGGAAGGGTCGACATGGCTCTTCGGTGGAGGTGCGGTGCGGATGACGGGATGCAGGGAGGGAGCTACGGCAGGCATGGTTGAGGGGCGGAGGTGGCAGTGGATGTTGAATGGACGATTGGTGAGGGAGATGAGGGGAGGTGATGATGGAGGGGAGGCAGTCCACGGGGTGGTGGGGAGGCAGCACCAGTGGTGGAGGGTAGGCATTGCGAGGTGGTGCGCGGTGCATGGCGCATTGGGAGGAGGTGCACGGTGCATGGAAATTGATGAGACGAGGATGCAGCGCATGGGGAGGTGAGGCAGCGGGAATGGGCTGGCAGCGCATGGGCCATCGGGAGGGAGGGGAGGAGGTGAGGGGAAGGGACGCATGGAGAGATGGAGGACAAATGGACAGCTCAGATTCATTAGATCCGATGGTGGAGAAGAGATGATGATGTGGCACAACCACAGAGCAAATTAGCCTTTTGTGGGTGGCACTGACATAGATGTAATAGATGTGGCGGCGCTGAGAGATTCAACCCGGTATGAGAGGAACGCTAGCCTGAAACATGAGAGAACGCATTATGTTGTTAGTAGTACGAATGATGCGCTCAGCTCTACAGTTGTGGGGTGACTTATGAGGGCAAGACATACTTAAGGTGATGTCAAATTATCAAACTCACACCCATTATCACATTGAATAGTTTTCACTGCAGTGCCAAATTATGTGGCAACATAAACAGAAAATTGAAATGGCAGTGAAGGTATCTGATTTCAGGCATAAAGAGAAAGTTCAAGAAAAATATGAGTAATCATCGAGGATAATAAGATAATACTTATTGTTGAAAACAATGGGAACAAGAGATGTCCACAAGTCACAACACACTAAATCAAAAAATTTGACAGCACGAGAGTTGGAAGCACTAAAAGGTTGGTGAACATGAAAGCCAAGCTGACACTCATGCCAAGGAGTTTCTAGCTCGTTTTCATTATAAGACACCGAAGGAGCTAACTTGGATAGAGCCTCAACACCTAGATGCACAAGACGACGATGCACAGTGTACTGGGAGTGGTGGCAGCAATGAGTGCTTGCGGTGGCGCTGGAAAAGAGTAGAGGCTTCCCAAACTGTTGTATTAGAGGATTTCATTCTTAGTTTCCAGATCCTTCAGAGTGAGACCAAAGTTGTAAATTGTCGAACAGAGATCAAATCTAGATCTTTGATAATACGAGGGCTCGCAAGAACATTATGGATATATAAAGGACGCTTGGCAGAAAAAGTAGTATGGCCGATGGAGTTAACCGGTAGCAATGACTATCCGACAATAATGCAAGATAGACTATCCGATGAAGGAGGATAGTTAGAAGACAGGTTGACAGGGGTTGCCATCATGTGGGCATCAGCACCAGAGTCCATGTACCACTCATTTGTTAGCGGAGGACAGAGGTTCATGGTACTAAAGTAGTTTGCCAGAGCCGGTTGATCCCAGAACATTTTAGACTGTGATGTAGGATTTAGGGTTAGCGGAGGAGCCGGGAGAAGAGTG
>BCLF01000121.1:626270-691506 GCA_001602275.1 Zoysia japonica | reverse complement strand
AAAAAAACAATCTGAGTGTCCTACTGTTGCAACATACCTTGACTAATGAATCATGAGCTTCTTTTGGGATCTTAAGCTTTAGACGTGATATAAGCTCTGGCATTCGGGGTCCTCGAAAAATGTGCTTCCCAAGAAAGCATCTTTTAGTTTTTGCCTTCCTACAATCCTTCCATCTTTTATATGCATTTCTTTCTCTAAACTTCCCATAGTAGAAAGAAAGAACGTCACCGATAGTCTTAGTACCCAGGAACTTACTCAGGAGGTTAATATCCTTGCCGAAAATATAAAGCCCAAGGACAAATAGATCTATCTCAAGGTCGCTCCAGTGCACCATTGGTGAATAAGGCAGCAGAGTGAGTGGTGTGGTTTGTCTCTGCTGCATGATAGGATTGACCTGAGTTTGCACATCTCTGTTACTACCGCGCGCATCGGTTTCCGACGTCATTTGAATTTGAGAGTCCACTTTCTTATTGTCAACCTCACTTGTAGATGCCCAAGTAACTGGTAAGGCTAATCCAGTTGCAATACGGTAATCGTAACCATGGAACGGCTTGTTTTTTAGTTCGCGACGTTCACTGTCTGTGGCCAGTTCTGGAATTTCCGCCTGATGACTAATTCCAATTCCAACTGGACGTGAGACAGATGATGCTAGAGTATCTTCTGAAGAAGGTTGGTCACCATAGCCTTTGAACTCAACCGGCTCCATCTGTTACAAAGGTATCGATATCATCTCAAATATTGTAAGATCATGGAATATGAGATATCTCTGGTTACACAATATTAGTTGCAAGACAGGCAAGCAATGCCAGTACAGTAACAAAGCCAAAATAATGAGTGTTATCGAAATGATAGGTTTCAGTTCCCAAACGAAAACTTGCATTACAAAAAAGCACGGACAACACTAGCATGTACAAGCAACAAACAAAGCCAACCTCTACAATATATGCTTAATCCAAGAGGGACTAGATGAACATAACTCACACATGTAAATGCCTTACGAAACAAAAAAAATATATATCTCGATGAACTAAATAGTGCTTCCACACAGTCAGAACAAAATCACGTATCAGCATCTAGCACTGCACTGGCATGCAAAGCACCTTGACATACAGTCCTGAACCCACTCGATGTGTACTAAATGTGTTACAGAGCCGGGGTTAGCGACAGCACGCGAGGGGGTGGCCGCACCACCAGCCTCTATGCATTATGGGGGGCGGGAGCTTTGGTATGGGGCTTTGGCTGCACTCAGGTGGTGCCAACAGCAGAGTTCGAATTCAGGGATTAGGGTTTTCATGGGGAACGATAGTATGAATCTCAAACAAAGAATGGGACGATGTCGACGAGGGCCACATGTATAGGCACACTGCAAAAATGATTTCCCACCAGTATGTTTATGATCTGGAAGAAATCACCCAACAGGCTGCACTATTTTTTGACAGCTTCTCAGGAGGCCGACATGGCACCGACCAGCACCACGAGACCAAGCAGATCAAATACCCTCATTTGTCTCAATCCAGCAATTAATTGCATCCTGTGAATCTTGGCTGATCATGCACCACCCTCTCCTACCTAATCCAACTGGAGAGTACATAATCGCCTAGACTTTGGAACGGAAACCATGCAATATAGGAGCAAGCTCCACAAGAAATAGCCATGCAAAGGCGCGCAACCATGAAATATGGCTGCACTGACCGGCGACAAGAAACATGAATGCACGCATGATGACAAGCACAGATACAAACCTTGAGAGGGACCTCAAGCCACGTGATCACAGATCAAACCTACATACCCCAGTCTTGAGCACCCCTGCCGCAAAGCACACCCCGGTTGCAAATCATGGAAGCATGCGACATGCCATCAAATGGAATAGTAGCGAGAGATGAACAAATGCAAGATTAAAGGGAGCAGGGAAAACCTTAACCTCTGTGCACACAAGCTGCTAGACAAATCCTCTGATTCCAAGTGCAACTGCTGGCTTCCAGGACAAGAAACAGCCGTCCCCCTATTGGTTTGGGATCTGAATGGGTGGGACCTAAGAGGAGCGATGAGATTCAGCTACAGTTGGCTGGTCGAAGGAGCAAGCATCACGCCGGCAGGGAGAATGAGGAGTGAACACACCGAGCGCATGATCCTCGTGGCGGTGGTGGGTTGAGTGTTGAGGAGGCAGAGGACTCTGACTTCACTCAGATTTATAAGCAGAAATGGAATAAAATATTGTAGTGTGAAACCAATTGCTAGATATCATTCTGTTAATTATGCTTTTCGAGAGTAGAAATGTAGTGACACAAGTTACTATCTATAGCCAACAGACTGGAATAAAAAGTGATGGGGCAACAGGCTGACTGAAAAGCAACCTACAAATGAAATCTATGCATGTTATATTGGGCCAAAATATCTCTAAACGAGATTCTAATTGTGGGCCAAATGAAGAAAATACCAGCTACTCATTATTAATCGTTTGAGGGCTTCTGATGTGTATGAGGCACCAAGGATCCTGCTATCTATTGTGCTTTCCTCGCTTTTTTACATTGTACTTAAGGAGAAGCTTTAGAGTAAGGTCTTGCCTGCTCGTAGGCTGTGGCGATGGTGCAGCTCAAATTTGAGGATTAAAGTTTTTACAAGAAACAAACGTATGAATCTTGAACAATGAATTGGACGATATAGAGAGGTCTGCACAAACAGGAACACTGCAAAGTTGATTTCCCCACCAGCATGAGTCAGAACCAATTACCCAAAACTCTACCCAGCATTTGACTGCTTCTCAGCAGGCCTACATGACACTAACCATAGACACAAGACCAAGCAGATCAAGTCCCTCTAATGGTCTTGCGACAACAATTGCAACTTGTGAATTCTCAGCTGGTCATGGACCATACTTGCCTACCAAATCAAACCGGAGACCACACAGTCGACTAGACCACCAAATTGAAACCAAACAACATAAGAGCGAGCTCCAGAAAACAACCAAGCGAAGGCGTGGGGCCATGAAACACCACTACTAGAATCCACCATTTCCCCGTGCATGGCTATGCAACCCATGCCCAAAGCACGAACGTCTAGTGTGGGCCAAGAAATACAAACACGCACACGCCGACAACAATAGGTATGAGCCTCGAGACGACCCTCAGGCCACGTGATCACGCACCAGATCTCCGTGTTAAACCGACTGCAACCGCATCGCAAATCACAGAACCATGCAACATGCCATCGATCAAAGCAACAGTGAGAGAACGAACAAATGCAAGATTAGAGGGAGCAAGGAAGTCAGGGAAAACCTTAGTTTCCGTGCACACGGGGAGCAGGATGAATTCCCCAACTCCCAACGGCGCTTGCCGGCCTCTAGGATGAGAAATTTCCGTCCCTTGTTGGCTTCAAATCTAAACGGCGGTGGGGAGGGGGGCGACCTGAGAGGAGTGGTGAGATTCAGCGCTGTTGGCTGCTTGAAGGAGCAAGGAGCGTCATGCCGGTGGGGAGGACGAGGAGTGAACACAGCAAGTCTGTGATCCTCGTGACAATGGTGTGTTGAGTGTTGAGGAGGTGGATGCGGACTCTGCCTTCACTCACTTTATGGGCAAAAATTGAATAAAATATGGTAGTGTGAAGCCGGTTACTTACTATCAGTGTGTTAATTCTTATTACTGAGAGCAAAAAAGGTACTGACACCCATTACTATCTATAGCCAACAGACTGGGACAAAAAAAGATGGACCAACAGGCTTGCTGGAACGCAACCTAAAAATGAAAGCTGCGCGTGCTATATTGGGCCAAAATATCTCTAAATGAGCACCACACTATGGGCTGAATGCAGAAATGTGGCACCCCGTTTTCGGAATGCACTGTGATACACGTATTAGTCCCTGGCTCAGTAGCTGATACGCACAACACAACAAAATGTATATCAAAAGTATACTTCGAAAAGAAAATAGATACCTGAGACAGAACTTTTAGCGGCTTGCAGTGAGGATCTCCATGATTCAACACCGGTCAGCCAGCCAAAAGCGAAGCAAGCAACGGAACACCAAGACCCAAATCCACAAGCAGACTTGAAAAGCAGAATGAAAACCCAGCACATCGTCACCTACGCGGTCCTCTCTGTCTAAAACCACAAATGCAAACGGGTGAGTACATAAGGTACTCAGCAAGCTCTAACACTAGGCAAGGATATATGTTTAGATGCACATTTAGTTGTAGCAAAGATGAGGCACGGGGTTCAATTTTTGCAATAAGCCAGTTTTTATGCAGGGTTTACTACAGAAGATTTTTAAAGGGGAGTGAAAATATTTGTTATCTATATTTTAGTAGGTTAAACCTGGGGGAGCATAAACCATTCCCGCCCGTTCCCAAAATTTAACTGGAAGTGCCTTCACTATCCCATCCAGACACTTTCCAAAACACAAGCACCAACACCCACTCACATGCCAAAGATATCATAGAAAACTAATCGTAGGGTACCCGAACAAATAGCATGCCAATACCGTGACAACGGCCTATCCGGAAGGATTTTACACTCTGTAGAGGTTGTACACTGTACTCACAGGTTATGCTACTCCTGATCAACAGAGTTGCATAACGCTTACCCCACAACTACATAGGTTTCCACAGATTCCACCCAAGACGCATCCAGGGGCTATCCGTCGGGGTTTCACTCTCGATGACACGATGGTACATTCTCGGAGCCGGATCATGAAGATTTACCACATTCACGTCTTTTCCTGGTTCGCTACTACATCGGATATTACCAAATCAGGGGCTATATCCGTGGGCTTACGGTCCCATGACGCAGGCAATTACATGGTCGAAAGCCGGGCAGCGAGTTATCTCACGCCTTGCTCCTGGCCTCTTGTGTCACTTCGACCTCCTAGTGGCTCAATGTGGAAAACCTACATTGCGGGGATAAGTCCCGCCCAAAATGTACAGGTTCTGTGGTTGCACGAAAATTGCTAAGTCGAGCGCTAATGAACCGGTCCTTATATGGCAAGGGTGGCGGACTCGTCCACGGCAGGTGGACTACAGCGAAGCCTATACACCTATCAATATCACCTCATGTGAGCCCCACCCCCGACTAAAATCACCCATCTTCACCTAGCACCAGTTGCACTAATCCCATCCCGTTTTATTTACACACACCACCAAACACAGGTTAACGCATTTTGTAAATAAATGGTATATGGTGTAGCGGTGCGAGACACCGCAATTGGAGTCCTAAGCATTCTACTAAACAAGGCAACTCTCCGTTCTTTAAAAGTATTTAAAGACGGGAGACCTATGGTTAACAAGGAGGGTATTGTCAATGGGTAATTAAGGTACTTAATATTAATGTCTAGTAACTGAAACTAATATCAGTAAAACAATCAATCAAGTAGAATTATAACTAATTCAATGTTTTAAATCAAAATATCATGCATACATGTATAGATAGGCACTATAGGAGCATTAGTAAAATATAGGTTCAATATGATCAAGGGGTTAGAGCTTGCCTGCAAACTCCTAATCTTTGGAGCTTGAGGTCGAAGGCTTCTTCATCAAGATTCTAGTCTTCTACCTCTAGCTTCGCGTCCAAATCCTCGTGCTTTGCTTCACACGCTGACCTTCTGGCTCCTCTTTAAGCTTGACACTTCCTTACACTCAGCGTTATCTACGCGAAGAAAGCCTAATAAGACTACTGTGAAAGACATAAAGCTCGAGAAGAAGCGATAAAATCCAAGAACTCCAAATAAGAACCAATTAAATACCGCGAGAAAAAACTAGTGTAAGTCATGTATGATGCGGTGGCTGATATATTAAGCTTTGGCTTAGTGGAATGTATACTAGGTTCGATGCGAGTGGAGACACCACAGTATGGGTGCCATGGTTAGGCCATGGTGCACGTGCACCCGGGCCATACGACGTCGCATGACACTCGTGCATGCATATCGCGTGTAAGTGTATGCACAGGTAAATTGACATAAGTTGCGGGTATGTGGAGTGTATTGTGTGCCATTTAGTTATATAGTTCCTAGTATGTAACCTCTAGTGTGTAGAGATTAATTATAGGATTCTAGGCTTATAGTTAAACTAGTATGGTTCACTGGCGCTTTCGTGCACTAATGCAGGTAAGATGTATATGCAGCTATTCAACATTTACTTTCTATTATGTAGGTGATCTTAATAATTACTGAGTGACTAATAATTAGCTATTGAGTTATTCTTGTAGTTATACCATTAATGCTAAATAGGCAGCACATGCACTTCGTGGGCCGACGTGTTGCACGTGCTTCCTAGTCACTAATTATTTGACTCTACAATTACAATTAAACTACCACATTAAGAGGATGACGTCAACTATGGTGCGGTGTAGGCATAGCGCTATTGTTAATTATCTAGATTATACATTATGAGTGCATCATCCTAAGTGCTTAATGATTAATCACCTAGTTTAATTTATATAATAAAACTACTAATGCTAACAAGTGGTACATGTACTAATACATGCTATTGCATGAGTGAATGCATGGCAGGACGCTTGTGGGCTGCTTTCTAAGTATTTACTTACTTTCTAGTATTTAGCTACTAGCGTTTAACCATTAATCCTATGATTCTAACCTTAGACTAGTATACTTAGTGCTAACATGGGTATGTATACTAATGTGTGCTAAATAATGAAGTCATGCTATGATGGGTGCGCACTAGCTATTATGAATCTATGCCTAGAGATGCATCATAATTAAAGACTTGCACTAACAACGATAAAACAAATAGAAAGAACAACGATTAAACTCCGTGAAGAACTTACTGTTAAAACAAACCAGCAAGATCTGATGTTGGCTGAGGTTAGGATGATTTGATGTGGTGGGGTTCGAGACAACGGTACCAAAATTACTGAAAACGGAGTTGAGGTGTGACGGTGGTGAGGCGAACAAGGTGTTCACAATGGAAAACAGAAAAACCCCCTGTGGACATGCTACCCGACATGTGTCCACAGCTGTCGGGTGTGTGTGTGCAGGCGTGAAACAGGGGACAAACCTCGTGGTGATGTTGCCAGGTGCTCTGTGACCGGAAACTGGCAAAGGTTGCGTGGACACATGGCTCGGCCTGTGTCCACGGCCTCTGGACCCCTGCGTGTCCAAAATCGTGAAAAATCCCGTGGACACCCAATTCGGCCTGTGTCCACAGCCCCTGGTCACATGGGTGCCTAGAATCAAGGAATTCTCTGTGGACATGTGGATCGGTCTATGTCCACAGCCCCTGGACACATAGTGATGTGACATGGTCGTGGGCACGTGAACTTGTGAGCAGTGATCGTGTCCATGGACACGTGAACTGTGACTGCATCCGTGGATACGTGGACTGTGACCGCATCCGTGGACACGGGGACACGTGAACTGTGACGTGTCTGTGGACATGTGGACAAGTGAACTGTGATCGTGTTCGGGGACACGTGAACTGTGACCGTGTCCGCGGACACGTGGATACGTGAACTGTGACCGTGTCTGAAGACACGTGGACACGTGAATTGTTACCGTGTCCGTGGACACGTCAACTGTGATGTGTCCGGGGACACGTGGACACGTGAAATGTGACCGTGTCCGTGGACACGTGAACTGTGATCGTGTCTGTGGACACGTGAACTGTGACGTGTCTGTGAACATGTGGACAAGTGAACTGTGACCGTGTCCATGGACATGTGGACATGTGAACTGTGACCGTGTCCGTGGACACGTGAACCGTGACGTGTCCGTGGACACGTGAACTGTGACCGTGCCCGTGGACTGTGACCGTGCCCGTGGACACGTGAACTGTGACCGTGTCCGTGGTCACAGGGCCGTGACCGTGTCCGGCCTTAGGACACGTGCTAACGGGTCGGGTGGATACCGTGTCCAACCTCGGGGTGTGTGTGTGTGTGCATGGGCACAGGGTAGTTTTAAGGTTCTAGGTGTAAGGATGTATGGACTAAATTGAGAATAACAGAAACTCCCGAAGAACCAATCTGTGATTTGATTGTGTCAGGTCTATGAACAAATTTGCTCAAAAGCCTAGGGCTTCCCTCATAAAGATACCAGATCAGATACAACATGGCTAGGGGACTTATCTAACGAAATTAAAGGAACCTGGGGACTTTTGTGTAAAAAGGATTTGGGCTGACTTATTTATTTCGAAGGGAAGGGCTTTTCTGCAAAAACAGCTTTTACTAGATCGAACCAGTTGCTCCAGGCTAAAGCAGAATCGTGGACCATGTCCACGTTCTGTGGACAGCAGCAAGGAGCTGGTCCACGAACCTTGCCGTGGACCACGGTGGCAAGCCGGCCATGGAGGGCTCGCCGGACCTGGGGAAGGGGTGCAGGAGCAGGAGGGTGGCGTGGCAAACGGCTCTGCGGGTTCAATCGAGCCAGGGAGGCGACGGTGACTGTGGGCATTGTAGAGAGGCCAGAGCGCGGCGGTGGCTCACGGCGTCGGGGTGCAAGGTGGCCGGAAGAGCTTGAGGTTTCAGGCAGTGGAGAGATAGGGCGGCGCGGGGAGCCTCGCCCTGGGCTTACACACACCAGAGAAACGCTGAAGGGCGTCGGCAAAAGTCGCGACGCAGGGCACTGGGGCGCGGAACAGACGGAGCGGCTCAGGATTCCGGTAGGGAAGCACGAGTATGACGCGCCGAAGCACTCCATGGGCTCGTGAGAGCCAGGGAGGTGTCGCAGGGCGCCGGTGAAGGAGGGCAGGCAGCGCTGCACGGCGGCCCACAGCACCGGGGCATAGGGGAGGCCGAGGATGCTCAGGCTGGGATGCAGGAGGTCGATGGGAGTGCGGTGAAGCTCACGGTGGTGGTAATCGCACCGGACAAGGGCCGTAGACGGCCAGCAACGAGGGGACAGAGCGCCGTTGTGGTGGCGCTGGGCGGCGGTGGCCGACGCTAGCGCGCACGCAGGACGGGGATAGCTCAACAGGTTGGGGACTCGAGAGATGGGGTCGTGGTGGTGCTTTTGGGGCAGGAATTTGGCCGGAGCAGAGCTTCGTGGGCTGCGAATCGACGGGGTCGACGGAGGAGGCCAGTGACAGAGCGGCATTTGCGGTGGTGCGTGTTACGGCGCTGTGGGCTATCGGGGAAGAAGAGACAGGGTGTGGGGTGGACGGATGCGTGTTCGGGCACGTGGCAACGGCGAAAGGCGCATGCTGGGCGCGTGGCTGGGCATTTGGCGCCACTCGGCAGTGGAGGAGTGAAGCGGGGAGGAGGAAGGAGAAGGTGCTGATGGGTGGGACCCGCGGGTATTTTCTGATTTTTCTCAGAATTCTAGCGACAGCCCTCTATTTTTCCCTCAAAAGATCAACTTTTCGAGCTCCGATGAATTTGAAATTGTGCAGGTTTAAAGAACTTTTCATGATGAACAACTTTCGTTTTGGGATCATCTCGAAATTCGGTTTTGATTTAACTGTACAAAATTCGGAAAACATGTGGTTATTTGAAAGGAGTAAATTAATTTGGACGAGGTCGAATAGGATTCAAAGGAGTTGATGGGTATGGAATTGAAGGAATTCGATAGGTTTGAAATTCAAAAGTATTGGTTGGATTAAAGATTTTAAGAATTGGAATTCGAGAACGCAAGAAAACAAATGGTAAAGAAAAGGAAAACAAAAAAAGCGCTCAATCACTTGTCACTCTTCCAAATTTTAATATTTTGAAATTTCTAAATTAGCTATATTTTAATTTAGTGAGGTTTTTGTCCTTTGAGATAGGAAAGAAAAGAGAAGATGAAAAGAAGGAAAAATGTTAGGGTGATGGTCAGAAAATTTTTGAATTTGCATTTTTAAATTAGTCCTAAAATTTGGGATGTCACAAGAAAATACCAGCGACACTCATTATTAGTGGTGGAAGGCCTTCTAGCATGTACCCGGCACCAAGAATTCTGCTTTCTTCTGGGTTTTTCTTTCACGGTTTTATGCTTCTGCTTTGTACCCAAGGGGATGCTCTGGAATTGGGTCTTGGCTGCTCGCAGGCAGTGGTGATGGTAGAGCTTGAATTTGAGGATTATGGTTTTTATAGGAAATGGCAGTGCGCATCCCGAACAATGAATCAGATGATGTAGATCTTGGCTGCATGAACAGTCTCACCACAATTTAAGTCGTTTCCCCACTAGCATGAGTTCATGATCAGAGCCAATCACCCAACATGCCAGCCAACTTTTGCCTACTTATCAGAAGGCCTACATGGCAACGACCAGAGCCACAAGACCAAGTAGATCACGTGCCCCTCTATTTGTTTCCAGCCAGCAATTGCAGCTTGCAAATTTCTCACTGGTCATGCACCATGCCTGCCATAATAGTACAATCGGAGACCACATAGTCACCTAGACTGTGGAATGGAAACCAAGCAACATAGGAGCATGCTCTGGAAGAACAACCAAGCAAAGATGTGGGGCCATAAAGCACGGCTGTACCGAACAAATCCACACTTAAAGCACAAACGCTTGACAGAGGGCCAAGAAACACAAACATGCACACAATGACAACCACAGACAAGAGCACTGAGAGGACCCTCATACCACGTGATCATAGGCTAAATTTTTGACATATCCCTGCAACCACAACCCCATCTTAAATCATGGAACCATGTGCAGCGTCATCAACCAAAGCAACGACAAGAGCACAAATGATGCAAGATTAAAAAGGAAGGCTAAGCATTTCTTGCACGCATTTTATTTTAAATATTGTAATTCCACTTGTACTTACTGAAATGTGTATGCAGGTGAAAAATCAATCAAATAAAGTGAGGAAATACATCAACATGACAAAAGTCATCCAATCAACAAACCAAAAGATGCCATGCAGCAAGGAGTCCACCTTTGGAGATAGAAGGAATATTATGGAGAATCCCCAAAGAATCAAGCACAGGACCCACCAGGGACGGCCCAAGCCAAAGGGGGACCCAGGAGTCTCACACCAGGGTCGGCCGACCCCATGGTCGACCAACCTGGCGTTGGCGCCTTTGTAAGGATCGCGTTACCGAGAAGGGGGTTGAATCGGCACTAATACTACTAGGTCTTTTTCTTACTCTTCCTAGTTTCTAGCAAACTAGCAACCAACTCCTAGCAAGAAGCAAGGAAACAACTAGGCTCAAGAAGATAAGCAAAGAACAACCAATCAAGCTAGCAAGCAAGGCAACCGGCATGAGAGCCACCAAGAGAAATCACAAAAAGCAACCTATCACACTACTCGCAATAAGGTAAAAGCGGTAGGTAAAGAGAGAAGAGATAGAGATGCTCAGCGATTTTTTTGAGGTCTCGGATGGATGGTACCTTCCCCTAATCCTCGTTGGACCACACCGTCGGAGTATTGGTCCCTCCCGTCATTTCCAAAACAGTGCTCCCAAGGGTATGCTCTACTTCCTAGAGTGAAGTTACCGGGGGCTTGCGCAAGAGCAAGTCTCCAAGACTCCGAACACTCCTTTTTAGTGTCCCTTTCGAGCGAAGCACCCGAAATCACCCATAAACATGATGTCATCTTCCAGAAGATTTCGGAAGCTTCGACAATGACGTCTAACCGGGCTAGGCTACCATAGACCAAGTGTAACAAGCCGAAGACACTCCTCTCAGACACACAAGCTCTAGGAATGTATGGATGCTCTTTGCTATTCTTCATTAACACTCAAGATCTCTCTAGATGCTTTTGTGCTCTCTTTGGTAGCCTTTGGCTTTCTCAAATGATCTCTCAACTCTCTGGCTCCAGGTAACCTCCACAACAGCTCTCCAACAGTTCATATAGGTTCGAAGCCCTGAAAAGCCCATTGAGAGCCGTTGCTGACTGCTTTTTGTAATCAGCAGACTGTCTGGTGACCGGGACCACTGGACTGTCTAGTGACTTTTGGTTTTCGTCTGGCAGAAAACATCCTCTCTGGAATCCGTTCTATGTGAGACCGAATTGTCCGGTACATACTATCATCGGACTGTCCAGTGACTCTCTCTTTTGCACTTTCAGAGACACCTCTTCTAAACTTCTTCTAGCTCACCAGACTGTCTGGACATTTGACTACTGGACTGTCCGGTGACTTCTTCGCTACAACTCTAGAGAACACCTCTCTCTGGACTCTAGTATCCAGCACTCATCGGACTGTCCAGTAACTCCTTCGAGCTATCCGATGACTCTAGCTGTCCTGTCTCTAGGCCGCTCTAGACTTTTGTTTTCAGCCCTCACCAGACTGTTCGGTGACACCAGCAGACTGTCCGGTGACTCTTCTGACGCTGGAACTTGACTTCTTCAAGATCTTCTTGCTTCCCGCTGAAAGTCTTGATACCTTCAAGCTTCCACTGATCACTTAGGTGCTTTAGAGAATATAGAGCATCCATACTTCTTAACACTTGTAAAACCGAGATGAGTGACCCAACCCCTCTTAATACTACCAGCTTTTCCTACTGACTCAAGGCCTAAAACTAAGCCATACACGGCTCTAAGACATCCTTAGCCTTAGACACACTTCATCCTTGGAAATCCTCCAAGGCACCCTGCAACCTCGAAGAAACCAACTCGTAGAGGTGGAGAGTGTGTTGATAAACCTACAACCAACGAGTTAGATCATGGTTCTTATTCAATCACCAAAATCATTCCTACCTTTGAGGGACTTTAATGGTCATGAAGCTAACAATCGCCCCCCTTTTTGGTGATTGATGAGAACCATGATGCAAAAAATCGAGAAGATATTGAAAAAGATCGGAAGGAAAGCACAAGACAACTTAAAGGAATGGAAAAGCACAAGTTGTCTTACCATCTCTTGTCAATAAGCCCAAAACTGCATGGGAAACCATACCTTAGCTTATAACTCCCCCTCGATAAGTGCTTTGCTTACTCTTTTCATCTTGATTGGTCTTGTTATATGTGACTTCATTCATCTTTGTTTCTTTGACTCCCTCTTATCGTCATCTACAAATAGAAAATAACCACAAGACGAGTAGAGGGCAAAGGGTAGTAGTTAAAAGGTTTGGGAAAATAAGAAAGTATTACTCCCTTTGATTTCTTGATCTTTCCATTGATCATCAATTTTCTCTAGATCATCACCATTTATCTTCATATCTCTTGATTATCACCATTTCTTCTCCATATCTTCTCGATCATCACCATTTCTTCTCCCACTTTGTCATCTGTCAACAAAAAGAATACCACGGGAGGAGAGTGCAATAGAGAAAATACATGTAAAGAAACATATGAATATGGAGCAATATTACCCTGTGTTCCTATCATCTAGAGGTCCTTCTCTTATCTTTTCATCTTTTCTTGACTCTTACCCCTTGAAAGATGCTTCTCTTGATAATTTTTTTCCTACAAAGAATTAACCAAGAAGCTTCCTCTTCTTTCAACAAGAGAAGGTTTGTAATGCACATGGGAATGTATGAACCATAGTCTTTGAGCCGTGTAAGTAGATTTAACCTTAGAGCTCGAAAGATTGTGATTCAATGGCATGAAGCTCGCAATTACTTTGAAGGATATCTAGGAGCAATCAACTTATATTGTTTATGAGCAACTCCCCCTAGAATCGTGCTTGACATCAAGACACAAGATGCAATGCATGAGATGCACATGAATGCAAAAAAAAAGAACAAAGGACGCATGCTCATGATGAAGGACTAGAAAAGAATTACCCTCATCTCATTGAAATCCCCTCGCAAGCTTACTCACAATGATCCTCATCTCCTAGCCTTGGGCACCCCACGATCATTCTTTCCAAGCTCTCCATGATAATTGCTATCTTGAAAGGGTTAGTTGATGGTCCTACAAAATAAGAAGAACAACAAAAACAAACCAAACACAAGCAAACAAGTATATATAAGGAAATGTTAAGCTTCAGAGATTATTCAAGTGAAGTCAGAGAGATCGAGAATATTGAGCTCCCTCTTAGCCAGTTGAAATTCTTCTCATCAAGAGGCTTTGTGAATATATCGGCCAATTGATCATTAGTCCTCACACTTATAAGATCAATATCCTTCTTGGCACATGATCCCTTATGAAATGATGCTTGACATCAATATGTTCGGCCATGATCACCCTTATGAAGAGCCATGTTGATTGCACTCTCACTATCACAATATAATGGAAATATTTCAGTCCATAATCCATGAGTTTGCTTCATATAGAGAAGTCGAGCACATCAAGCAACAAGCTGCCATATATTCCACTTCGGCCATTGAGAGAGCCACGGCATTTTGCTTCATTGAGCTCCAAGAAACCAAAGATCTTCCAAGGAATTAATATCCACCAGAGGTACTCTTTCGACTCACTTTGAATCCGGCGAAACCTGAGTCAGAGTAGCCAATAAGATCAAAGCCTCCATCCTTCGGATACCAAAGGCCCATGGTTGGTGTGTAATTGAGGTACCTAAGAATCCTTTTGACAGCATTTAGATGAGATTCCTTTGGATTTGCTTGATATCAAGCACATTGGCATACACAAAACATAATATCCGGATGAGATGCAGTAAGATATAAAAGAGAATCAATCATGGAACGATAAAGCTTTTTGTCAACTGATATACCACTCTCATCCGGGCCAAGAATATTGTTAGTGGCCATTGGAGTCTTGATTGGCTTTGAATCCTCTATTCCGAACCTTGAGAAGATCCCATATATACTTCTCTTGATAGATGAATGTTCCTCCTTTCATTTGCTTGACTTGAAAACCGAGGAACAAATGAAGCTCTCCTATCATAGACATCTCAAACTTTTTGGCCATTAGTTCATGAAATTCTGCATTGTAAGCTTCATTAGTAGAGCAAAAGATAATATCATCCATATAGATTTGACAAATGAAGAGATCATTATCAACATGTATAGTAAAGAGAGTGTTATCGATACTTCCTATTTTGAAGCCTTTATCGGTGAGGAAGTCTCTTAGCCACTCATACCACGCCCTTGGGGCTTGCTTGAGTCCATATAAAGCTTTCTTCAACTTAAAGACATGATTGGGATGCTTGGGATCCTCAAAGCCAGGTGGTTGCTCAACGAAAACCTGCTCATTAATATAACCATTTAGAAAGGCGCTCTTCACATCCACTTGATATAATTTGAAGTTAAAATATGAAGCATAAGTGAGCAAGGTTCAAATTGACTCATGTTGAGCCACGGGGGCGAAGCTCTCGCCGAAACCCACCCCTTCCACTTGAGAGTAACCCTTGGTCATGAGTCTTGCTTTGTTCCTTACAACATTCCCCATTTTTATCTTGCTTGTTCTTAAAGAACCATTTGGCACCAACGATGTTCTTGTGCTTTGGCCTCTTCACCAATTACCGAACTGGATTCCTTTCAAAATTATTGAGCTCCTCTTGCATAGCCATCATCAATTTGTGATCCTCCACCGCTTCATCAATGTTCTTGGGCTCTATCAAGGACACAAAAGAGAAATTCTCACAGCCAAAGGTAGTAGCAGCATCGTTAATATAAATTGGCTTGTATTGATTCCTCCGTGTTTTTGACCCTTGAGAGGGATTCCCAAGAATCAAGTCACTTCTGTGATCTCGAGAATTGTGGTTGTGCCTCTTTGGAGCTTCTTGAGGCGGTGGAGCTTGTGGTGGAGAGACATCTTGAGCATCTTGAATGGCTTGCTCCTTAGAGATGACGGTATCTTGTTGTCAGAGCTGAGAGCTGCAATCTTCTTCAATCCTTGATGTCTTTTTTGGACATGGTGGTGTAGCACTTAGTGTAGGCGTTCCTTGATTTCTCGGGGTAGTAGGCTCATGTGGTAGTTCTCTTGGTGCTTGTACACTTGATGATTCTTGAGCTTGATTTGTTGATGTAATAGTGATCTCTTGTTGTGTCCAGGAGGAAGCTTCCGGTGGGGGCATAGAAGGATCATCATCTTCTCTTGGAAGGACTTCTCTCACGGGCATCTTCCGCATTGCCTCCTCCAAAGGTTCATCATCTACATCACAACTATACGGTTCTTTGTTCTCTTAGAACAACTAGTTTCATCAAATTGCACATCACAATATTCCTCTACAAATCAGGTAGTTGCATTGAAAATACGAAAGCTTTAGAGTTACCGGAATACCCGACGAGAAAACCATTGTCGATCCTCTTCTCAAACATTCCTAGCCTCTTTCTCTTCTTGAAGATATAGCACTTGCAGCCAAAGACCTGAAAGTAAGCTAAATTGGGCTTTCTTCCCACCAAGAGCTCATAGGGAGTCTTCTTCAAAAGACGGTGTAGATAAACACGATTTGAGTTGTAGCACACTATGTTGATTGCCTCCGCCCAAAACCTCTTCGGGGTGCCATATTCATCCAACATAGTTCTAGCAAGAGTGATGAGAGTTGAATTCTTTCTTTCTACAACACCATGTTGCTCTGGGGTGTATGTGGCCGAGAACTCATGCTTGATACCGAGATCATCATAATAATCTTCAATGATAGAATTTTTGAACTCGGTTCCATTATCACTTCTAACCTTCTTGATTTTGGCTTCAAATTCATTTTTGAGCTCTCTTGACAAACTTCTTAAATTTGGTAATAGCTTGAGCTTTATCTTCTAGAAATATGGTCTATGTGTACCGAGAGAAATCATCAACAATCACCATGCAATAGAGATTCCCACCAAGCCTCTTGTAGCGAGATCAATATGAAGAAGCTCTAGAGGTCTTGATGTGGACATTATGGTCTTGCAAAGATGAAGAGTGGCCACTTGTTTTCCCGCTTGACAAGCACTACACAATTTCTCAAATGTAACATCTTGAACTCTGAGAACCAATCCCTTCTTGGTGACCTTCTTTAATTGCCTCATTCCAATGTGGGCAAGGTTCCAATGCCATAACCATCCTTTGGAGGAATTTGCAATAAGACAAGTTTGCAGCGCAACTTCATTTGAAGAGAATTCCACAATGTAAAAGTTGTTGTGCTGAAAACTATTGAATGTGAGACCTTACTTGTTGATCAATTCGGCTCCCTTGTCATTGAAAAAACAAGTAAAGCTGAGATCGCACAGTTGAGCTACCAATAGAAGATTGAAGCTCAATGATTCCACTAGCATAACATTAGATATGGACAAGTCATTTGAGATAGCGACTTTGTCCAATCCCTTGATTCTTCCTATTGAATTATCCCCAAAAGTTACCTTATCTTTATCCTCATCTTCTTTGATAGTAGTAAACATTTTGCAATTGCCGGTCATGTGTTGAGTGCATCCACTATCAAGCACCTAATGTTTACTAACATTCTTGTAGTTCACCTTGTTAGAAGCCATGAGACAAGAGATGTTAGTAGCCAAAGTATTACAAGATTCACTAGTACTAAACTCAACAATAAGGGCATCCTCAGTTGGTGACTTTGTTCTCTAGAGAGTTCAAGATAAGCTTTCCAAGCATCAATTTACTTCTTGACAATTTCATCATTTGCGATATGACGCTTCTCATAAGAATTGATCCATTCTACAAGCTTATTAATACGAGCATATAGATCATATTGGGTTTCATTAGGAAGCATAATGATATTGTCATACTCATCACATAGAACATCAAAAGAATCCTCTAACATGCTACTATCAATGGCATTATCATCAAGAGTAAAAGAGTACTAGTAAAAGTAGAGATATTACAAACCGGTGGCTCAAGAGTGGGATGAGCATGTGTTCCATCAATCTTACTTGAGGTAGAGGCAATGAGATCATTCTATATTGATGAAGCTTCATGTGGAGATAGAGCACTCATTTTCTAGATGGAGAGGAACTTCTTGATGGATTCTTCATGAGATTTTGAGAGTCCCCCCGAACAAGATATGTAATCGATGTGTGGTGGTCCCTATCAACTCACCATCAAGAGTTTCAAGTGAGTATAAGCATTTATGAGCTCAAGATAGCGAGAATTCTCTATCATAATAGCACTCAAAGGATTGCTAGATGAAGAGTTTGATGAGAGTTCATGTTAGTGCTCAAATTCGCCGATTTTATGGCATATAGGTAGCTTAGCAAGCGAGTCTTCCATGAGCCATTACTGGACCCCGATGAAGAACATGTCTCCATCACTCTCGATCACTTTCTCAAGGAGGCTAAGCCACGAAATGAGCACTTGGCTCTGGTACCACTTGTAAGGATCGAGTGACCGAGAAGAGGGGTTGAATAAGGCACTAACAATACTAGGTCTTTTTCTTACTCTTCCTAGTTTCTAGCAAACTAGCAACCAACTCCTAGCAAAAGAGACTAAGCAATAGCACAACCAAGCAAGGAAACAACTAGGCTCAAGAAGATAAGGAAAAAAAACAAATCGCAACCGGCACGAGAGCCATCAAGAGACATCACAAAGCAACCTATCATACTACTCGCAATAAGGTAAATGCGGTAAGTAAAGAGAGAAGAGATAGATATGCTCCACGATTTTTCTTGAGGCCTCAAAAGGATGGTAACTTCCCATAATCTTTGTTGAACCACTCCAATCGGAGTATTGGTCCCTCCCGCCGTTCCCAAAATAGTGCTCCCAAGGGTATGCTCCATACCCCGGAGTGAAGCCACCGGTGGCCCGGCTGTAGCAAACAATACCCTCGTGCAAGAGCAAGTCTCCAAGACTCCAAGCACTCCCTTTTGGTGTCCCTTTCGAGCGGAGGACCCGAAACTACTTACAAATTTGATGTCGTCTTTCACAAGACTTTCAAAGCTCGAACAACGACGCCTAACCAGGCTAGACTGCCATAGAAAAAGAGTAACAAACCGAAGACACTCCTCTTAGCCACACAAGCTCTAGGAATGTATTTACTCTTCACTAGCACTTAAGATCTCGCTAAATGCTTTTGTGCTCTCCTTGGTGACCTTTGACTTTCTCAAATGATCGCCCAACTTATCTAGCCGCAGGCAACCTCCACAACAGCTCCTCCAACGGTTTCTATAGGTCCCAAGCCTTGAAAAGCCATTCAGAGCCATTGCCAAAAAGCTAACTGCTTTTTGTAATCACCGGACTAGGACCAACGAGCTGTTCGGTGACTTCTGGTTTTCATCTGGCAAAAAATATCCTCTCTGGAATCCATTCCATGTGACATGGATTGTCTAGTTCATACCATCACCGAACTGTACGGTGACTCTCTCTTTTGGACTTCCAGAGACACCTCTTCTAGACTTCTTCTGGCTCACCGGACTGTCCAGACATTTGACCACCCATCGCACTGTCCAGTGACTCCTGGTATTCGTTTGACAGAAAACATCCTCTCTGCAATCCATTCCATGTGACTCTTCTGATGTTGGAACTGGACTTCTTCAAGATCTTCTTGCTTTCCGCTGCAACTCTTGATGCTTTCAAGCTTCCACTGATCACTCAAGTGTCTCAGAGAACCTAGAGAATCTATAATCCCTAACACTTGTAAAACCGAGACAAGTGACATGACCCCTCATAATAGTACTGGGTTTTCCTATTGTCTCAAGGCCTACACGGCCCTAAGACATCCTTAGCATCGGACACACTTCATCCTTGGAAAACCGCCGAGGCTCCAAGCAACCTTGAAGAAACCATCTTGTATAGGTGGAGTGTGTTGATAAACCTACAACCAAGGAGTTAGATCATGGTTCTCATTCAATCACCAAAATCATTCATACCTTTGAGGGACTTCAATGGTCATGAAGTTAACAGCATTTCCCAGTCAACTTCCTTGTGCTGGCTCCTGCGATTTTCTTGAAGATATTCTCGGGTACTTTGCGAGGGAACCACGTCACCTCCACTAACATTGGAAGGCTATAAATAGGACCTTTCAACCCTCACCTCAAACAACACACTTCACTTAGATTTCACTCTCACTTCCATACTTCTACATAGTTCATAGTGGCATTAGGCTGGAGGAGTCTCTCTGTAGTTCCCAAGTCATTTTGGAGAAGTGAGTATTCTTCTCATGTATCTTTTCCCTTTTGTCTTGACTTTGAGCATGAATAAAGCAAGTGTTTCCTTTTATTTTGTCTCCCTTAGTATAGTTGTATTTATCTTTATGAGCAAGTTGTCCTTATTTAATATTTGTCTGTAGTATTAGGTATGGTGTTGGCATTTCTTACGATCAAGAAAAATCCGCAAGGGCACAGAATACCGTTGTAGCACTTTCCTCACGCAGATTCCTATGGTTATCAAACACAAGGAACATGTGTGCCAATCTAGGTGATCAATATCTTCCAAAGACACTGGGCTTTAAATGATTAGGCAAAGAGTGGTTCACAGTTGTTCTAAGTCTAGACTAAGTTAAAGTTGATTCCTTAACGTACTACCTCAAGCACCAGTTTCCTCCTATATGCACAGGCTGCCCCAGCTTCCAGCACTACTATGTACCCCAACGTGAGGGGTTACAATAGATGGATAGGGCTGTCACCATCCGCCGCCTACCTCTACAAATCGTGGGGTACACCCACATTCAAAAAAGGTGAGTAACTCGAACATCATGTCCACATTATCCAACTATACCTTAGCCCTCCTATGCAACAGAGCTAGACCTAAGGCATACTAAAAAGCACATTGAACCAATGCTGTAGCATAGATGTCTGAACATGCATTGACTAATATAATATGTAGGTAGTATAATCATACGAAAATATATGGACAAATACATCAAAGGATAAAGTCCAATTTGCTCCTCTCAGGTATAGCCAAAGTATAAATAACCCCCTAAACAATGATTTGGTTTATTTTACCCTGCCAAAACATGATTTTGGGTCAATTTAACCCCTCGTACAATTTGTCTTTTTTAATTCTCCTTACACAAGAATAATCTTAAGGGAAAACTTTATGAGATAATAAAGCACATCATAAGACATATTAGAAATATATGTCTTGAATTTTTTACCATTATTTTGCATATAGTTTTGTATTCAAAAGATTAATTTACTATTAAATATCTTTCCTTATAAAAATAATGACAAAAAATTCTAATTATTTTTTAATATGTGTTATTATGTTCTTTATCATGTCATGCATAAAGTTTGATCTTAAGATTATACTTATGTATTGAGAAACAAAAAAATTACATGAGGGGGTAAATTGACCCAAAATCATGTTTTGGCGAGGTAAAATAAACAAAAACATGCGTAGTTTAGGAGGTTATTTGGACTTTGACTAAACTTGACGGTAGTAAAGTGGACTTTATCCTACATCAAATAATAATAATGTGCCCATAAATATAAATACAAATATATTAAGGGAGGCATAAAAAAAAGGAAACTTTGTGCCACTAGTTAATGGACTATTAGTAGAAAATCCAAAATTGTAGTGCGTCTCTACATGATGGAGGGGAGTCCTACTTGTAGGCTTCAGTAAAGCGGTGGAGATAACTTGATTTGCGCACCAAGCCACCATTAGAGTCTTCAAAAAGCGCACGAGAGCCAGCACATGGAGCCCACCTGGAAAAGGCGCCAACGGCTGATCGGCCAACCAGGTAGTTGGGCCTCCTAGGCCCATATTCAGGTGGGTCCTCCTCTGGTGGGTCTTGTGCAGGATTCTTCCGAAGATTCTTCAAAATATTCTTTCTATCTCCGCTGGTCGACTCCTTACCACATGGCATTTATCAATTTGTTGATTTTCACCATTTTGGGTCATTTCCTCACTTCATAAAGTTGAATTTCACTTGCATACACATTTTCTCCAAGTACAAATGGAACTACATTATTTGAAATAAAATGCATGCAAGAAAGATTGGAGGAAATTCTGATAGTATGGGAATACCCTGATGTGTTTCCCAAAGACTTACTGGGCATGCCTCCTGATCGAGAAGTTGAATTTCAAATTGTTCTTCAACCGAGAACTGCTCCTATCTCCAGAAGACCATATAAAATGGCGCCAAATGAGTTGGCGGTGTTGAAGGTTCAATTGAAAGAGCTTTTTGATAAGGGTTTCGTTCGTCCTAGCCCATCTTCGTGGGAATGTCCTGCACTATTTGTAAAGAAAAAGGATGAATCCCTGAGGTTATGTGTGGATTGTTAACCGTTGAATGCGGTCACCATCAAAAATAAATATCCACTGCCTCGCATTGATATTTTGTTTGATCAATTGGTTGGTGCCAAAGTTTTCTCAAAGATTGATCTTCGTTCAGGCTACCGCCAAATTAAAATCCGAGCTGAAGACGTACCGAAAACCGCCTTTTCTACAAGGTACGGTGTATATGAATAACTTGTTTTGTCTTTTGGACTAACAAATGCTTCAATTTACTTTATGTATTTAATGAATTCGGTATTCGTTCCGGAGCTGAACAAATTTGTGGTGGTATTCATTGAAGATATTCTCATCTACTCTTAGTCTGAAGAATAACGTGCAGAGCATCTTCGTATTGTACTTCAAAGATTGAGAGATCATCAACTTTATGCGAAATTTAGCAAATGTGAATTTTGGTTGAAAGAAATGCCTTTTCTTGGTCATGTGGTTTCTGAGGAAGGCATTGCCGTGGATCCAAGCAAAGTGCAAGATGTGCTGAATTGAAAGCCTCCCAAATCACTCAAAGAAGTCCATAGCTTTCTTGGACTTGCTGGATATTATCAGAGGTTTATTCCTAATTTCTCCAAGATTGCCAAGCCAATGACAGAGCTACTAAAGAAAGGTGTCAAGTTTGTTTGGGATCCTTCTTGTGAAAAAACTTTTGTAACTCTCAAGAAACACTTGACTACAACGCCCGTGCTAGCTCAACCCGATAGCATGAAGCCTTTTGATGTGTATTGTGATGCTTCTGGTACAGGTCTTAGATGTGTGTTGATGCAAGAAGGTCGTGTAATTGCTTATGCTTCACGACAACTTCGACGTCATGAGCAAAATTATCCTACTCATGATTTGGAATTAGCATCCGTGGTTCTAGCCTTGAATATATGGAGACACTATCTCCTTGCGAATCTTGTGCATCTGTATACAGACCACAAGAGTTTGAAATATATCTTCACTCAGCAAGATCTAAACAAGAGGCAGAGAAGATGACTAAAACTTATCAAGGATTATGAATTGGAGATCCATTATCATCTCGGCAAAGCAAATATAGTTGCCGATGCCTTGAGTCACAAATCCTATTGCCATCATTGTCGAATTTCAGCAACACTACATTCTCATGAAAGTGAACCAAGTATGAGAGTTCTACCGCATGGAGCCTTATATAATATTGATCTCGTTCTGACTGTTCGGAAAGAGATTACTGAGGCTCAGAAGAAAGATGTGGGCATGCTGAAAATTAAACAAAGGCTCAAGAATGGTGAAACAATGCCATTTAAACAGGATGATGAAGGTACCTTGTGGTTCAATAACCGACTTGTGGTACCTAAAGATCATGAGCTACGCAAGAAAATCATGGATGAGGCTCACCTGTCCAAGTTCTTCATTCATCCTGAGAGTAGCAAGATGTACCATGATCTAAGAAAAAAGTTTTGGTGGACTAGGATGAAGCGAGAAATTGCCAAATATGTGTTAAAATGTGACACATGCCGGAAAGTGAAAACGGACCACTTACGCTCACCAGGTCCTCTCTAATCTCTGAGTATTCCCAATGGGAAGTGAGAAGACATAAGCATGGACTTCATTGTAGGGCTACCACTTACGTCTCGGCAGCATGATTCGATTTGGGTCATTGTGGATCGCTTGACAAAATCAGCTCACTTCATTCCTTTGAACGCTCACTATAAGCCTAAAAAGTATGTCGAGTTGTATATCTCTCACGTTCTGTGCTTGCATGGAGTACTCAAGACCATTGTGTTGGATAGAGGAAGCGCTTTTGTCTCTCGTCTCTGGGAGCAACTGCATACTTGTTTGGGTACCAAGTTAATTGGAAGCTGCACTTATCATCCGCAGACCGATGGTCAAACCGAGCGTGTCAATCAAATATTGAACGATAGCTTCGGTCCTGTGTTCTCACTAGTAGCAAGAGTTGGGATGAATTTTTGCCGTTTACAGAGTTCTCCTACAACAACAGCTACCAAGAGAGCATCAAAATGTCACCTTTTGAGACCTTGTATGGTCAGTCGTGCCGGACTCCTTTGAATTGGTTTGAGCCTAGTGAAAGAGTGAATTTCGGACCTAACCTGGTAGCTCATGCGGAAGAGAAAGTCCGAATCATACAAGCGAACATAAAAGCTGCTAAATCTCGTCAGAAAAGTTATGCCGATAAAAGACGCCGCCCCTTAGAATTTGCAGTAGGTGATCATGTATACCTACGGGTATCTCCTACCAAGGGTGTTCAACGCTTTGACATAAGAGGAAAGTTGGCTCTAAGATATATTGGTCCTTTCCAAATTGTGGAGAAATGTGGCGCCGTCGCTTACCGACTGGAAGTGCCATCGCAACTATCTGGAGTTCATAATATCTTTCATGTCTCACAACTCAATAAGTGCTTGAAGCTACCTCGTGATGTTGTGATTCTTGAGATTGAGCAATTGCAAGAAGATCTCACTTATCCTGAATATCCTATTGGCATTGTTGATCAAAAATATTGAGTCACTCGCAACAAGACCACTAAGTTCTATAAAGTTCAATGGAGTAACCACTCTAGAGATAAAGCAACTTGGGAAACCTAATAATATCTCCAATCAAATTTTCCGGAGTTTCTTCAATCTCTGTAAGTGACCCATCCCGCTACTCACTCTTTCCTATAAATCTCGGGACGAGATTTTCTTTAATGGGGGAGGGCTGTAGCATTTCATGCTCTCGTAAACAAACAACCAAAATGGGGATGTGTTGAAGCTTAAAGAGAGAAATAAAAACCGGTTTAAGTATAAAAAAAACTTAAAAATTCAAATTTCAAATTCAAACCTTTCAAAAAGAGAAAGTTCAGAACTTTTAAAAACAAAAGCTATGAATTATGGGAACTCAATTCTAGAATGAAATTACTCTAAGGTTGGCCAAATTCTTCAAACTAAAGAGTCAAATCCAAAATTCTGAATCCTTAACGAGTACCTATCTTCCACATCCTGTAGTTTCGAATCCAGTTCGAAATTCTACATGATCCTAAAACAAAAGTTGTGCTTCCCAAAAATTTCTACCTCTCTGACAAGTTTCAAGATTTTTGGAATTGTGGAGGTAGTCTTTTCAGACCTCGAAAACTGGTCAACTGATTTGCCTTTAGCAGATTTTCCTATACTTATCGGTTAGCCGTTTTTAAAATTCAATATCTTTCAGATCCTTTCGGATTTATCTGTGCATGTTAGTTAGCGTGGAGATCACAGGATAAACAACAATTTTTCCCAAATTTCAAAATGTTCAGAGCACCGGAAATGTTCCTTTTAGAACCTTTAAGATGGTAAACTATCTGAACTATCTGACCTTGCGACAGATTTTTCAAGCCTCCTTGTCAATTAGGAATTTTCAAAATTCTATATCTTCTGCATTCTTTGAAAAACCTTGTACATGTCGTATATATTATAGAATATATGGTACAGGTTCATCCTACAAGTTTTAAGTCAATCCGAGGCTGGACCATTGCAGCCATATGGGACCCACACGTCAGCCTCTCAATTCTTCCTTTTTATCTAATCTCCACCCCAGCGAACAGCACGCAGCACCCTCTCGTTCTCTCCTTCCAGAGGCAGTCGCCATTGCCGCTGCCTTCTGGAGCTCGGCGCCCCGGCCCCTCAGGGTGTTCCGAGCCCTCCAAACCGTGCAGACGGGACCTCCACCGCCTACTCTTGCAAAGCCCCAACGCCCCCTCCAAATCTCCCATAGGTTGACCGTCGATTTCAACTTTTCCACATTTTCGAAGCTTCGAACTCGCCGACCGTTCTTCCCCAAATCCGGTGCAACCAGGTCGTCAACTTCCTCGATTACTCTCAGTTTTGAGTACACCACACTGGGGCGCACTCCTTCGGCAAGTTCATCGACCGATATCATGGACCTGTGCGCAGGGATTCTGCGGAAAATCCCGGCCGCCGTTGGAGCTCGAGGAGCTCTCTGTCGCCGACCACCTTCCGGCCTCCCTCGTACTTCCGTGCCCGCACCGGCCCTCTGCACACATCAGTGAAGCTCTTAGTGCAGGTTTCGGTGCTCCTCGTCCTCCGTACCGAGCTCCCCGTGCCGCCGAAGCCCGTCGTCTGCCGCCGCTCGCCGCCGACCCCCGTCCGGTGAGTTCGACTCTCCGGCGACCTCTTCACCCGCCTCCTCGTGTCGCGCAGCATGTGCTGGTGCAGAGAACCACTGCCGGCGCCGCAGGCTAGCTGCCTCCGGTAAAGCGCCGCCGTGGCCGGGAAGCCGCCCGCCATGGCTGGCCATTCGGGCCAGGCCGCCCGGATCCCGTGTGGACAGCGGATCCGGTGCGGGGCAACCTGTGGACCTCCCTGCGGTGTGGCCCCACCAAGGGCTGGAATTTCAATAATTCCGAAATTCTTTTGTTTAATACCTAAAAATTCGTGGAATAATGTAAAAATCATACTAATTCATACGAGCTCGAAAAATCACAAATAATACACCATTAAAATTCTCTCATCTTGTAGAATATTTTAGAACTATAAAAGTTGCATTTTCTACATTAGCATTATTTATATTAATTAAACAATGTGCAATATGCATTAGTACATATCTCCATTTCATGCATTCATAAAATATAAGAAATATATATTTACATTCTCATGATTAATTAGTATTATCCTGGAATTAATTAGAATTTATAGGCTTGTAGATTAATTATAAATAATTTATTACTTGTAGATGCTATTTAATTTATTAGAAATCAACCTGTTGCCAATAAATTGTAAAAATTTGATCAGAAATTAGTTTAGCACTTCTATGATTCAATGATCCAGTAAGATGTTGAATTATGCCTTTAAGAGCCATATTAACAAAATTTAAGAATAGTTTCCTCATTTTAACTAATTAAAATCATGTAATATATAACTATAATTAGCACATTGATGTAGTTTGGGTTCATAAAATCATTATCATATTGACCATGGTCATATCTTTGCTTGGCATATCATCGCATGAGCATATCATAGCATGGGTTAATTATAAATGCATGTATTTGCTTATTTGCATATCATCTAATGCATATAGGAAACGACGTTGAAGGCGAGCCAACTGGAGTTGCTGCTAAGGATCTGACTGTTGCTACTGTTCTTTCTCTTGCTTGTGCTAACATTCAACAAACCCAAGGCAAACCTGGTGCATTAACTCTATTTTAATTGTTTTACATTTTCTCACTGTGTATGATTAATGTACTGTGCATTAGGTTCTTAGGAGTTGACTAGAAATTTAGATTGCATATTAGGAATCCTTTCCCTAGGTTAAGTATTTTTGGTACAGGTAACTCGATGTAGAGCTAGGCTATGAGTCTTATTTAATGATACAAGTCGAGTGAATGAGAAACTTCACTCGCGAGCTTTAGGTGGCTACTATGCACATGAGAAGATGTTATGAAAGGATAAGGCTGGTTTAGCTTACCACATAAATGATGAATGTGCCGTAGTCCTGTCTGTGTCAGTTAAGGACCGGTCGAGTGTGGCCCCGCTGAGCAAGTTCGAACAGCACCGATTACATACTGGATATTGGAACCCAGGAAACTAATGTACCCCCTCTGTTCACTTTTATAGGTCGTTTTAGCTCTAGGCATAAGAATTAATGCTACGCAAAAAATGAGAAGAAAAGAGATAGAGATAGAGATTTATTGGAAAGAGAGAAAGTGTATTGGAAAGAGAGAAAGGTGTATTGGGAAGTGAGAATGACATATATTGAGAAACAAATTTTGAATGCTAGAATGACTTATATTTGTGAACGGAGGGAGTAGCTCAATACCGTAGTGGTTGGACGTAACCCTACCTCTCATTTGGCGAGGAGTTGAGAAAGACTTGTGTCTAACGATGGATGCACCCAGAGTGGTGATCATATAGAGAACCATGTTCTTGGGAGAGGTGCGTGTCGGACTGGCCCTATGACATTGTTATGAAAGGTTGCCATGTGCGACTTTCGAGAAGCGCGTACATGTCGTGTAATTCGGTTTCTCCAGCTGGATGTAAATCAATTATAATCGCTGCCCTTTATAGTAACGGGTACCACTTGTTCACTATGTCACATCGTAGTAAGAATGTGAATAATGAAGTGAATATGATTTGTTTGAGATATTTCCTGTACAATGCTTGGCAACCATGTTTGATATAGTTTATAGCGTAAACTAAATTTACATTCTTTGAACTTAATTTACCGCTAAAATATGAAAGTAAAGATCCACTACTAGCGCTATGTTTTTGGCCAAAGAACCCACTTATGAGTCAGCCTCCTCATATTTAGGAGTCGGCTGTAGTTAGCTATTTTGTCGAGTAAGTTTGCTGAGTAATTAGTACTCACGATTTGTTGTTTCCCTCTTTTTGTGTGTAGACTTTTTTGCAGGTTGGTGTGACTGCTGCGGCAAGATGGTGTGGGAAGGTGAACCCCCTGTGGACTGGTCTATTGACTGGGTTCCCTCTTCTCCTACCTCAGGTCGCGAGGACTGAAGCATGTCTTAGGGTGAGATATGTCTCAAGTTTAGGAAACTGTCGAGTGTATCCCTGTGGTGTATTTGCTTCCGCTCTGTTTGAAACTCTGTTTTTAAATATCTATCCCAAGACAACTTGAACTTTATTGTAAGACCTTAAATCGGTTTTCTATATATATTTTATCACTCATGTTGTACTATTTGGATATTATCGTTCAATATCACCCGATATGATCTTGCAGGCGAGCCGCCTCTGATTTTGGGGCGGTTATGCCACAACGTAGAAGGACATGGAGAAGCTAAATACGAGCAAGGGATGTTTCAAGACTTCCAATCCAACTCGGATTCGATTATTCCTCGGGAGTCCATACTAAAATGGATGTGCAGGTTGCATCTGGACTCCATTTTAGACATTCTAGACATGGATGGAAACCTAAGAAGATAAGATTTCCAACATATCTAATTCCATGCCAAACTTATTCTTGCATGTATCATGTTAGGCCCGTTAGGGTTTCGTCCAGGGGTCTTGCATGTCTCTTCACCCTTTATAGTTATTAGCCATCGCACCATTAGGATTCGGGTTTTACATAGATTATTCTGTTTGCATACAGTTTCACCGTCATACGGTTTGTGGGACCCCAATTTGTGGGTTTAATTTAGATTTTACATTTGTGTTGCATTCTTTCATATTCTTTCTTGTGTTCTTCAATTCCCAGGCAAGAACTAGCCTTTTTAGCAAGGTCAACTGGGTAGCGCATGGTTGATAACCATAGGAGAACTGTTACTGCAATTGTGGGGTTCGAAGAGTATTGATTTGAGGCCATATCGATTGTGTGTCACATCTCCACCAAAACTAGAGTTTTCATGAATTGACAGAAGATAAGAAACACGGATACACCATAACTGCCCAACAAGGCACTCACCGAACTATCCGGTGAAGACGCCGGACTGTCCACTGACCGTCAAAAATAGTAGAAACAAGGATTTTCTTTCTAAAATCAAGTGTCATCACCAAAATACCAAATAAACACCATTTTACTAGAAAGGGAACCCTCAAACACTCTTTTGCAAATATATAGCCCTACAGGGTTATTTTCGCAATTGTCAAAAAGAACAATCGATAAGAACCAAGGTGGTGTTTGGGTTCTGGGAATAGAGAGTGGGATAGGGATATGGAAATAGCAACAGAAGATCTCAATCATTTATTTCTTCATCTTATTAAATCCCAACTCTCCATTCAATTCTCAATCCCAATTCCACCTCATATTTCCCATTATCCAAACGCCACCCAAAGGTAAGAAGAGCCAATGAAAATATATGAACCTATGTTTACGGATCGGTTTAGTGGATAGCTCAGAGTCCATTAGACACATGGTTCGATGGCATGAAGCTCAAACTTTACTTTGGTTGGACTTATGGAGTTGTGCATCCATATTGAGCTTGTGAGCACACTCTCCAACTGAAACGTCTCCTTTGTGGTTACCTATATGCAATGCATGATGACAACAAGCTAACAATGCATGAAATTAAACATGCCATGATATATTAGCAAGATTAAAGATATTGCATAAGGTAAGTCTACTGAATGTCAAGTTTGAACTCATCTCATGTTTAGTCACTAATGAGCGAACGGCTTTGTCTTGAGTGAGCCAAACACCAACACAAGCCCTTCCCCATGCTCATAGATATCTTGAGCTGATTAAAGATTGACTAATTTTTTGTTTTTATTTTTATTTTTTTAATATGATGCATAGTGTGCAAACATCTAGTCCACAAAGGAGTCCTAACTACCATGCAAGACAAGAAAGAAAAACTACCGTTGCTATGTATAAGACATACCTACTCGATGAGTAAATAGACAGTGTACCCCATAGACATGTGTGGTAGACTTCTTGGATCTTCCTTCAAGCTTCAAGGTCCACCACCTGGCCTCTCTAGTTCTTCTTTCTCTTGGGAAACTATGAGAGATTTAGCATCATCTCTTGCTCCACGATCACTTTAGGGATCCAAATCCTTTTGATTGTACTCTTGACATCGGGAGGTCCAAGTGTCTTAGCCTTCACCTTAGCATCATTTGCCCTAAAAAGCATGTAGCGCACATTCTCTTGGTAAAGTTCAGCATTAGGTATGGACTTGAAGCTCCTCACTTTGGTGTACATTCAATAGTCTGTTGGATGTCTTGCAGGCATAATTGCTTTCAACTTTAAGCCACATATATGTTTCCCTCCAGCATAAAGACAAGTCCAAGGATCTGATTCCAGTTTGAAGACAGTTTCAAAGATTCACATGTTCCATTGAAAACTGATGTTGTATCTAAAAGTTACTCTTTCGTTCGCTAGTCACCGACACTGATTTGTGTTTCATGACACTCACACTCAACGGAGTGATGAAAAAATGACGCTTTTGTACATGAAGGAAAGATAACACCTAATCAGTAAAGCTCAATTGCATAAATTTGAAGGATAGAGCATAAGTCGGTGCTTTGAGTACCTTCGAGATTACAAGAATACTCCAAGCTGTGTCATGCTGTGCAATGAATATTTACAGGGGTGGACAGCACGATTAAGGTTTTAATAAATCTGTATGAAGGCGTGTATTAAGTTGGTAGCTCCTGCTTTAATGATTGTACCACGCTTCTTTTCCTTCTTCACTTTGATTTCTAAACAGGCTCCAAAAGATTGTCTTGGTGCACTCAACGAGCACACATTTTTCTGTAACTAGTCTAAGTGCACGTGGTATGCTACGGGCAGGGCAACATGATGCAATTTTTCTTCGATATGAGAAAATAATACGATGCAGCCTCGCTCTATTATGGACAAAAAAACATAACACAATTTCTACGATATGACAACAACTTGTATTAATACATGCTAAGCTTAAAAAAAAATTACGCAATACTAGCTCCAATTTTACCTTTGCACGATACCTTTTTGACTTGAACGAAACCAAAACTAATCCTAACTGAATAAATAAAAGAGTCAGTCTGCATCGTAGGGCCTCGTCGTTTGCTCATATCTAAACAAATTCTGATGATATACCGAGGTGGCAAGAAAGTAACAGGTGGTGTTTAAATAGATTCAGGAAAGAAAAAAACTGTAGCAACATGTATCTCTTATTTTCTCTCTCGTGATTAGAATTTTAGTTGAAGTGTGACACCGTAGAGATAGAGAGATGTCAGCAATTTGATTCGCCCCTACGGGTGTTGAGTCACCGCTCACCGCTGCCTGAAGGTTAGGGATCCTTGATAGGAACGCTGAGGCGCCGAGCTGTGGAAGTTGAAATCACCGTGCAGTGCTGTGCAGTGGTGCTGCGGTGCGGACGGGTTTAACAGAAAACGAATTCCAAAACGAATGAAGATGGATGAATTTAGTGTTTTTTTCCATTAGAGATAGAATTTGTGACACCAAAAATAGAGATAGAATTTGTGGCAAAAAAAATGGAATAGACGACGTTAACAAACTTATTTATTAGGAGAAGTCCGAGTGCCCGTGCTACCGGCAGAGCAATGTGATGCCTTTTCTTCGATACGAGAAAGCAATATGATGCATTCTCGCTCCACTATGGACAAAAAACATAACACAATTCCTATGATATAAGTATGACAACTTATATTAATACAAAGTGAGCTATAGAAAAAATAAATTTACACAATACTTACAATTTAACCTTTGCAAAAATGCCTTTTTGACTTGAACGAAACCAAAATTTATCCCAACTAAATAAAAAAATGAGTTAGTCTGCATCACAAGATCTCGTCGCCTACTCATATCTAGGCAGATTCTGATGATGTACCGAGACGACAAGAAAGTAACAGGGTCTCTCGTGATTAGGATTTTAATTGAAGTGTGACACTGTAGAGATAGAGGGATGGCAGTAGTTTGAGTTGCCACTACGGGTGTTGTAGTCACCGTTTAGTGATGCGTGAAGATTAGGGGTCCTCAACAGGGACGGCGACGCTTCGATGCTGTGAAAGTTGGAGTCACCATGCAGTGCTGTGCGAAGGTACGACAGTGGGGAGATGTGTTCTTTCCATTAGTAGAGATAGAGGGATGGAAGTAGTTTGAGTTGCCACTACGGGTGTTGGAGTCACCGTTTAGTGCTGCGTGAAGATTAGGGGTCCTCAACAGGGACGGCGACGCGTCGACGCTGTGGAAGTTGGAGTCACCGTGCAACGCTGTGCGAAGGTACGACAGTGGGGAGATGTGTTCTTTCCATTAGTAGAGATAGAATTGTGAAACCAAAAATAGAGATAGAATTTGTGATAAAAAAAAAGTGGGATAGACGACGTTTACAAACTTTTTTATATTACTAGTTCGAATGCTCATGCTACGCTACGGGCAAGACAACATGACGTATTCTCGCTCGGACACTCCGCTATGGGCACTGCAACGTGAAACGATTCTGCTACTATATAGTCATAACTGTTTGTATAATCCGTTGAGCTACAGGCAAAACAAATTTACACAATACCCACTCCGATATGGATGCAAAAGAAAATATATGTCAGTACATATGCAGTTTGTTTGTGATGGTCAGGGTATTGGCCCGTAGTCCAAATTATAATTGAAAACAAAAGAAATGAAAAAAGGTGCTTCTGATGATATAGACCCCTCTATATGACCCATTTATCATTGAAAAATATTTTATCAATACAGGAAAAGCAATAAAGCAATCAAGTATTTGGAAAATGACCATCAGTTTCTAAAAATTGTTGTTGCATGTATCCCAATTTCAGTCCCCTTACATGTTGATACATGACACAATTCTCAAATGCAACAAGAAGTTGCCACCCGCCGCAATCTGGTGCACCTGACTGCCATGATACGCTACAGGCAGAACAACATGATGTAATTTTTCTTTGATACGGGAAAGTAGGATGATGCATTCTCACTTCGCTATGGAAAAAATATGATACAACTCTTACGATATAAGTATGACAACTTGTATTAATACAAGCTGAGCTACAGAAAAATAAATTTACGTAATACTTGCTCCAATTTAACCTTTGCACGATGCATTTTTTGACTTGAACAAAACTAAAACTGATCCCAAGTGAATAAATAAAGGAGTTAGTCTGCATCACAGGACTACACCGCCTGCTCATATTTAAGCAGATTCTAATAATGTACCGAGGTGACAAAAAAGTAACAGGTGACGTTTAAACAGGTTTAGAAAAGAAAAGTATTGGAGCAACATGTATGTCCTATTTTCTCTCTCATGATTAGGATTTTAGTTGAAGTGTGACACCGTAAAGATAGAGGGATGGCAACAGTTTGGGTCGCTGCTACGAGTGTTGGAGTCGCCGCTCAGCGCTGCGCGAAGATTAGGGGGTCCTTGACAGGGATAGCGACACACCCACACTCTGGAAGTTGGAGTCACTGCGCAGCACTATGCGAAGGTGCGGAGGTGGGGAGGAGTCTAATAGAAAGTAAATACCAAAACAGACAGAGATGGATGGCTTTACTGTTCTTTCCATTAGAGGTAGAATTTGTGACACAAAAAAGTGGGATAGGCAACATCTACAAACTTATTTATTAGGTGTAGAGTTGGGGAGGAGTTTAACAGAAAGCAAAATCCAAAACGAACAGAGATGGATGGCTTTATTGTTCTTTCCATTAAAGATAGAATTTTAGAGATATAATTTGTGACACCAAAAATAGAGATAGAATTTGTGACACCAAAAAAATGAGATAGACAACGTTTACAAGCTTTTATATTAGGAGAGATAGAAGAGAAGTCGAATAGTATGGTCAACGAATAAGCATTGTTTGGAACGCGGGATTCCATTAGCATTGGAATAGGAACACACATAATTTCAAAATGCAGAAAGGTTCCTACAAAAATGTTTTGCTAATGCAATAAATAGAGGAGACGTGGGAATTTTGATGTTTCAATCCTGTGTTACAAAGGGCTCCATAGAATCTTTTTTCCTATATGGTTCAAATCCTATGAAATTCCTTCAGTTTTCCTTCACTCTAATGAACCATAATCTTTTTTCGGTGAATCAACAGAAAAGATAAATGCATAGAAGTAACGTGACCCTGCTTGGTCTATTCGTTCTTAATGAGTACATGGTTCCCGATCTTCCGTCAGGTCGGGATAACTCTCGATTTGGTGGAGATGCGATACACAATCGATCCGGCCTCAAATCAATACGATTCGAACCCCGCGATCGCAACACCACTTCTTTGGTTATCAACCGTGCACACACGATTGATCTCGCCAAGAAGGCTAATCCATGTCTGCGAATCGAAGAACACAAGCAAGAACAAGGAAGAATGCAACTCAATTGCGAAATTCTAATTAAACTCACAAAGTTAGAAAACCAACAGACCGTCAAACGACGAAACTGTTTGATAATAGAAGAAAACTAATCAAAACCTATCTCTAATAATGATGGCTACTGTTTATATAGAGGATGAGACATCCTTAGGGGGAAACCCTAATACTAATGGGTCTAGAAAAGATACACGGCCCAAAGGCCAAAAGATAGTGTCGCAGCACTAGGTTAGTTTTTGGATGTCATCATGTTTTGGCGATTGCTGGATATCTAAGAAGTATTTTTGCACGAGATTAGATCCGTTGGAAAGCTTATCTCTTTAGCTTTCCGTACATATCTAGAACGTCCAAAACCAAGCTTGTATGAGACCAGTGCATCCGTTTTATTACAGGCTGCTCCTGGAGTCTGAGTCAGACTCGAACCCGAATTGTTTGGATTTTCTCCGAGGTCAAACGTGCGGTTCTGATCTTGAGCATCTCCAAGTCCTTCTTCATGCTTTCCTTGACTCTCTCCAATGTTTCTAATTATGATAAAGTTATTAGGTAACAATCTATTCTCAAAGAAAGAAAGACATGTGTTTAAAAACGAGCTCACCTCTAATCTCAACTGTCGTGCGTGAGTTTCATCAATACTAATTTGAGGAGTTTTGTGTGTATCTAAAGGAGAGATGTCCTCATCATACTCCCCTTCTTGTTTTGGAGTCGTCCTTGACTTAAGTTTATTATCGGAACCTTGACTCCACCATGCTCTGTAACCTGCATGAAAAGATGGAGGCCACGAGGATATTTGAATGCAATCACTTGGTGTATAAAAATCTTTGTAATCTCATCATTCTCCCCTTCTTAATGGAAGTACGTCATCGGCTTGCTCCCTTGGATGTCATGATACTTCTGTAAATGGTTAATAACAGGAGTGCACAAATAGCTAGAAATATCACAAGATGCAAACAAGCCATCTTTGCGCACTAAAGCATCATATGGAGTATTTTCTCATAAAAATCAGCAAGATCAACTTTTTGCCAAGATATATTTTTGAAATAATCCGCACGATCAGCATCATTATCATTCTTATGAGAAGCTATAAAGTGTGTTCTCTTAGAAAAACTAGATAAACATGACATGGAATGATATTTTGTATTTCCATCACCTAGTTTGTCATTTCTTTTCACCATGCAAAAGGATTTCAAACTTGAGCAAATACAAACTCTATGCACCATAAAGACACCTCTAGAATCATAATTGCCTATAACATAAAAATTGGTTCTAGTTAACAAAGGCAATTTAGGTTTCGAAAATATCATCCTCTCTACTGTGGAAAGGTCACAAAAAGAATCATATTCAATATAACCCACAGTGTTCGGAGAAGACAACAATTTCAGCTCATTATTTTGACCTGTAATGGGTGTGAAATATTTAAATTCAGCACTAGTGAATGGATAAAAATTAGGAGTATTAAATTTATTCACTTCTTGTTGCATAGGAAGAATAGAAATATCTACACACAACCTTTCCTTATCACAAGAACTAGTGGGCAAATCAAACATTGACGAAGATAAAGGTATAAAAGGTGATACTAGCGGTTGCTTTATAAAAGTAGGATAGACAAGAAATTTCAGCACAACAAAAATATTATCACCTTTTGTAGATCGATGTTCAATAAGTTTCTTCTCATTTTCGGCAATACCTTTTGGCGTGTTATCATCAGTCTCATCTTGGGCTATGCATAGAACATTGTATATCTCTTCTTTCTCCATGTATGTATCACTTTCATCTTTTTTTTATCTCAATTTCCTGCAAAATGTTAGATACAATAGGAGGTACAGTACAAACGCCTCCTTCAAAGAGTGTTCATAACAACTAGACATAGATTTCAAAGATGTATCAACAAAAATTTCTGTCATTAAAATTTTAGCATCACTCCATGTTCTAGGATATTTTTTGTTATATATAAATTTTGGGACAAAGTTAAAGCATGATCAACTAATGCACGACCAACATTCAAAAGCTTTCTCCTTTCACTCATCCGGCATTGTCCAAATAGATTATCCATCTCTCTTTTACAAGCAATATAATTAATAGAATTTAAACCATTATATAAAGAAAGAGATGAAAGAATATAATTACTCGTGGAAGGAGAGGATGTAGCAATGGTCGGAACCTTATGCGTCTTTTGATCACGTGCGACATCTCTCTGAGGTGGATTACATCTCTTAAAGCTTGCCAACATATTGTTCCAAAACTCAATGCGTTTTTTACAGTTTGCATCGATATTATCAAGGACTCTTTGCAAAGCAGGACTCACATTGTATTCACCTCCTTTTCTTCCTATCATGGTTAGAAAAATAGCATATGGACAGCACAAAATATTATTCCTACAGCTACAGTGGGATGGGTGGTAAAAATTTCACAAAAGGAAACGTCTTGCCGAGCTCTTGCAAGGTTCTTACCAAAGCAAAGCAAAGGATGGTGCAACCAGTGGCAGAAGAAACCAGAGAGTCATAATTCCACAATTGCAGGGTCAAATACAGTGCTGATTCGAGGTGGATATGTGGAGCTTGTATGACTGAAACAATGATTAGTGAAACACAATTCTATAATAGATTGTAATATTGAATAAGTGTTCTAAGTATTATGTTCTAGTTGCTTTCTCAATCTTATAAAAAAATTCATATGTTACAAGAATATGAATGAAAATATCAAAGAGCAGCAACAACACAAATGATAAGGATCCAGAAATCAGTAAACTGTTCAGCACCTAAAAAAAATCAGCAAAGATTAATTTCCGGCTTCTAGATCTTCAATTTTTTTATTTTATTTTTCTAATATTTTTCTCTGAACCAGAGGCACAAATGATGGCACACAACCAAATTTCAGATCAATATGATGAAAGATGTGGCTTGGAGAAAATCTTGAATTTATGTTAAATCTGTGCTGAAACTTTGGAGCTCGAAAACAGAAACTTCTGTTCTGAATTTATTGAATATAGGATCGTCAGAGGAAGGGAAATTTTTTGTAGATATCCGAAAAGTACTTATATATATCTAATTGGAGTACAGAAACAAAAGTTACGACTATTTTAATGATGGATCTCCAAATCTGATTTTTTTGAAAGGCTGAAAACAGATTCGGATTTCAAATTAGATGCGAATTTTATGAACGTTTTTGTAGATGATTGAGCAGCGGATAAATATGGAGAGGTGGATTTATGAAGTGTGGATCTGGTTGTGATCGAATTATGGGGTGGGTGGGTGGTATAAATTTCAATGCAAAAGAAACAATTAACAAATGTGACACGATAACAAATCTGAATACGACGTGGATGAACGATGAAGTAAAACACCTGAATACAAAATGATCATAAAATTCAACAACCAAAATATAAACTAAGGACATAAATTCAACACTACAGACTCTGAAATAAAATTATGCAAAGGCTAAACACGGCTTGGACAGGGGAACACCTAACGATCTAATAATTTTTTTTGTAGCGGCTTTTCTGTGGACGATAGGATGAATTCAAAATAAACAAGGATAAAAGTGAACCTAACGGTATACCTGAAGCTCTGATTACCACTTGATGTATACGTGGTTCTCGATCTTCCGTCAGGTCGTGATAACTCTCAATTTAGTGGAGATGCGACACACAATCGATCCGGCCTCAAATCAACACGATTCGAACTCCGCAATCACAGCACCACTTCTCCTCTGGTTATCAACCATGCACACATGATTGACCTCGCTAACAAGGCTAATCCTTGCCTACGAATCGAAGAACACAAGTAACAACAAGGAAGAAAGCAACTCAATTGCGAAATCTTAATTAAACTCACAAAGTTGGAAAACCAACAAACCATCAAACGATGAAACTGCTTGATAACAGAAGAAAACTAATCAAAACCAATCTCTAATGATGGCGGCTACTGTTTATATAGAGGTTGAGACGTCTATAGGGGGAAACCCTAACACTAATGGGCCTAAAAAAGATACATGGCCTAAAGGCCAAAAGATAATGTCGCAGCACCAGGGCAGTTTCTGAATGTCATCTTATTTCAGCGATTCTCGAAGATCTAGGAAGTATGTTTGCACAGGATTAGATCTATTGGAAATATTATCTCCTTAGCTTTCTATACATATCTAGAACATCCAAAACGAAGCTCGTATGAGACCAGGGCATCTGTTTTAGTACAGGCTGCTCCTAGAGTCCGAGTCAGACTCGAACTCGTGTTGTTAGGATCTCCTTTGGTGTCGAACGTGCGGTTCTGATCTTTAGCATCTCCATGTCCTTCTTCATGCTTTCCATGATTCTCTCCAATGTTTCTAATCATGATAAAGTTATTAGGTAGCAATCTATTCTCAATGGAAGGAAGACATGTGTTTTTTATTATTTAATCCTTTTTTAATTAGTATTAAAAAAAACTGCACTGAACTAAATTTCTAAATCTAGACCGTTTTAGTCACGTCAATCGTCGTGGCGCGACTCATGAAGGAGTCGAGCCACGTGGACCGGCGCGAGCTAAGCCACGTCAGCCAAGGAATCCCGGCTGGACGCCACGCGAGTCTTGCTGAGAAAACTGGTGTGACTGGAGTCACGCCCATCTATTTGACATGACTCTAGCGCTTGTGACGCGGCCGCCAGCCCCGTGTGGCTTTGTCCTCTAGTCTTCTTCCTCGCACGCCCGCGCGCTCGCCTTCTCTCTCCTCGCCGCGGCTTCTCCTCCAAAATCTGGCGAGGATCAGCTGTCCCCCTTCCTCAAACTTGGAGCATTTTGTCCTTGAAGGTAGCTCTTCCATTCCATCCGAGTAGATTTATTTTTCATGCATGTTTTGTTAGGTTTTAGGTACGTAGGGTTTAGTAAAATTTGAGATTTTTAGTTGATGATTTGCACGAATGTGGTTGTTTGAGGCATGCTATATCAATAGATTATCATATTGCACCGCGATATAACGTGTATGATTGTGTGCAAGTGTTATTTTTCAATGTTTACTAATTTCCATTTTTTTTTGTTTTGTGATAGATAATTTTTGAAAGCTAGAGTGGTATTTGTTGAATGGATCGTATAGTTCGTTTGTTCCATCATTGCATTTTGAATGAAAATGGTGAAGTGGTTAAGAGGTGCGAAGAAGTGTTTTCATTTGGAAAACCACCTTCGTTTTGTGAAGTTGAGTCAAGAGTGAAGTCTATTGTTGGAGTGGATAGTGATCTTAAGTTTCGTGGTCGGTTTGATTGGGAAGTGACGGTAGAGCGCATTACATTTTGTTGAAATTAGCTTCAAAAGATGATTGCAACCTTTATAAGAACTGTTTGAAGGATGTTCAAGTGAAATGTGCTGAGGTTATAGTTGATATAGTTGAGGAGAAAGAGGTTGGTCATATTCCATTACCATGTGAAGATGTGTGTTTGGAGGAGGAGCCAATTGAGGTATTGACTGCAGCGGAACCTTGTTTGGAGCAGAATAAGGAGAACCCATCAATGTCATCAATGTATGATTGGATGGTTGTTAACAATAATTTTAATGAGGAAAGAGAACTCCAAGAAGAAACATATTCGGAAGGGTTGGAGGAGTCATCGTCAGATAGTGAAAGGGGTGATTTTCATGATAACAAAGTAGGTTCCGAAGATGAGGATGTTAGTGATCTTGATGGAGCACAACGTGCTTCTCATGAGAACATAGATGGTGATGTTGAAATAAATTGGAGTAGAATATATAGTGAAGATGAGTTACGTGCATTGGAAGATATGAATGTAAGGTTACCTAAGGGGCCAATGCATGCCGACCTTACTAGGACGGAGGATGCTAGAACGGACAATGGCTTTATGGGATCAACCTAGTGATAGCCAAAACCCTTTCATCAATAAGGGTATGACTTTTGAGACTCTAAAATATCTCAAATATTTTTTTGAGGACTATGCAGTGCGGCACCATAGACCTTTCTGTGTGTGTAACTCGAACAAGAAAGAGAGGTACACAACCAAGTGTCAGCATGCAACATGTCCTTGGAGTGTTTGGACCCGTATACAAAAGAAGCATGGTGGATGTTGAAAAGTGACCAATGTGAAACAACCACACACATGCAATACAGCCATATTAAGCAAGTGCATTCAAAATGCACGGTGAGGTACCTTGGACTTCTCATTGCTCCAATGTTATGGGATGACTACAACATCACTGTTGCTTCTCTTATTGAGCCTATATATGGTTTCACCGGTTACCGTGTGAAATATGACAAGGCATGGAGGGCGAAACAGTTCGCCATGGCCAAACTTTGGGGAGATTGGAAAGAGTCTTATAATACTGTTACTAGAATTCTGAGTGCAATTGCTCATTACAATCCGTAACAAAATATTTCATAGATACCAAGGAATACTAGGTACCGATGGTGAGGGAATGATGAAACCTGTTCTCCATCGTGTGTTTTGGTGCTTTCCTCAGTGTGCAGAAGCTTTCAGTAATTGTTGACCAGTGATTAGTGTGGATGCCACTTTTTTGACCGTAAATACAAGGGTACATTAATGGTAGCAGTTGGCATTGATGTCAAAGAGCAATTGATTCCTCTAGCATTTGCCATCACGGAGAGTGAGAATAACTCGAGTTGGTCATGGTTTGTTACACACACAAGACACCATGTTGTAAGGTCAAATAGGCAGATATGCATGATTTCAGATAGGCATAAAGGTCTGCTTAATGCTGCCTCAGAGGAACTCCATGGATACCCTCCACTGGTTCATAGGTGGTGCATGCGGCACTTTGCTGCGAACATATGGAAAAGACAAAAAAGCAAGGACGTTATCAAATCTCTTAAGAGCGTTTGCATGGCTATGGAGGAGAGACAATTTAACAAACAGTTAGAAGAGTGCTGTAATCTTTTAAATGACAGTGCAAAAGAATGGTTGGATCAACAAATGCCAGAAAAGCATAAATGGGCTCTAGCTTGATGATGAAGGATTTAGATATGGCTCAATGACAACAAATGTATCAGAAGTGTTCAACAATGTTCTAAAAGGGATCCGCGGATTGCCAGTTTCCGCTATTATAGAATTCACTTTTCAGAAGTGCAATTTCTATTTTGTGAACTGGTGGTTGAAGGCACGACGAGGCATTGAAGCTACAGATAAATGGGGAGCCCCCATAGTTAAACCCTTGAATACTCAAGGGCTTATCTCAACTAACCAACAAGCTCATCTTTTCAACCCAAGACAATTTATGTACGAAGTTAGATCTGTTTGTCACATGAACATTGGTCGTGTATTTAGTGTGGAGATAGGAGACAATGTTACATGCACATGTTGGACACCTCAATTATTGCATGTCCCATGCACACATGTCATCACAACATGTTGAGTTAGAGGTGTGGACAGTGAATTTAGTACATATTTGAGTCCATTCTCCACGTAGCAAGCATGCCTCAAAACATGGGAATCCACCTTTGAACCATGTCTTGATAAGAGTAGATGGCCAGAGTACACTGATCTTGACTACATTCCAGATGTTTTCTTATGTAAGAACAAAAAGGGTAGGCGAAAGATAAAACGACTACAAAATGAAATAGATGATATGGAAAAAGGGTATGACCTTGATGCTTACGGTTACGGTGATTTTAACGAGGACCCTGTACACCAACGTTGTTCTATATGCCATGAAGAGGGCCATCGAATGGAGAGGCATAAGTTAGGTCCCAAGAACAAACCAAAAGGTCGTAGTAAAAGCGGACGGAATACAACAGCGGGGAGTAGTTCCTCACAAGTATAAAAATGCATTGAATGCTTTCAAGTTTCTGTTCACTTATTATTTTTTATTCGTACTCACTAACTATTTTGTATTACAGGCACATGGCGCCCCACCCGGTCTTCCCGCTCCTTGACTTGTATTACGACACGAAGCATCGAGCCCACCTCTTGGTTGACGAGCGACGCGTAAGTCCATTTTCAAATATCATCACTCTTTTGTACTTCTTAATGATGGTGACCGTTGCTCACATGTGATTGTGTTCAAATTGCAGTTTCTACGACCGCTTCGTGCCCGCACCCACAGTCCGCTACCGTGGGACGAACGGTATGCGCCGTTCATAGGACGAGCTGGTTTTCTACCATTTGCTTGCATCGTTAATGCGGGGTTATTGACAATGGACGTCCCTGCATTGACAGCACCGGTAGATCAATGGCGACCGGAGACCCACACTTTCCACTTGCCATGTGGGGAGCTCACCATCACTTTGATGGATGTTGCTATGATACTTGGGCTACCCATTGACGAAGCAGCAATGTGTGGTTGGGTGCAACCGCAGGGGTGGCGTGATCAAGCTAACCATCTTACTGGAATGAGGCCCTCTGATCCGGTCCAAGATACAAGAGACTCGAAGACATCTGGAGTCAGTTCCCATTGGTTCCGCTAGAACTTTGGTGCATTGCCCGATGGTGAGCTCCCAGATATTGTCATAGAGTGTCATGCGAGAGCTCGGTTATGGTACTTGTTAGGTAGTTACCTGTTCCCCGATGCTAGTGCGAACACGATATCCTAGATGTTTCTACCTATTTTGAGCCAGCCATAGGAGGACATTAGTGCGTACAGCTGGGGATCTGCTACACTTTCTTGGCTGTATAGACAGCTTTGTGTTTCTTGCCAGAGGAGTAGAGAGAATGCCAATCTTGGAGGTTGTGCGTATCTTCCTTCAAGTATGGATGTGGGAGCACTTTCCAGTTGGCAGGCCGCAGCGAGGACCTCTGGAGGTTTGTACTACGCCTTACTTTTAAATACATGCATGCTTCTCTAAATGTTGGGTATTTGAAGACTAGTTTGTTCTCAAATTTCATAGGTTTGGAGTCACGAAGATGAAGGGTCCAGGCCTACAGTTGCTTTCCTATGGAAGAACTGCATTAATGTCACCGGCAATGCTCAAAGACGGTATCTAGGATACACAAACGAGCTTGATGTGCTAACTCAAAATCAAGTACGTTTCTTTTGTGATACCCTTTTTGTATACTATCTATTTTCTACACATGTATTTGTGCATGTTGTTTTTTTCAGGTCACTTGGATGCCATATGAGCGCGAAGAAGTTCTTCAAATGGCCCTCTCGGACATGTGTAGACGTGACGCTAATTCTTGGAGGTGCGAGGTTCCACTCATATTTTTCTATGTTGTGGAATGGCACTTGCCCCAACAAGTCATGAGGCAGTTTGGGCGCTTGCAGGAAGCCGATGTCACGCATACAAGAATAAAACAAAATTTACACAAGTAACCTCTTCTACTATGTTTCATTGTTTTCTTTGTATTACTACATTAATACTAACATACACAATAACATAATTGACAGGAGAAAGCAGAAGGGTGCATATGATTGGGCAGCCAAGCACGAAGCATATCTTATCATGTGGAACCAATGTCATGACCAAAGGACACACTACTTGGATGGCTCTCACCACCTCGTATGGTTGCAGCAGAATTCACGTCTGAAGATCCGGCCATCTTTGACTGAAGGCCATATTGCCGATTTATCGGATTCCGATGACGATGACGAGATTGTTGACGACTATGATACAACAAGAGCTGGAACACAACCTGAGAGGGTGCCATTGGAGGACTATACAGTATGTCCCGTCGACGTCCATGCACTCCTAGTCATACGCTTCCTTTGACATTGCATTATACAGGCTGTGCAATTTAGTCATCTTGCTAATAAAGTTGGAGAAGCATTGCGCTATCCACGAGGTTCTCAGCACGCTGAAGGTGCCCTACGAGCCTTTGTCGTGGTACATTTCTTGTCTTTGAACTCCACATCTTTACGTTTTCGTCAATGCAAGTACTTACATGCAACGTATACAGAGGATGCGTAAGAGCTGCCGTCGACTTGCACTTAAGCTCAACTGTATCAACGCACGTGATGTCCAACCACCGGCAGCATTGCACGGCGAAGCCTTCAGCGCTCGCGCTCTTATGCCATCGTCCTCAACTTGTGCATGCGAGCAATCCGATGACAACGATAGCGCGGCTCTACCAATGATTAGCCACATCAGACTCAAGTTCTGTACTTCATTTCGTATCCTTTTATTGTGTCGGCTTGCTTTATCTAACAAAACTATGATACGCAGGACATTATTGGGTCGTCGCAGTTCCAAGATGCACCACTGAGAGGTCAGCATGCGATGCCAGCTCCTTGCCATCGCCTAGATGGACGTAGAAGGGACGTTGACAGCGGCAATGTGCTTCCCACTAATCAACCCCGCCAGAGAAAGAGGAACAGGCCGTTCACACCTGGTTCTTGAAGCATTTAAGTTGATGATCTATGGTTGTTGAACGATGTTGAACTATGTTTGTTCTATGAGACATGGATGTTGAACTATGTGTTTGTTGAACTATGTTTGATCTATGAAACATGGATGTTGAACTATGTGTTTGTGTTGCTCGGTTTGTTCTATGACACATGGATGTTGAACTATGTGCTTGTATGTGCTTATGAACTTGTTGCTTCTATGCATGTTCAACTATGTGTTTCTGCTGAATTTATTGTATGTGCTACTAGTTTGAACTCTGTGTGTTGTCGCTAAATCAGTGGAGTTTACAATTCAATTCTGTGTGCATACAGGAATCACGCCATCTGAAGTGGTGTGACTTAATACAGGAGTCCGCCAGACCATCTGGCACGACTCAACTGGCACCAGTCCAGGTGCTCTCTTGATTTTGCGCACCGGTGGCGCGACTAAATTTGGCAAAAATTCCTCGAAACTCTCTGCTTTGTGGCAGGCCGTGGCGCGACTAGTCATGCCAAACTGTCTGGCGTGACTTCGTCGATCCAAGGAACTCTTTGGTTTTTTGCCGTCCGTGGCGTGACTAGTCACGCCATTAGGCTGGTGTGACTTCTGTCGCAAAATTTTTCCAAACAAAGCCAGTTATGATGGCCTGACTAATTACAAAATTTAAAAAAATACATACTACGAGAATGAAATGTTATGATCATACGAGATAGTGACATTCGAAAAATAAATTATGTGACATACAAATAGATTCTACAATGGTACGTCATACACATACGATTACATAGAACAGGACATGGTAGGGTAAAGAAATACGCAGCGGAATTACAAACTAAGAGAGCGACGACATAGAACAGTCATACACTTAAGATTACATCTCACAATAATGATGGTTCTATTAGAACTAAGAAGACGATCCAGACGCATAGTACATACCCTGCGCATAGTTTGTTGGCGGTGGCAGCGGTGGATTCACAGGTCCGAACTTGTGATGAGGCACTTGCAAAACGGATCATCGCACATCGTAGGATCATCATCAATGATGCTTATAATATCACAGGGATCACCAACACGTCTTTGCAAGTCACGTAACTCCTCGTACAAATGATTAATTCGTTGTTCAAGAAATTTGATGTATGCTTCGGTCGTAGGAACAGGAGCTGGGTCAATCTAGCAAGTCCAGCCACAGTTTTCTTCATCGTAGTACCACTAAATAATGAAATGAATATTACGAACTACCCGTAACATAAACAATGTAAAAGAAAGAAAATAGGTAACAACGTACTAACCTCTCCCTTAGGGCATCGAAAGAAGCAACGATCAGATCCGTCACCTTCCACCTTCATTTGTACAACGCATTTCAGCCCACGTGTGCACTTCGGTCACTCTTCCTTACGACTGTCGTATGACGTAATGGATTTCTTATACCAAAATCTCTCCATATTTGTATTGGAAACTCAGGAATATGTTGCTCGTACCAAGATGGACCAGAACTCTACGCAAGAATCTTCACTGTTTACACAGCGAATCTCCACTGTTTACGTATGCGTGTGTTTGTACGTTATCTTTTTGTGCACGTCTACTAGTTTACAATATTCATAAACGACAAAGAAAGATGTAGTTTAATGAATATGGTGAGAGAGGGTACGGTCATTTTATTCATTAGTTATTGGTACATGGGAATACATAACATACATAGACTGCATAATACATCATACCATTGATAAATTGCGTTCCCTTCTAATCTGTGCCAGAAAAATGTCTTCTTATATGGGCACAGCGACGTCTAACTATTTCATCATATCGCATCTTCAGTCCTATCTCTCTTTCAGGTAGTTGTTGTTGGGTATCAAGTATTGTGCGTTGCATCCTCTCATACTCTTGCATACGTGTATAGTACTCGGCATCACTTTCTATTTGTGTGATATATGAAAGATTGTTTGGCACAAGACTGTTGTCTAACCATTCTTCAAACTCACATAAACGTAAGTTGCTGAATGATGTACTATCGTTACCTGACAATAAGGTTCCAATTCCGGACAATGAAAATACCTACGACCATGATATATGAAAAGTTTAGCTTGCTCTCCACATTCACAGAATGGCCGATCTTCCTATGGTGGTATTTCTAGCCTCAGATTTGCGTTGGATGCCATTGTGATCTGTGATATGAGAATCGTTTACTCCAACTCCATTTTATAGGCACAAAAGCAAGGGTGCATGGATCAAGTCCATGTCTGCGGGATTCTGCACCTCACATGGGATGGTCCAAATTTAGCAGAAGACCATTATTAATGCTTTGTGACACTGACGTGTCTGTTGCAAGTGGCATTGATTTCTTTCGCATTAGATTCCTGAGCTGTTGCTGCAGAGATCAGTATGACAGGTCACATTGATAGGTACGACATGTCACATTTACATGGGTACGCGATTACAAGCTTAACATAGTGTACGTTATATGGCAATAGCACAACATCAAATTAGTAACATTGTTCATACGCTACTAATACTAAATCATCAGAACAACACATTGAAAGAACCACAATAATAAGTACTACATGTCTATCGCGCCAACAACAACAATAAAAATAAGTTCATACATCATTGTTAACATTAATTAAAATGAAGGAATGATAATTAGTCATCTACTTCGTCACGTGGGTTCATGATACTTTTGCCTTTGTCTAGGCAGGCCACCATTTCTTTTATCACATCCGCATCATATTGCAACTTCTTATTTCTCTCCTCTTCTTCCTGTCTCCTCTTTTTCTACTCTCTTGCCTCTTCTTCTTACTCTAGCCTTCTCTTCTTTTTGCTCTCCTCCAACCTAGCAAAATATGATTCACAGGAATGTGGGTCCTTCAGTCTTGCCTCATAATAAGCTTTTTCTCTAGCTCTTTGAGCTTCTAACTCCTTCTGACGATACTCCTCTTGGTACACTGAAGCGGCTAGCTTCTCCATCATTTCTTTACACCATGACATACACTCTAAAGCCATAGCAAATGTTGTATGCCATGGCAGGGACAAATGATTCCATGCCTCTTTAGAAGGATACTTCTCTCGATTCTCCCTCCAATACTTCAATGCAATCTCATAGGCATCATGCTTATCCTTCCTTTTATCAAGTCCAAACTCTCTCTGGATTGTTTCAATGATTCATTTTGGGGGACATGTCAAATATTCATACCGGATCTCTTTTCTTCTGCTTCTCAAAACCTCCTCCCTTTATTTAGTATTATACAATTTGAGCTGCGCGTAAAATTCGTCCTGATCTCTCCATTCCTCCTAGTTGCACCTCCGTGTGTGCTGCATAATAAAGTACAAGTTGTATTTCATATCGAACTGAAGTGAAAATGAGTATGAAGAATGCAAACAAATAGCACAAAATTAGTATATTAACCGTGCATCATCATCACCTACTGTGTTGTCACAATACCATCCAAATGCTAGCTCCGACGGCATTGACACAAAACCTCAGGCATCTCATTGCATGGCAAGTGTAAATTGTTACTCAAATCTAGGCAATCTTCAGGTTTTGGATAGTGAGATTTTGGACCACGTATCCACTCCTGGAAGTCATACATTCGCCCACAATCCTGCATGATGACATGGTACTTGTTAATATTAAGCAATGTCACGAATTATCACAAACATTACTTCACATCTAACTTTACTAACCATGAACTTCTTAGGACAACGAGAAAATAGAGTGTATGTTAAACCAACTGGCGGCCTTTTTAGCTCGGCCCGAGAACCACAATTGAACAATGGCGAATTGCGGATACGTATTTTTTATGCTTCTGCCTTCTCCTCATCCGTCATAGGAGGAGGATTTGGTGGCGGAGGTAACCATCGCTCGAAAGCTTCATAACGTACCATCTCCTATGGGTCATGTGAAAGTAGTAGAATTCTCTCATCAACCCTCTCTGAACCATCAATTCATTGAAAGAATTTGCAACTACTCCAATGACTCTGTAAAATCATTGTTAATCATATGTATTTCTTTATTTTTTTTAATGTAATCTTTCCTTAATGAATACAATAATCTTACATAGCCTTTGTTAGGACACGTATAATATATACGTGCTACCGTTGTTGGATGTCTGGACTGAATCCCCTCGGCAACGGAATTACATTCACACCTAGGAACAGGAAGCGGTGGAGGCACTTCACCATCCGTTGACATTGGGGAACTGTAATCTTTCTTCAGCTCTTTCGGATACAAATGACCCCACTTAGCCTAAACAAATGATTTAAAATGACACATCTTAATACAAATGATACCTAAAACAAGTAAATTTCTTCTACTTGTCACAAAAAATTCGTATATTCCACTGAACCCTAACTACTGCAAACCCAAACAAACATTCGTGAAAAACAAATCTACGCTGAGGCTTGATCCAGGGCGCATTTTGTAGGTGAAGTCACCCAGACGGAGAGAGAAAGAACACGTGCGTGCGTAAAAAAGAAGTGACGTGACTCGCGTGGCGTCCAGCTGGGATTCCTCGGCTGACGTGGCTCAAGTCGCGCCGGTCCACGTGGTGCAACTCCTTCGTGAGTCACGTCACGACGATTGACGTGACTAAAATAGTCTAAATTTAAAAATTTTGTTCAGTGCGTTTTTTTAAATATTAATTTAAAAAAGATTAAATAAAAAAACTCCGAGCTCACCTCTGATCTCAACTGTCGTGCGTGAGTTTCATCAATACTAATTTGAGAAGTAATTTGAGGAATCTTGTGTGTATTAAAGAAGAGATGTCTTTATCAGTTCTAGGCTTCTAGCATGCTAGTCCCATTATCGAAACAACTATGCGTTTGCCATCGAAGAAGTAATTCCCTATTTGCAAGCAGCGTGTCAATTGAGACAAAGTGGCAAACACAAGATCAAGGGCAGTATTTGTAATGTTGCGCATAAAAATGTTACTTTATTTTTCGAACCAGGGAAATCCACAAGAAACGACATTGCTTCTATCTAAAATATCCAAACGACCTCTTGAATGAGAAAATGCTCTCGGGTCAATTTATTCCTCCATCCCCGTAGTGGACAGGACTGGCACTGGAAACAATCTGGACAAAATAATGAGGTCTCGTTTGGAACGCGAGATTTTTTTTAGTTTTTTTATTTTTTCTGTAAAATTAAAATAATTTTTATAAAATTTCTATATAATTTATATAAAATTTCTGCGTTTAAAAGAGACCTCAGATTGTTAACCACTAGCACAGCGACACAGCGTTTGAATGGATTGGGTCGGGTCATATATACGGCGACCTTGGACAAGTTCCCGCAGGTCCAGGAACAGGTGTTCTCGTACGTCCGCAGTAATTATACCGCCATACGTGGCCTACGCCATCCATCGTCTAAGTTCGTTAGCCGGACCAGAGCCACGCGTACAGCCTGGAGAAAACGAAGCTGCCAGAGCGAGTAGTCACGGGCAGGGGTGGCCGCCGTCGGCAACCCGGGACGAAGGCCAGGCGACAACCAACGCCCCGGCGGCCCGGTCCTGGCTGTTGGTCCCGCCAGACATCTCAGTTTCTGATTGTAAACTTCTGGGACCGGTTCATGTGCGTGGCAAAGGAGTACTTCCGGTTGCATCGGTCGAAAAATTCAGATCAAACGGCGAGGATGAGATGGTCCACTGCCAACTGTGGTCGGAACACTAAGGAAAACATTAGCAATTGACGGCTCATCAGTAGTGCACTGTAACGGTTGATCTACTCCATTCACCACATCAATGAACAGTTATGATTGTGTGCAGTATTGAAGATTCGCCGAAACTTTTAGTTTCCCTCTATTCACTTTTCCTTTGTGATTTTAGCATTCAATTTTTTTCTCAAATACTTATTATTTTCAGTTTTCAGTATTTTTCTCTCTTTTTAACGCACTTTTTTCACTTTTCAATACACTTTTTTTTTCCAATATGCATTTCTCTCTTCTCAATATGTTTTCTTAATTCTCGCACTAGCATCTAGAATGGCAATTAAAAAGTGAAACGAAGGAAATAACAATTGACTGTTCATCAAGACCATGTAGTGGTCCGATCACCACACAGTACTACCTCCATCCTAGAAAAGACGTGGATTTTGACTTTTAGGCCTCGAAGATTTTTTTCCTATTTCTGGTATTTTCATGTAAAATTAAACTAATTCATGTAAAATTTTTGTATGATTTTTGTGAAAATTCTATATTTCGAAGCAGCATTTACACATCATGTTTAAACATTCTTCTTTCTTATTTAATTTTTTATATAAATATAAAAATAAATAAGTCATGATGAAAGTATATCTAATGATTAAAGGGAGTACTTATCGTTGCACTGGATCCTCGTTGAAACTTACACCATGTGGATTGCTTCTTTGGAGAAAAGTACACTGTTGTCTGTATTTTTTTAAATAAAATAAAAATCGATTATCCAAAGTAAGTAATCTCTTCGTTCCATTTTATATCATTTTGTCCCGTATGAGAATTAAGAAGTGAAAAATATGGAACATAAAAAGAGAGAGGAAAGAGATACTCCTACATAAGTATTGACAAAAAGGAAATTATGTAAATATGTACTAGAAAATGAGTACGACCTATAATTTAAAAAATTCGAGAATTCTTGAGTGTGTTTAGTAATCATATTTAAAGTTTTCCAACAATCCACGTGATGGATTAAAATCCATAGGCTTTTACTGCCTGTTTGGGAGGGCTTCAGCTTATATGGCTCGTGTCACCGTGTGAGCCGCGTAAACTAATTTGCACCACTCTATCAACTTATAGTTTATTTTTCCCCCAATTTATAATATAATGTAATCTCTCCGTCCCTAATTACTTATCATCATCCTAAAGTTCACAAGTTTTTTCTTTTTACTTGTCATTCTCGCTTCTCAATACATCTTTCTCTATCCTCGATACATCCTTGTCTCTATCTCTCTCCTCCTCATTTTCAAGGCCATTACATCATTCTCGTACCCACACTTAAAACGACAACTAAATGGAGACAAAGATAGAGATAGTAAAAAATTCCCAGTAAACAAAGCAAAAATCACCTTAAAAACTCTTTCAAATGAACTTACTTACGTACTCATTCTGTCCCAATAAAAATTTATTTATAGGTTTTATTGACTATGACTTTGATAATTTTGATAAATTTAATTAGTTTAAATAATATAAATTATATGTATTATAAAAATATTTTTTTAATGATTTTAAAAATACAAATATTAAATTTTTTAATTTAATTGAATCTATAAAAATTATTGATCAAATTGTCAGTAAACAAGTTATAAATAAGCTTATACGGGACGGAGTTAGTACTACACGACCAGTAACACAGCCGACTTTCTCCGGCAGCTTGCCAGAGAACAGACGAGAGCGGACCAATCGTTATGGGTGGTTCACGGGATGTCGCGGTCGGCCACGACCTTTGTTCCTTGTCCCACGCCTTGGGCCTCGTGATCCTCGGCTACCTGCTGTCCGGCGACCCGCAGCCGGCGACGTCGGTCAATCGGTCGGGGCTGCTGCTGTCTTCCGAACGAAGGTGGCCTAGATCCTTTTATTTTAATTAACTTCATAGGTTCATAATTATAAATTATTTTAGTATTTTCTCCATCCCAATAAAAATTTAATTTTACCTTCTGTTGACTATGACTTTATCTAAATAATTTCTATAGATTTGATTAAATTTAAAATTTTAATAACTTTTAATATCAATTTTAATCATTCGTTTTATTTAAAAAATTTATTCTCATGTGTAAAATTACTAGCTGTGATTTAAATTTCATCAATGATAAAGCAAATAACAATAAACTTTAACATGTTTGAACAAATTTTTTTAATAAGACGAATGGTCAAAGTTGATATAAAAAGTCAATGGTGTCAATATTTTAAAAACGGAGAGAGTATATATAATTTATATTATTAAAATTAATTAAATTTTTTAGAATCATTAATCAGAGTCGTAGTCAGCAAAATCTATAAATATGTTTCTATTAGGACGGAGGAAGTATTCAAATTTTGTTCTTTAATATATATTATTCTCACTTTTTAATATATCTTTCTTTCTCTATAATATATTTTCTTTCTTTCCAATAAATTTTTATCTTTATATTTCTTCTTCTCGTTTTCTATATACCATACCTTTTTCATTTTTTTTTAATTTTCATAATAAATTATAATTGTGAACAGATGAAGTGCTTGTAAGCTTTGATTTAGTACGTACTCTATGATTGTTGTCTTTTTATATTTAAATATTAAAATTATTAAAGAGAAGAAGAAAATAGTATGTGCTGAAAATAATGAAAAAAAAGACATAGATAAAAAATTATTAAAAATGAAAATGTGTATTATTTAATAAAAAATAATAAGTAATTTAGGATGAAAAATGTAATAATAATAGGCGTCCAGCCAATGCTATATCTACTGCCACTAAACCCCATCACTTCCTCGCACACGACACCACGTTGTGCCTGACGCCCGCGTCGCCCGCCCCCTCCCAACCCTGCCATGCCTTCCCGCCTTCTCCAGCAACAACTCCCACCGCCGGCGCCGCCTCCACCTCCCCTACCCTCCGAGAGCAGCCACCGTCGCCGCACCCTCGTTGCCGCCACTGTCGCTTCTGGGACGGCTGCGGCGGCCTGCCTGCTCATCTTCGTCACTGTCCTCGTCCTCCGGCGTCGTTGGCGGCGGCGCCCCACGCTCCCGTTCTCCCCGCCGCCGGCCCCCGCCCGCCCGCTTCAACGCTACTCCCGCCGCGCGCTCCGGCGCGCCACGGGGGGGTTCCACCCGTCCCGCCTCCTAGGCCGCGGCGCCGCCTCGCCGGTCTACATCGCCACCTTCCCCGACGCCTCCCTCGCCGCCGTCAAGACGTGCGCCTCTCCGCACGAGCTCCACCTCCTCGCGTCGCTCCCGGACTCCCCGCTCCTCGTCTCGCTCCTCGGATACTGCTATGCGTCCGGCGGCGAAGGTGACGACCGCCCGCTCTTGCTCGTCTTCGAGTACATGCCCCAGGGCTCCCTCCAGAGCGCGCTTTTTGGGGGCGACGCTGCCGCCGCCCGCGACGGGCGGTTCCTCGACTGGTCGAAGCGGCTAGGTGTTATCCGCGACGTGGCGCGAGCGCTTGCGTTCCTCCACACGGAGTGCCAGCCGCCGGTCGTGCACGGCGACCTCAAGCCCAGCAACGTCCTCCTCGATGCCGAGTTCCGGGCCAAGCTCGCGGACTTCGGCCTTTCGCGTTTCAAGACTCCCGACGCCGTGGCCGCGGCCGGCGCCGCCGTGGACGACTTCATGAGCCAGGAACTCGGCGAGGCCGGCGACATCCTGTCGACAACCACCTCGGCAGCCGGCGGCCCTAAACCAGATGCCAAGGACGAGTCTGGCCCGGCTAGCACGTGGGGAAAGGAGTGGTGGTGGAAGCAGGACGGCAGCGGCGAGCTTGACTCGAGGGATTACGTGGCCGAGTGGATTGGCAGCCAGATCTGCCCGGAGAGGAACCCGGATTGGGCTGACGAAAACGACGGCGACGTCAACGGTCACAAGAGTTCACCGACGGCCACGGACGAGCACACCGTGACAGCCTCGCCGGAGGACAAGAAGAACGCCGACGGAAAAGGCAATGCTGACGAGGCTAAGAAAGAGGCGACTAAGATGCGGGAGTGGTGGAAGGAGGAGTTCTTTGAGGAGATGAGCAAGAAAGGCGGCAGCTTTGACAAGCGCCGCGGCAGCGGCAAGCCTTGGCTCCGATCGATCAGCATGAACACAGGCCACGGCAACGCCACCGGCGACAGCAATGTCGAGCCGAATGGTCTTGACCTCAGCTTCAGGAGGAGTCGGAAGCGGAGCCGGCGGCGCGGCAGGTCAGTCGGCAGCGACATCCGCAGCGGCGGCGGCGGGGACTTCCTCAGCCGGGAGCTGAGCAGCACGACGAGCATGCGCGGCACGGTGTGCTACGTCGCGCCGGAGTGCGGCGGCGGGCCGTGCGACCACAGCAGAGAGCTGCTCGAGAAGGCCGACGTGTACAGCTTCGGCGTGCTCATGCTGGTGATCCTGTCCGGCCGGCGGCCGCTGCACATCCTCTCGTCGCCGATGAAGCTGGAGAAGGCCAACCTGGTGAGCTGGTGCCGGCAGCTCGCGCGCGCCGGGAACGTGCTCGAGCTCCTGGACGACAAGCTCGATGGCGGCTACGACAAGGACCAGGCCACGATGTGTGTGCAGCTCGCGCTGCTCTGCCTGCAGCGGCAGCCGGAGCTCCGGCCGGACAGCACGGACATTGTCAAGATCCTCGACGGCGAGATGGAGCTGCCGCCCGCACCGGTTGAGTCCTCGCCGTCGCCCCGGGTCCGGCCCTACCCACGGTCATCGCGCCGAGCGCAGCAGTCGGACGCTGCCTACTGACGGTACCCCTGCCCTTGCAAATTCTCTGTTTCCAGACAAAATGTGCAAGTTGCCACGCTTGGTTTCTTGCAAGAGATTTGACAAAATTCATCCATGGGTCCATTGATTTTGTATATAGGAGGTAGTATTCATCTTATTCTTCCCATAATCTAACAGTGATTCATTCTATTCCAATTCAAAGACTGATGATCTTTGTTCTCAAAAGCCGTTTCTTATGGTCCTGTTGTCCATATCTTTTCTCAAGGTTTGCAAGTTGAGTCCTGTCTCTTTCTTGCAATTGATTTCATCGCAACGAATTCGTGTGTTGTGACGTTGCTCGAAGAAAATAAAGAGCATAGCAGCTAGCGATCAAAGCAGAGGAACATGTCATTTTCAGTCTATTTCCGGGTACCAGACCAGAGTAGTTGATATGGAAGTAATACTCCATTGTGCAGAATACAATTTTGACATGAAGGTCAACTCTACATGATTGATTAAAACAAGGTTTAGAACCGGTTTTCCTGCAAGAAGGCCCCGTTTGGAAATGCTTATTAAACCCCTTCGTTTGGGCTCAGTTTGAGGATTTATTTGAACAACCGGGACAATTTTACATCCCTGAAAAGACAATGCATCGAAAGAAGGTTTTGCTACGAAGTTGTCCGACAATTCAACTCCCGTGTGAATCACGGCGAATGCATACATGAATTTTCAAAAAAGATGCTGAGAGGACGGGTTCGTTCGAGAATTTTCGGCTTGCGCGTAGTGCCGCACTGCCATGCATGCTTTGTGGAAGTCTACATTTTCACCTACCACGGTTGCATGTCTGGTGTTTTCCCTCCTTTTGCATGTTGGATTGGAAGGAATATTCAGCAGACAGTACTGCTGCACATGTGAATACTTCGATTACATGTCAAGGTAGCCAACCCTGATACTCTAAAAACATGAAGCTAGGCAATATTTGCCCCTCCACATGGAGTTTCAGGCAAGCTAAAACTTCATCCAGAAGGTTTTTGTGCAAAACTCCATGAACATTCTAACCTGACAAACAGTACAAAACACATTCACACATAGAGATAAAACTGAGCTGACCTGCGAACCCACATCTCAAACAAAATTTTGTGGCTATACGAAAACCCGTAAAATTTTGTATTAGATGGGTTCACGGGTCACCAACTTTCATCCCTATTCACACTCGCCTATGTTCATTCGTATTTCATACTCCTACACCAAAGCTTCCACAAAGGCTATATGAACAAGTGGTGTGGTCCAAAGTGCGTGCTAGTTATTTCTTCCCATGGCACCAAAGAAAGCACTCGATTAGCCTCATGAACACAAGACTACTTGGAAGTGCTGTCGCTGGTGTGGTGACCTGTGGAGCTGTGCACTCCAAAGGTGGTGTCTGGCACACTGTCATGGCATGCCCCATTTTGCTCTGCTCCACATGGTTTTCCAGCTCCCAGCGCTGGCCATCTCCAACAACTAGTCTATGGTTAGGATTTGTTTGATTAGGGTGTATTAGTTGTCTCTGCACTGGACGGTTTTGGATTTTACATCGGTTCCTTCGCTCTTGTGAGGTACTAGCAAATATCTTCTTGTTCCTGGTCAATTGTTTTTATTAGTGGTTGCTTTGCCTGACGTACTAATCCAGCAGTTCTGGATGTGCATTACCGTCTTCCTACGAATTTTCATAACGAAAAGAATAGACTTATTAATTATATTACAGATGATAAAACCCACGGATCATCATCAAAATTCTACCTCCAAAAAACCAAGAAAAAGAATCAGGCCGAGTTGAATTTGCAGTGTATATGAGTGATTTTTTTTACAGAGTATCCTAATCGTCTCGGATAGGTACGAACTACCACTTTTGTAGAATAGTTTTACATCTAGGTTTGATTAAACACGTCTTTGATTGATGATTTATATAAATTAATAATCTTAAATGATAAAAAATATGTATTAAAAAAATTATAAAAATTATTGATCAAAGTAATATTGCACAGAAACCAAGTTTTTTTATGACCGAGGTAATAGCCAGAGTTTTTTCATTTCGTTTGAACCGCGAAAACCGGCCGGAACAAGTTTGACTAGTTTCCGTGAAAACTAAAAAAACCACTACAGTAAACCGTAAAAAAAGGCAAATGCGAAAATCGAATTTTAGAGCGAAAACCTCTCGGATTTTTCGTTCTACCGACCAGTTTTTATTTTTTGCATTTGAAATCAAATCAGTTTGATAGGTTTTCACTGTTTTTTTACCGCTATGTTTTTTCAGTTTATTTACCGATTTGACTGGTTTGAGATTTCCATTTTTTCGAATTTTCAAATTTTTTTTAAAAAATAAACCAATAATTGGTTCACAAAAACCGGATGGTTTTGAAAGCCCTGGTAATAGCTAACTTTCTAAAAAGGCAGAAAGCTGTCGTGCACTGGTCAATGCTTACGATACATAGACTTGTCAAATTGCATTAAAAGGCGAAATTCGTTAAAGGGGCAAAAGGTTCCTAGAGCCCAAGACCAGTCTACGCGCGTGACGTACCCGGTTGACCTGTAAGGTGTGAAAAGTCTATTGGCAGTGTAATTTTGGCTCTTAGCCGTGGAAAGAAGGGAAAGCGAGTCATGGTCCCAAATCTACCAGCCCGGGTTAAGGCTGAACTTTGAGGTAGTGTTTCCATTTCTCAAAGGGAGTGCGTTTACGGCGTTTAATAAGCACGAGTACAGAAAATCCATGGCGTGCCATATTGTAGATTAACTTTTGATGCACGTCCTTATTATTAGTTATCTGAGTGGTGTCTGAGAAGTGGGAAATGAAAAATGATATTGGAAATGAAAAATAAATGAATGGTAGAGATTTAATGAAACAGAAGAATAAATGATCCAGATCTTTTCATCCTGTTCCCATTTTCCAATCCCACAATCCAATCCTATAATCCAAACGCCAAACGCCACCTAGAAGAAATCAAATTCACTTTCTATAAACCTCAACTTTGACTATTTGTCTTATTCAAAAAATTAAAATAAATTTTAAATATTTTGTTATAATTTGTTTTATCATCAAGTATTTGAAACACGGTTCAAAATTTTACATATTTAAACTAATTTTTTGAATAAAAAAATAGTCAAAATTGAGATTTAAAATCAACAACATCATTATTTTTAGAATGCAGGGAGTATACGAAAAGATAATGCTAATTAAGAAGAACAGGCTTGGTAATTTTGGGTTAGAAAAGAAGACGCCTAAACTCAGGCCAACGGACACTCAAAATCGATTGATACAGCTACATATATGCGCATAGCTCCAACTGAGCGATACTGAAACTTAGTAGAAACTAAATTGCCTAGTGTAGCATCATCAAATAAAAAAATGCAAAAAGAAAAGAGAAAACGCATCTATTTTTAAAGAGACTTTTATTTATTCCATTATCTAATGGCACATCCTTTTAGAACTATTAAGGATCTGTTTGGATCAGCTTCAGTTTCTCAAAATCTGATTTCTAAAAAAAATTGGGTGGGGTATTTGGATCCTAATTTCTAATAAATTTAGCTTCATTTGGAACGCAAGAAATTCACAAGAATTTCATAGTAATTACACAGGAAAAACGCATGAAAAGAGAAGGAATCCACGTTCCACAGGGGCCTTAGCCGGTTGGGTCAGCTTAGCTCCGGGTTCACTTAAACCTGGGTAACTAATTTTTAGAAACTGAACCAAAAATTGGCACGTTTTGAATCCCCTTGCAGCTTCTGAAAACTAAGTTATTAGTAAAAATCAGAGGATACAAACATGCCCTAACTAATCTGATAAGCATCATGTCACCATTACGTGTATCAATAAACATCCATAAATTTCGTTAGTCCCTTTCGCTTACTAGGCTTTATCTTCCAGTCACAAGGAATCCTTATCCGTATCATCCATTTGACTAGTTTGGCAATCTAACTAAGACAAGAACAACGGGACACTAGATAAATCCATGCCCCTTCTACGTGGTCACATCATCTCTGCACTTGTCAATTCCTTACTGTTTTCCTATTAATACTAGAAAATATGCGCGGTGTTGCCGCGTCTGCATTATTTTACTTAGATGGCCCGTTAGAAATATGAATGAGTGCCTTAATTTATATTTGATCAAGTGCTTCAAAGCAATTTGACACAATAAAGTTAAATGCCGGGTTTGCAAGGGTTCAATACCCTCAATACTAAGCGGTCAGATCCTGTCGAAAGTATTTAAACAGATCAGACAGCTGCACTCAAACAACAAGGAGACAACTGCACTCAAACAACAAGGATTTCATCAGTACCAATATTCACTCGCTGAAACAGTATAAATATTGGTAACTTATAATATCTGTTCAGCCAGTTAATTGAAAAAAATGCAAACATACTCCTCATGGTTTATCTTCCTAGAGAAATATCCTGATCCTTTGTATTTCCATGGATCCAAGCTCATAAGATAGGCCTCTGACCTCCATCCTCAGTTCCTCACTGACTCAACAAGTGCATGCTTTTGCTGCATCACAGACAAAGGAGAGCAAAATTGATTCCAATCCAGGTGTAAAGACACACACTTATGAATATTCTTATCCTGTTATAAGCTTTACATGTTAAGAGGAAAAGTAATTTTGTACAACACAAACCTCATAAGTCCGGCTCCTCAGTATTCTCCTGCCTGCACTTCAAAAAAAAAAAAAAGTATTCTCCTGCCTGCGGGTACCAGCCTACAAGCCAATTTTTTTGTTGTCTTCAGATCTTTAGTTTCAAGAAGATACATAAGGAATCAAAATCAAGGGTAACAAAAAAAACACAGTAAAAAGGAAACAGTAGAAAAATAAATATCAAAATTAGCATATGAAGCAAATGGGTACTTGCACGAACACCTGACTGTAGTAGTTGTCCCTTGTCACCTGAAAGGTGGTTCCAAATTGAACTTTTTAAGATTTAGTTGTTAAATCATTCAACAATATATTTGATATCAAGTGTGAATACAGGAACATCTGTTTTACCGCTGTACAATTATTACACGGTGGTTCCAAATTAAACTTTTTAGGATTTAGTTTTTAAATCATTCAACAGTATATTTTTTAAGCCCATTCAACAATATATTTGATATCAAATGTGCACACTGGAACACCTGTTTTACCGCTGTACAATTATTACACAGTGTATGGTTTGAAGGGATGTGAATGGGAAGTGTGAATATTCCAATTGTTCCAAATTTCTTCCTTTATAGACAATTGCATGGGCACTTGTTAAGTAAAAAATCATCATATCAAGTGTAACCTACCTGATATAACGCTGAATCATCATATCAAATGTAACCTACGGAGTACCTGATATAATCATATAAGGCAGTCTTCTTAGAGGCAAACCATCGAACACATGGTGCTTCTCTTTTCTTTCTACAGATTGCCTCAGGGATGAGACTTGAGCTTTGCAAAAAAAATTATTTAGAACCCAATCAAAGATTTAATTTCAACCATAGAACTGCAGCTGGCCTCAAGATCCAAAGATTCGTAAGCTCAAAGAAAACAAATATTACAGGAAAGAGGAGGTTGCTGCATGAGCAACTGGGAGGAGTAGGTGGTGGGCAGCAGTCGATTTTGCTCAGGCGCGTGTGATGTGATACATGGCAGGACGGGATCAGGCGAGGAGGAGCATCATCCATCCACTGGCAGGCTGGCAGCAGGACACCGTGTCTGACAGCCTGCATGGCGTCGAATCGGACAAAGTGGTAGAAGGGCAGCTGGTTGCGCACGATGGCGAAGTAGAGTGTGAGGAAGAGGGGCAAGGGCATGAGCGGCAGGAGTGGAAGTGTCGCGCGGCGGGTGCGAGATGGCCGAGGAGCGCGCTGAAGAAAGAGAACTGCACCAGAGGGAAGCGGCCGTGGTGCGAGATGTCGAGGACTGGCACGAGGCGGTCGAGCGCGCCGCCGTTGTCAATGTTGTTGGAGGCGCACGGCGGGGCGACGAGGAGGCATGGGTGCGGGGGTGTCGTCGCAGCGTGAGTGCGGCGGATGCGACTGGTGCCGCCTCGGCGTGGTGGGGATATGCGGCTGAAGCGGAGGCAGAGCCGGCGGCGCAACGGGATTCGGAGTGACGAACCTGGAAGGTTCCGGTGCTGGTTACGCAACCGTTGATGGGTGAATCAACGGACGGAATGAACGGACCAATCAGAAACCGCCTCGGCTTTAGATTGTACCCGCTCGTCTCTAAGTATTTCTGCATTTAAGCGAAGTCAAACTTATTTAACTTTAATTATTAATAATATAAAATTAATGATATTTTATGATCATATTATTAAATTCTTTATAAAATATATTTTTATAATATGTAATTTTTTATATTAAAATTATTTAAATTTATAAATATTATTAATTAAAATTGATAGAATTTGATTTTAATTAAACTTAAAAATATTTATATTTAAGTAACGGAGGAAGTAAAGATCAACGGACGGAATGAACGGACCAATTAGAGAATCATTGACCGCTTGTTTTTAATTGTTCGGAGCCTCGATGTCCGTCAGAGAATAATGGTCGTTCGTGCCTGGATTCCGTGAAGGACGGCATGGGTGAAAGCACTGTTGAATCATTGGCTGCCTAATGGCTCCCGTTTGTTTTGGAGAAACGTTCAGTGGCATGCGAAGCCCCTTATCTGAGGGCATGTGGTTGTTGGTCGGATGCTGGGGCTGTGGGTGGGTCATTTGCAGTGCCAGCATACATTTGCAATGCTACCACAGGTCCACCACCTGCCAGGGGCCTGCAGTAGTTTTTTACTCCCTCTGTGCATGATAGGCACATTTTTAAAATGAAACTTTCCAGGATTGATATGCGTATTGTTGTCCAACGCCACACCGATCCATCTCGTGGAGCACGCCAGAGCCTGTTTGACGGGGTAATTAAGTTAATACGACGAGCTGCTCGGCCATCAAACACCCAATCAGCTTTCTTAGATTTCCAGAGAGTCCACACTGATCACTGTTTCACCGCGATAAATGACAACAAAGTAAATGGACTAAGGTGACTTATTTCTTCTCCTTGGTCTTCATGAAATCTCAAATATAAATTAGTTCATGTTTAAAGCATCTTTTATGATAAACTAACCGCAACAAAATATATGATATTTTTTTACAATTGTTTTTAATAAGACGAGGAGTCAAAATGACATCTCAAAGTCAAAAGTGTCAATAATTTAGAGATAAAGGTGGTAATTAATTTGATAGTAATGCAATACATTGCCTAATCACAACTCATATGCATGCATGGGTGAACGTTACAGCCTTACAGGTAATGATATCATGATGCGATTGCATCCAGCAGACAAGAGAGAGCGGAAGACAGGGAAGTTGACTGCTTTAGAAGGAGAGAAATTAATGTTTAGTATTGGCAATTTCTTTCTCTCAAGAAAAGCAATTAGATGCATTGCCTAAAAGTACAATCAGATGAATGCACACTTAAAGAAATTTGGGGCCCTTAATTTTGGGGGGCCCTGTGCCATCACCACATTGAACCTTAATCGACGGTCTTGATTATCTGTTTTGGGTGAAAATAGGTCGTCCAATGAAACCAGCAAGTTTCACCGAAAATCATGAAAACCGATTGGTTTCTAACAGTTTTTAAAACCTTGGCTTCTTAATGACTAATCAGATGGACATTTTCATTTCGTGATTTGTATGATTTTTTCAAAAAAAAAGAAGAAGTTTATCTGGACTAAACATGATGAGCCAATGGGTGCTGCAGCCTTTGGAAACCTACTTAAGCTTGCAACTGAGTTACCCAACATCAAACCCTTGGTTTGGACCCATCCCTGTTCATCATGCTCCCCTGTAAGCCTTTCACAGTTCATGCAGCAACAGTGCAACACGGACGAACATGCAGACATGGGACACAATTTGAGATGCTATTCCATGAACTCGTGATGCCCCTGAGACGAAGCTTTGCGTCAAGAGAAGCGACACCGGACCGGAGGGCAGCCGAATATGCGTACGTATGGGCTGGGAACCCCATTTCGTTTTGTCTCGAGTGTTGTTTCCACGGCGCCACCCATCGTGCACGCGCACCCCTCCACATGGTCAGCCTTCAGCACATGTGGCTTCGGAGGGCAGCCTCTGTTTTGTACCACATCGTGTTACTCAAATCGCCTTTCTCCTCTAAAATTAACACGTCCAAAATCTTCTAAACAATGCTCCAATACCAGAAATCCAACTTAAGCTCCAAAAAATTGGCTCGGAAAGAAATGCTAGATAGAGCTGGCTGGTAAAACACCGGCCGGCCATGATTGCCCTGCTCTGATTAATCAATTTTTCCGTACCCTAGAAATACGACCTCTGAAGAGGCATTATCTATGGAAAGCAATTATCAGGGCTTTTCTCGAGCCTCCTTTGGATCCATGATAGAAAAAATGTAAAAATAAGATAGGATTGCATCTGCAAAACAGAAAAATGAAAATATAGAAAATTGTTTGGATGGGCACAGAAAAAATATAGGAACTTGAAAGATGAAAGTTTAAATTAGTAGTGTATTTCACATAATTAATCTCTCATTAGAAAAAAGATCAGATATTATCTTTTTTCCAAGGTAGGTGTTTGATCGCGTGGTTCACTCTGGAGTCTATATTTGCCACGTGCTCTTCATCAAGCAAGGAGAAGCAACGTTGCTCAGTCCGGAGGCAAAACAATGCATTCGATTAAAGAGCTCAGACTGGATTCTTTTTTTTCCTGTACTTTTTCCTTTGAAATCCACCCCAATGGAAACTTACCTATGTAATTCCTTTGCTCGATTCCTATGAAACAAAGGCATGAACAGTGACAAATCCTATAGGATTTGGATTACTATAGTTTTCCTATGTTTTTTCCTACATTCCAAAGGGGCCCTAAAAGGATTGTCACTTCGTTGCACACATACTAATTCAGAAAAGAATAAAATGTTGAAAATCCATATACCGATATACAGAGGAAAATGCATATTGAGAATCGAGTTTGGAAGGACTTCCAAAGTTTCAAAATTCATTCGGAGGGAGTAGAAAATCTGTAGTAGTAGAAGAAACTGGATTTATACAGAGGATAAGTAACAGACCATGCATGATAATTTCTTCAGCCACAAGCAGAACGCTGTTTTAGAGCCATTCAACTGAACAAAGAAACTGTGGAAAATGATTCCAAAGCACAGTAAGAAATTCAGTGTTTAATTCTTAAAATTGCCGTTTGTTTTCGGGGGTGATTTTATCTGATCCGTAGTCCGCTGGGTAAAAACTCAGCGAATTTTGTTCCCAGAGTTGCTCAAATGTTCAATGATTTCATCGAGGGGAGTGGTTTAAAGGAAATTAAGTGTAGGGGGACGCGTTTACTTGGACAAATAAGCACCTTAACCTGGTGATGGTCAATTTAGACCGTATTCTTGTTTCACCGTCGTGGGAGTTATGTTTCCCGCTCGCTCTCTTTTGCGTGGAGCAAAACGAGAGTGGGATCAGATCATGTATGAATTTTCTTTGACTACGGAAAATATCAACCACTAGTTAAAAAAAGATTTATCTCGACATCCCCTCGTTTAAAACACAGACAGTTAATAATTTTTAATGTTTGTACTGAAAAAAAATTGAACCCAACAATAAAACCACCGACAAAAATAATTTAACACCGCTGCACCTCTTAAAAATTAGTGCAAACGGCTTTTTTAACAGATCCGCTTGCACCGCTTCTGAACAAAATTTTGAAAGCGGCAAGCGGGGGCACGCGGTCAGGTGGTAGGTGGCTTTAAAGTCACGCGGTGAGGCCAGAAAAACTCGTCCGCGCCTCCCTCTCTCTCTGCGCGTCCGCGTGTGGGCCTCTCTCTCTTTCGCTTTCTCTCTCTCGACCTGCGTCCACGCCTGCCTCTCTCTCTCTCCGCATGTGGGCCTGGACGGTGGTGCGTGGGCCTGGACGGCGGCGATTGGGGGGGGGGGGTTCGACGAGACGACGGCGGTGGCGCAGTGGAGCTGCAGGCGTGGCAGCGGTGAGCCGTTTCTTCCTCGGCGCGGTGGTGACGGTGCAAGGCGGCCTCCCCCGTCTCGTCTTCG